>WBMW01001284.1:111637-248283 GCA_013396635.1 Penelope pileata | reverse complement strand
TCCCGCCAGCTGCCTGCCGCGGGGGCGGGCGGACCGGCAGCCGCGCATCCCCACCGCCGCCGCCCCGGGCGGCCCCGGCCCGGCCCCGGCTCCCCACGGGGTGCCCCCGAGGGACGCTCCGCGCAGAGCCCGCAGGTGTCAGCGCCTCGGGCAGCGCCAGACCCTCCCCGCGGGGAGCGACGGAAACCCGAAGGTGGCGGCACGCGGCGCTGTGCGAGCGTGGAACTGCACTGCGCTGTGCCCAGGGAGGGCAGCGCTCCCCGTGCGGGTCCAGTTCTTTCTTAGCAATCTCATAGAATCATACAATCATCTGAGTTGGAAAGGACCTGTTCTGACTCTCCTGCAATGAACAGGGACACCTACAGCTAGATCAGGTTGCTCAGAGCCCCGTCCAGCCTGTCCCTGAATGCCTCCAGGGACGGGGCTTCCAGCACCTCTCCGGGCAAACAGTGCCAGTGCTTCACCACCCTTACTGTAAAAAGGTTTTTCCTTAAATCCAAATTAAATCTCCTCTCTTTTCGTTTGAAAGCATTTCCCCTTGCCCTATCAGCACAGACCCTGCTAAAGAGTCTATCCCCTTCTTTCTTACAGCTCACCTTTACACACTGCAATCTTCTGTCTCTGCTCCTGGTGCCCCACTCTTGTTGGGAGCTGTGTGTGGAGCGCAGATGTGGCCCTTCAGCTCCAGTGCAGCCCAATGCTGTGTTATCTTTGGTGTCAAAGTGCTCCCCATGAAAACCTTCCAGAGAAATAACGGTTACTATAGAAAGAAAAAGTGAAACTCAGCAGTATCAGGCAGTTACTGCAGTGCTGAATTCTGCTTTAAAATGATCGAAGGTCAGCACTCAGCTCTGCAAAATGTATTTGAATATAAACACAGCTTCTTTCCAGCTAAAGACAGGATTGGTTGGTGAGGCCCTGGCACAGCTGCCCAGAGAGCTGTGGGTGCCCCATCTCTAGAGGTGCTCAAGGCCACGCTGGATGGGCCCTGGGCAGCCTGAGCCGGTAGGGAGCAGCCCTGCCCATGGCAGGGGGTTGAAACTGAGGGGATTTTGAGGTCCCTTCCAACCTAAGTCATCCCAAATTCTATTATTTTATTTTAAAATGTTGGTAAATGAGGTATTACTACAACATCGACTTTCTCGGTGGTGCACCTGGTGTGAGCCATGGGCCGCCTCACAGCCTGGGATGTGTTTGTACCTCGGGCTGAGCCCTGCAGGCAGCGCATGCGGCTCTGTGTCAGCTTTGCAGATGGGGATGGCCCAGGAGGGCACGGCCAGGGAGCGCGGTGCAGGGTACGTGGCACAGCAAACCAACAGCTAAGGGAGGTGTGTGCTTCCTCTTTGATTTTCCTTTTTATTGCTGCTCATAGGTGATACATTATGTTGCAGGTTTTTCCCTCTTCATTAGTGTTCGGTACACACTGGCATATGGCAGTTAAAATTAGCAGCAGTGCTGGAAGGCTTTAAAAGGCTGAAAGAGGAAGACGGGACACTGTCACACTGACTAGACTGTGCCAAGTGCAAAAGGTAACCACATGCTGCCACAGAAAATGCCTGTGTGCCTTCAAAGTTACTGGCAGTTTCTGTTTCCAGTCAGAGAGCGGAGGGTCCGCACCAGCGCTCTCCCGGCAGAATGGAGTGCCCTCAGCCCTCAGCCCATCCGAGTGCTCTGAGACAGCTCCAACAAGCAACAGGAACACGAGCCTTGACCCGCTTCTATCCATGACGTCAGGAGATTGCTGAAGGACTGTGCAGAACATTATCCAAAGAATCATCTGAGGATTTAGAACAGGCATGTCCAACCCACAGCCCATGGCCTGCACGAGGCCCAGCACAGGCTGCGCTGCAGCCCACCCCCTGCTGCTGCTGATCCATCATGGCGGCGGCTCTGTCCCACAGGGCAGCCTGGCCCAGCGCTGGGTGTGCCCCCATTGCTCAGCAACAACCAAACATCAATTGCACTGGCAATCATCTGAGCTGGACCCAGGACATGGGAGGGCACAGTGCAGTGCTAACTCAACATATGGCAAATAATTTTATGCATTTTGATACATTGGCTAAACACAGCCCTGTGAAGAGCAAAAAATTTGCAGCTTTGCTTTCCATTTTGAAAAAGGATTCTGGGAATAGGTTTCAAGATTTCCAAAAAAAATCATCAAAATTTCATACATATGCAAGTCCTTTTTCAGTTGACATAAATATATTACTGTAGGGGAACTGTTAGGCCATGGCCTTAATTTGTGATTGAGCACCAGGTGGAGGGGTGTGGTGGGCCCAGGGAGCACAGGTAAATTGTTTGCACCTGTGCTCCCCATGCAATGGAAGGCGCAGAGCCAGAGCAGAGCCACCCTGGGCTCATAGAAGGGCCACTGAAGGGAGAGCATCTCTTGGGCCTAGGCTGCTTCTTGGAAAGGAGTGCTGCATGGCCAGAGAGCTCCCTCACCAGCTGGGAGAGTCGGAATTTGTGTGGAACCTTTGTTTATGTCCAAGCCTATAATACTTTGCCTGGGATTGCAAAGAACCTGCCTGAAGCAATTTTGTCTCTTCATTTGCAAAACAGTTACCTGTGAATTTTCAAACAGAACGTATAGAGTTGCTATCAGACATTCAACTCAAGGAAAAACTTGATCGTGTCTCTCTAGGAGACTTTTATAAGACCTCTCTTACCAGAGAAAAATATCCCTTGCTTCACAATCACACCTCATGTGAATGTCATTGCTTTTTGGCAATATGTACATTTGTGAACAGCTATTTACAAGGATGAAGCACAGGAAGAGTAGAACTTCATCAAAAAATCTCTGACAAAGCACCTTGAAAACTCGCTAAGAACTGCAACCACTTCCATCAAACCCAACAGATGCATTAGTTTTATAGAAACAAGGTCAGATATCCCACTAGATTTGTTTTTGTTGCCTTTTTTTGTTTTCATTAAAAAAAACCTTAAAAAATAAGCTTTGTTAGTTATATACACTAACTATATTATATATTTCATATGTGGCCCAAGGCAATTCCTCTTCACTCAGTGTGGCCCAGGCAAGCCAGAAGGTTGGACACCCATGCTTTAGAGCTTTTTCTGTTATTTACATGCTGTTTTGTTAGTGAGAAAGTGTTGGTTTTGTGTTGGTGTTATGGGTACAGGGAGCATTGCATTAACGCATGTAGAGAACATCTGGCACGCTTCTGAAAGGCAATGATGCATACTACTGCCATGGGGCATCAAGAATTGCAAGTTTTGTCAAATCTGACAAAAATTTGTCAAATCTAATCTTCACCGAACTAAAGCACTGTAAAGGACATGTGGTGATTTACTCTTGGGATAACAGCTTCTGAAGGACTGCTTCCTGCTAAGTGACAGCCCAAATCTGGGGCTATAGTGACTGGAATCCTGGAGTGGAAAGGGAAAAGACAGCTGACAACCACCACAGGTAAGGCACCTTTTATCGTTTTAAGCTCCTTTTCTTGCTTTAATTAAGGTATTGTAGGGGAACTGTTGATCAGGACCTGAGCTGGTGGCTGAGCACCTGGAGGATGGGTGTGGCTGCCCAGAGAGTGGGCAAAGTGCTGGCACCTGTGCTCCCCTGGAACTGGAGAGGGTGGGCTGGGGCAGGGTCGCCAGGGCTCGTATAAGGGCCAGCAGCCGGGAGAGTGGAGATCTCTCTGAGAGCTGCAGCTTGTCAGAGGGATGTTGCTTGGTTGGGGGACTGCTGTCACTGGTCGTGTGAGTTCAGACTTTTGTGTGTCTGTCTCTGGGCATGCCTCTGATGCTTTGCCTGGGATCACTGAGAACCTGTCTGAGGTGATTTCTCTTGCATGCTCGCAAGACAGGTACTTGTTCTAAATGATACTTTCTTGTAGCAAAAAAGTCATTCCCATTGCTAGAAAACTTTGAGTATGACAGTAGTATGCACAGTGCAAAGATGTAGTTGCTCACCCAGAGCATTTAAGTAATGTGTTCGCTAGCATAAGAGAAGTTATGGGGTAGTTTCAGGTAAATGTATGTAGAGGAACTGTTAGGCCACAGCCTGAACTGGTGATGGAGCACCTGGAGAAGGGGTGTGGTGGGCCCAGGGAGCATAGGTAAATTGTTTGCATCTGTGCTCCCCATGCAATGGAAGGGGTGGAGCCAGGGCAGAGCCACCCTAGGTTTGTACAAGGGCCATGGAAGGGAGAGCATCTCTTAGGCCTAGGCTGCTTCCTGGAAAGGAGTGCTGCACAGCTGGAGATCCCCTTTAGCACCTGGGTGAGTCAAAAATTGTCTGGAAGCTTTGCTTTTATCCNTCTGTTTTAGACTTGTACAATATCCACCGTTGCTGGATTGCTCACATGTCCGTTGTTGTGCAGAAATTCTCCCACACTGGCTGAAGCAACTTTGTTTCTTGATTTGCAAAACAATATAAAACAGAAAAAAAGTTAAACGTCTTGATGGTATTTTAACTAATCCCAAACCCAAATTAACAACTTGAGAACCTGAATGCTGGCTGTATTGTCATTAACCTCAGTGCACCCACTTGTGGTAACACCATCAGGAATTGGCTACCTTTGCCCTACCCCTCAGCACCGCAGCACGCAGCTTTGCTGTGCTTGCCTGTGCAGGCTTCAGAGACAAAGCAGTCAGTGGTGGTGAGGTTCAGCACAATTGCAAATAGTAGGAAAAAATGCATTTGATCTGTTGATATTGTTAAACGATAATCCTATAATTAAGAAAGTCAAAGTCATGGATAACAGAACATCTCCATGTCTGGCTAGAAGAGAGCTATTACTGTTGGCAAATGCCTCGTGTTGCTAAGAGTTTGCGAGGGACTGCATCTCTGGGGGTGTCCTGCTGAACAGGAGTAAGGAATGTCACTTCTTGCCTTCACCTCTGTATCTCTCTCAAAGTGGATGCTTAGCAGTAGAGATGACAATCTGGTTGTATAAGATTTTCAGAAATGAGAAATGTAAAGATGGATGATGTAGTCACATCCATTACTAAAATGGAAGGATAATCATATTCTAAACTTCTTGGGGAAGACAATCTTTCATTTATACTTAAAGCATACCCTATAAGGAGGGTATATTTCCACTTGAACATTACAGCTTACTATAGTGGATATGAGACAGTGTCAGAACTTAATGGCATCTATGAGGGACTCCTCAAGAGCCCTTCTCAAGAACAACTACCCCTTTTTGAGAAGCCACTTTACAGTTGCTTACTTACCCGTTTCCTAATAATAGTCTTAATAGGAAGGGAAGAAGGCATAACT
This sequence comes from Penelope pileata, assembly GCA_013396635.1. Classification (NCBI taxonomy): domain Eukaryota; kingdom Metazoa; phylum Chordata; class Aves; order Galliformes; family Cracidae; genus Penelope; species Penelope pileata. Next base: position 243,038 of record WBMW01001284.1, on the reverse strand, counting down.
CAGTAAAAGTGATGAAAAGACACTCATGCAATATTTATTTCCTCACAAAGAGCAAAATGATGGACAGGCAAGGTGTCCTTTTAAGAAGGATACATCTGTAGGTATTTCCAGAGGATTTTTAAGAAAGCATGGAATATTGTGCTAGTTGTTCTACAGAATATTGTAGCCTTGTAATAGCTTACGTACATGTGTTAAATAGATTTAAAAAGAAAGCACCAAGCAAATCACCAGCTTTACTGTTTCCACCTCCAAAGGAACAGAAGGAAAGTCACAAGGAGAGAGCGTGATACATGAAATCAGGGCCAAAACTTCTGTGCATTTCAGTATAGCCAAGACTTCACAAAGTCTTTTAATAGCTACTTGTATTTAAAAAGTTAAAATTTAATGCAAATAAATGGGCCAGAGCTATTACAGAACCAATTGAAAGAAATAGGCAATTAAAAAAAAAAATACTTTAAAGAGAATGAGTCAATATACAATTCCCAGAGACCAGGTAAAAAAAAGACATTAATTAGGTACCCAGACTGGTCATGGAACCATGTACAGTAGTGATTTGCATGCTGAGGGAGAAACCCAGAGAAACAAATCAACTTATGTGTGTATATATATATAATGTATACATATATAATATATATGTATACATCAGAAGGGGTTAGTGGAATCAATTTTGATAAAAGAAGCAGCAGAAAAGCTAATATATTATAGAAGGGGGGAAAAAGCCAAGGGGATAAAGTCCATAAACTAGAACAGGAAATTGTTGCTTGGATCTTACTGATCTCCCTTCAGCATTTTTGGTACTTTTCACTATGAATTCAGCTTTTGCCATTCAGGATGCCAGTTACAACTGGTCAGATCAGAAGAAATTCTGATATAAGAGAAGTACTGGTGTGGCTAGTGTTGGTGTCTGGCTAAAATTCTGATAACTTGAGTCACAGTGATTAATTCTACAGCTGTAAAATCTCATCAGCTTCATTGATGTGAATAGAAATATCTGTGGAATTAGGTAGTATCTAGTATTATGAAGAACATGAAAATCCACTTGAGCCTTTTCAGATAAGCGCATTGGGTAGCTAAGATATATCAAAATGAACAACTGTATACTACATTAGTTTAGCAATCTCAATATCCAGTTCTTAACATCACATCTGTATGTACTCATTTTCATTGACTTGGGATTTTATGTGCAGTTATTTGTTGCTTTCTTTATATGTTTGTACTCACATTACTGGAGGATAGGCTGAAATATCAAAACCATAGAAAGTCAATAGCAGAAACCATGAGGAATTATCACTGATTGCTGAAAAAGCACAGACACACTTAGAAAATCCACTGAATGAGACAGCTATAATATCATTGCATTTGTGCACACCTAACATGGAACAAAACACCTGGAACCTCTTGTGTTCAAAAGCCAAATTGAAGTCATTGTTTTACTGTGCAACCTTGGAAAGAAACTACACAGTTACACTGCTCCAGACAGATTTAATCTCCTCAAAATCACAAGCAGTGAAGCTTTGTGTCTTTTCCCAGGAGGGAGTAAACTGGTACCATTACCTTATGCTAATAGATACAGGAACAGTTCCATATTGAAGGACAGTTATGAAGCAAAATTTCCACTCATCCAGCTTCACCTCTCCTTCTCTAGGAAGCAAACTGCAGAGCAGCCATGCATCCTGTCTATACCCATGACCTCTGTGTTTATAAAGTCTGTATGGGACCTTGTGCAGCTGGGGGTTGAGTCAGATGAGCTCTTAGAAAACAATAGGTTGTATTAGCCATTAAAACAGTTCGATCAGACACTAACCGGTTTTATGCATTTAGCTGCAGAGTAATGCATTACTTCCTCTTTTACAAGCTAATTAGCTGCACTGCATAAATGTACGCATGCTAGTTGTACCAGCATGTATCAATATGCATTAACAATGGGTTCTTACTCTGTTGTAAAGGAAAGCACTTAATTTTGAAGAGGTACCAGAACAAATCCATGCTCAGCATGAGCAAGAAAAATTCATCAGCAATTTGAGTAACAAAGACATTGTATTGAAAAATAATTACTTCTACAAAGTCAATTGCTTTTTAAAAAATTTTTCCTAATGTTTTGTTTTTAAATACAAGCTACCCTTTAAGAATAGAGGAAAAGCACATGGGTTTCAGACCTGAATATCACTTTAAGGGAAGCTTCCAGAGCATAAGACTACAGTCTAAAGTGCCCAGTCAAATCAAGTTACACATCTCAGACACTGTTGTGGGTTGGGCTAATTTGTTTTCTCCTTTGGTTTATTCCTAGCATTTATTATTAGCATCAGGGCCCCTATTTTCTTCAGCCAATTCTGAAATCCAGTCTCCTAGGTAAAAATGATTACCTACGGTTCAACTACTTACCAGAATCAAGTGAAAATGTGGTGAGAACAGCAAAATTGTGAAAAAATATCAAACAATGAGGGTGATAGGAAAAATGAAATTTAAAATTCCTCTTAAAAGCATTCTGCTTAAGAGCAGTTAAGAGGTGTTGCCAGGTCTGTCCTGATGGAACAGCATCTTCTGACCAAAGGTGTTTTCCAGAGGTTTCTGATTAGTTCTAACATGTAATTAAGCCCAGCTGTGTTTGGGTTGCATCACACTGGCTGCAAAAAAGTGCATGACCACTCTGGAGCTTTAGTTTCTTAAAAACAAGTTTTACCTATTGTTCTGGGAGAGTGGAAGCTAAAACTGAACTACATGCATATGTGTTAACCAAACTCAGCCTCTACTTGAGACGTTAATTAACCTTAAACCACATGCAGTCAAGCAAACCAAGCCAACAGCCTTTGCAATTTCCTCCAACTCTGCTCCCCAGCAGTGCCTGGGCTCTGAACAATAACAATGAAGGCATCACCAGAAACAGGATGGTGGCACCATGCCAACATAGATCCTCAGTAAGTGATCTATAGTTTTAAGCTTTACCAACTTTACTAAGATTTCATCTTTGATTGTGCAACCCCACCCTCCATGTAGCAAATAGTCAAGGGTATCTAACCATTCTGAATCTTAAGTCACTGTCTCCATTGTTTACATCACTATATTTATTTTATATCAACAAATATCTTCCTGTCTCTCTTACAAGCAAAGTGTATAGTGCTGTAGTTTCCATCCATGACACATGCTTATGTCACAGTCCAAGTTGCTCTGGGTCACAGCCATGTGGTGAAAAGATTTCATGAGTTTTCTAGCAGAACTAATCACTTGGTTTATTTGTTCCCACTGATGGGCTTTGGAATGATCTTCTGACAGTGCATTAGATTAATAGGAGCCCTGGAGAGCTGAAGTTAAATCATGCCTAGAGCCCAAAAAATTCCAGCTGGAATTTAACCAGGAATGCCTCAGAGCCTGTCAAACCATTACATGCCCAAAATAAAAATACTCATAGATGTAGCATTAGTAAATTGCAACATTCTTCATTTGTGATGAATAGATGCCTATTAATTGTTAGCCTACCTTCTAAGAGTCTTAAAGTTTTTTTCACATGACTTCTCTCTACTCAGATCTCCTCTGCACTCACAGAATGAAAATAATTAGTGTAATCACACTCAAAAATAAAGCTGTTACCTCTCAGTTTTCAGAACAGTACTCCATTTACAAGTTACTCTCCCCATTCCCCTTCTTTTCAAGCTCATCAGGGATGGAATCAAAGAGCTTCTGCAAGTAGTGGAAAGTAGTAAAGATTCTGCACACAGAACTGAATCATGGAAAGACTAAGTTGGAAAGGACCTACAGGATCATCTAGTCCAGCTGTCTATCACCATTACTACTCACTAAGCTGAGACAAGATGGAAACCAGAAAGCAATCTTTCAGACTGTTCCACAGACATCCCAGCAGCATTCTGCTCTGTACTCAGCATATATTTGCCAATTTCTCAAAACTGGATAAAACACTAATGATTACTGACACACCTTACTTCACGGCAACTCTCAAATGAAACATTGACATTAGGCAAACATTAGGAAGCACACTCCCAGTTTAGTCCATACCATCCTGGGGAACAACACTACAAAATGAGAGAGGCAGCACCAGTATGGCTACCTAGTCAGATATTTGAAATCTGGAGCGAATTATGAAAAAAATACTGCACTATACAATCAAATTTTTGGGCTGAAGGACCAGTTGTTTATACAACTTGTAGCATATTTAAGACTACTCTTCAGCACCCAAGCTGATCCAATTTAGTGTCTTTGACAAAGCTTAGGTCTGCATGTGGAGGAAAAAAAAGGAGATATTAGGAAATAACTGGTGTAACATACTGCAAGAAGCCAAACTAGCAAATAACAGAGTTTGCATTATAAGTGGTCATTACCAAAACCAACCTTCAATCCAATTTGCAATGCACACACTTGGAAGATAGAACAAAAGAGAACACAAGATATATAAACAAGATTGACTTTATTTAAATTCAACACAAATTTTATTGGAGGTGCTGGGGCCAACCAGTAGACTCCCAGAACAGTAAAATTTAACTCCGTTACTGATAAAAAAACAGTATCTCTGAGAACAGTCTACACTTGTTTTAGTCTTGAAAAGCATACTGGAAACAATTAATGGAAAAAAAAAACATATAAAAAGGTACTTAAAAATGCAGCGTTACAAGTTAATTTATAATATAGTTACAGGTTCTCTAAGAATTTTTCCATTGTCAACATTTATCTTTCAACTAGAACTTAGCCTTTGTAGCAGACAGTATAGCTTTAAGACAGAAATAAGCACCCTTACATCCATAGTGTGTCAGGCTCAGTGTCAGCAAGTGAAACATCACAGGAAACATTCATGATGGAACCCACATATTTCCGTGTGTATCAGGGGCATTTGTGTAAGGAATATTCCAAATCCATGGTTGATCTGTAAATCAAAACAAGAAACATGCTTATGACAGATTCAGTTACTCACTGTAAAATTTTGATCTGCCTCTTCTTCCCCTCCCTTTGGAAGAGAGGAAAGGTACAAACTCCCATTGGTGGTCACATGATCTCATGCGTGTTTTCAGCTTAGTTTTTTAAATTTTTTTTTAAGAAGTAAGATTTACAGTTTTCAGTATCTAAGAATAAGCCTTCACGACCTCCAAAATGTTTGAGTTTACACCTCGCTTCTCTAAACATTACATTTTTAGATGAACAACAGGTTTGCAGCAGACTGTTCCTTCTGTCCACTTCTCAGAATACAGAAGCAATTCCAAATCTTAGGAAGGAGAAAATTGGGAAGGAGAAAAGGCAAGGCAGCAAGAGCTAATCAGTGGCTCTGCAACCTCCTCTAGGCTCTTCCTCCTCCTGTGTACATGTTGCAAAAAAAGCAGCTGATCTCTGAAGCCAAGCTATTATTCTATTTCTCACACACTACCCCTATTAAAATAAAGAAAATTCCTTCATTCCTTTCAGAGTTAGTTTTTTCCCCTCAAATAAGGTAACAAACATAGCCTGCTTTTTCTTAGGAAAATTCTCTTAGAAATCTGATATTTTATACGTAAAACTATTGCTGAAACAAATTATAATTCAATTATTTTTTAACAACAGGTAAGAATTAAAATTTTCTCATCTCTTAATAGGAGCAATAGCAGCAAGAGAAAGAAAATGACCATATGACCCTTACTGATGTACACTACAATGATTCCAAGCTTTTGAAAGTTAGAACTGCTGATTTTCTGGAAGAAAGCAGAAAAGATTAACTACTCCCTATTTATAGCATTACTATATGTTTTTTAAAGTGTGCTCAACACACTTACCTTTCACACCTTTCAAATCTAGTCTTTTATTTCTGATATTCATTAATGGTCTCAACTACACCTCACTGGAATCATTATCTAACTCAGTGTTACAGCTTCCTTGGATCCTTTATAGAGCAGCAGAACTCTAGCACCAGAGCTAGTTCACAACAAAACAAATGGTATCATTTCTATACCACTGCTACTTCAAGATCATCTGAAGTCTCAGACAAAGCACTATGTCAGGCAGACTATTGAAGATTCTCTCAGAACTGAATAGACTACCACACTGCAAAGGCAGAGAGGCCCTGGAGAAAAAGAATTCTTTTCAAGTTCATCTGATTAATCACTTAAATCTCCCACATTTTGAGACAATGTTATAGAATATGAAGTCATGATCTGGCAATGATACAATGAGATAGCTTTGCAAGTTTAAACACATAGTATTTTACAAATACAGTATACTGTGTAGGTCAAAAGTGTATATTCAAGCCATCTTAAAACTTCATGTTCCCATGAGTATGACAGATGGTAGTACAGTATGTACAGCCAAACCCAAGAAGTCTGTGAATTATAGGAACATACAATTGAATAATAAAGTATTAAATAGAATTAAAGCATCTTTGTGATCCTCTCTCTAGAGTTTAAAATACAAGTGCATTTTGCACTGCAAATGGAGATCTGGATGAGATATTCCTTGTTGATTTTTCAACGCAAAATAGATTCTTACATCTTCTTTCACATTTCATAAGCGCTCCAGTTCCAAAAAAAAGTATTTTGAAAAAGTAAGTGGTCACGTGTATAGAAAGGTTACTCATTCTAACAAACTAAATCCCTACTGCATGAGATTGGAGTTCTCCTTTCCCACTTTTGCTGAAAATGCCAGTTTATTTCAGCCTCTCTTTACTTCCCTCTTTTTTTTGGGGGGGGGGGAGGGAGGTGGGGGAGCAGAGGAGGGCAAGGGCACAGTAGAGGGAGTGTGACATGGCATTTAAAAACCATTTATCATGTCCTTTCAGTTCACAGAATCATAGAAACACTAGGTTGGAAAGGACCTACAAGATCATCTAGTCCAACCGTCGTCCTATCACTGTTATTACCCACTGAACTACTAAATCATATCCCTTAGCACCTCATCCAGACGCTTCTTGACCACCACCAGGGACGGTGACTCTACCACCTCCCTGGGCAGGCCATTCTAGTGCCTGACCACTCCTTGAGAGAAAAAGTTTTTCCTCATATCTAACCTAAATCTCCCTTGGCGCAACTTGTGGCCATTCCCTCTTGTCTTATCATTAGTTATCTGGGAGAAGAGGCCGTCCCCCTCCTCATCACAACCTCCCTTCAGGAAGTTGTAGAGTCCTCTCAATGAAAAAAAACATACTTGAAAGACTTCAGGAAAGGGGAAAGGCAGACCAGGCATAGATGTGGGGACATATGAGGGCAGCTTCAAAAATAATGTCTCCTGTTTTATTATGTTGGCCCATGACATCAGAGGCAGATGGTGGTGGTGGTATGGCAGTACAGGTTGAACCTTCCCACCAATATTCCATTCCATGTTGTTGCCGTGCAACAGATAGCAGCAGTGAGTCAGAGAGTCTGACCAAATGGCATCTGACACAGAAGTGTGGATGAAGCAAAGGTGTGGCATTGAATTTCTCCATGAAGAAAATACGGCACCCACTGACATTCACTGATGCTTGCTGAATGTTTTTGGAGACCAAAGAGTGGATTTGAGCACACTGAGGGGTGGGTGGTACATTTCAGCAGTGGTGACAGCAACATGACAGGACAAGCCACATTCTGGACAGCCATGCAGATTTTTATGAGCACAGTATACAGTCTCTTGTTCATCACTGGTGAAAATGCATAGCTAATGGTAGTGCCTATGCTGAAAAATACTGTTTTGTAGCTGAGAATTTGCTTTATCAAACAGTGCTATTGTGCTCTTTGTATCTGTTGTTGTTTCCATGGAAGTAATTAGGAAGCGTTACTTTTGGAGCAACCTGTTATTTCCAAACAAGGGAATTCCTGAAGGCCAGAACTACAACCACTCACTGAGGAAAGCAAAATGGGGTGAGAGTTGCTTGTTTGTTTTCCATCACATCTTAGAAAGTTGCAGAAACCACACTTGAAGTTTTACATGAGGAATTTATGACTGAATTGATGAGGTCCATGGACTCAGTTGACTTCCTGAGGATCTCAAGGCAATTTGGATATTAAATGTTACACAAAGACAATCTTTGGCCAATTCACTCAATGATTCCCACTCTAACTAATCATTAAATGGGAAACGAGATGCAATGAGGATGAGCAGTAGCTTTTGCCAGGAGTTGATACATATTCATGGAGTAGACAATGTACATCAGCACCAATATTGACTAACAAAAGGCACTCTGGCCACAGCCAGCCATTAACCAGGACAGACAGCAGGTTAATCTGTCAACAACTACACCAAGTATCCTGCAGATTGAGATGTCTACTTTCCTTTAGTATCAGGCTACAGACCGCCTTTTTTTTTTCCCCACTGTTACATTATACAATGTAATTCTGTAACACTAAGTATGTCTGATTCAAGATTTGAATTTATATGAACAGGGAAAAAAACACATTCTGGTATGCTTATCTTCTACTTTGAACTTTATATGGCAAATTAATGCCCCTGCTCCTGACCATCTGTTCACTATTCAGCCCCCTTCTCTTCCTTCCTGCTGCTGACAGGAGTTTTCTTATTATATGAAAGTGATGTATAATCTGCTTTCCCATGCTTAGAGAATCTGAGTTCATGGAAAAACCCCTGGAGCTTTTTCTCCTTCAATTACAGGGATCAGTCAATATGGCTTCTTTGGGGAAAGGATAATTACTTGCATTTCTGCTTCTCAAGACTTCATTAAAATAAATCTACACTACTCCCTAGAGACTTTGGGAGCTGATAACTGTATGGTTATGGACATATTTTTATGAGTCCATCCCATAACATGGAGATTCTTTAAACATCTTCTCCACCATGAGGCTGAGGAGCTGAAAAAGAATATTCAGGAAAGATGTGGAAAGCCATAGGCAGCTGACTTTGCTTCTGTTGTCAAAGCCTAGACAACTTGAGTTCTATATATTCATCTCACAGGAAAAAGCTGAAACCCAGAAGCTGAACTACAGACTAACAAATTTGCTATAGGAATTTTCTATTGAAAAAAGTGAATAATTATTCAGGAAAAAAACCTATGTTCAGATGAAGTATACATGAAGATCACAAACACATAAGTTAAATGCAGGAAGTTAGAAAAATATACAACTACATTTTTGTAGAAGGAAGATAGCACATGTAATGTATTTAATACACACACAGATTCTGATTTAATTCGTAAGATTTCCAAAAATTTAAATATGACATTAGTTACCAACCAGATATCAGTGTATACATATCCCTGAGTACAACAACTTACAACTGGCACTACATAAGAATTCATCCCCAGGCGTAGATGTTCACTGCACTTAATGGAACATCAGCTGATATCTGACCACTCACATGCTCAGGAAGAGTTGAAAGCCAGGTCAATAATAGCAATAATAATAAATTCCCTTTAGTTGGCAAGAACTCACACACAACCTATCACCCTCTAAAAAGACTGATATTTAAATGTATTCTATACTAGATAAAACAGTGGTAAATAGATTGTATTACAATTTCTGCATTAAGTCAGTATTTTTCCACTGGGAAAGATAGAATACCATTTAAGAATTCTTTCAGTGTAAAAGAATGCAGTAAGCTCCTAAAGCAGATAAATCACCTTTGCAAGTTAGAAAAGTAACATGCATCATATTCCTGCAAGTCATGCAACAGTAGACTCAAAGTCCTATTGAAGCCAGATGAAAAGAGACAAGACCTCCCACATTAACTAGTTAATACGGGTATGATTGCCACTACCAACATGAGAAAAGACAAGATCAATTCAAAATATAAACAACAATATAGAAAAGTTAGAACCAAAAGACTAAGTTCTTTCTTTAAAGTTCCAAGCTGAATGTAGAAGTGATACCATCTCAAATACTAAGTCAAGCCACCATGATGTTAAAATAAACCTTTGGAACATAACTCCATTAAAATAGCTTACTCCCTATATAATATACCTACTTACCTTTGCTTCCGTACTGTTCTGGAGGCAGGTCAAAAGGTACAGGAAAAGATGTTGCTGAATCATTACCTTCTGAAAGCATTTTCCCTTTCACATGAAAGTAACCTTTGTCCAACCCCTACGAAGGAAGGGAAACATACAGAAAAAGAGACTTACTGGTTTTGCAGGAAAAAGATAAACCTAATTTACAGTTGGTTCTTTCTCAATAAGAAGACTTACTCTAATAAACAAAAGGTTTTGCTTCCATTGCTGTAATACTAGAACACCTTTTCATAAGAACAACTGCTTTTATCACTACCATTGCAGGTTTGTTTTCCTTTTTTTTTTTTTCAAAAGTAATTGGCCTGGCCCCAAAGATATCCAGATCAGATATACTCTGCCTTCTCAGTCCCTTTCACATCTACCAATTTATTTCCATATTAGAATATAGATGCTTATTTTGCCTCATGACCTAAAGTAACAGGAAAACAGTAGTTATGAAGTAAGAAACAGTGCATATTACTTCAAGGACTAGATAAAAAAAATATTCAAAACATACCGATGCATAAGATCTTAAGAACTTCACTAATTAGGACATGAAATTGACCGAATACATGAAATTCAGAGTTACTTAGAAAAAAATGCAACAAGTTGTACACCTTTACCTCCAGTGATCCTGGAGTCACTCAGGGACTGACAGAAATTTCATCTAAACATGCAAGTAGCCATACTTATGTCCATAGTGGAAAGAACGTGAAATATACAATGCTATAGGTCAAAGCACAGGAACTGTGTAAATGGGTTGGGGGGAGAGCTTTTTTGTACATCCCACAGTAGTTAGGCTTCATTCAATGGGGAAGCTGGGTAGCACACGGCCCTAGACACCGCTCATACGTTGGCATTCTAATTGCAAACTATGACAGGAACACAAGTCTCAGAAGCCAGCTACCTGTGAGCTTTCTTCCTCATCTTCTACATACAGCTAACAGAGAAATGTGGAAGAGTAGACAGTGCTTCTCTGGTGTTCTTATTCTACAATCAACTTCATATACGTGTCACACCAAGAGCACTGAAGTTAGACAACTGTTGTATGGCACCACCTGAGTTCGGAATTATTATTAATTACTGCTATCAAAACACAGTGCCTAAGAACAGCTACTTGGACTATACATACATAGTAATCTCAACCAATGTAATTCAATATCAGTAGCAATATCACATCCATTCCACTTTGTGGTAGAGCATATTCGGTGCTTTTTCCAAAACATAAGAGAAAACACATCACAGAGCATACAGTGTACAAATGTGTAGTACACTTTTAGTCTAGTTTTTTTTTTAGTGAGCTGCCCCCAAACACATTCATGTTTATTTCTGCTTCATTTCTTCTACTCCCCACTTTGCCCTGCTGTCACTTCAGCATGCATCTTCTCAGGCTTTGTTCTATACCTCTGCTTTCTTCCTTGTTCTCTCTCAGTCACCAGCTATATTTTCCCTTCCTCTAAGTCATCTCTCTGATGTTGTCCCACACCAAACTCCACTCCAAAATTGTTTTATTTGTCCATCAAAATTTAACCCATGAAGTCTTCTATTCAGAAAATACCTAAGAAAAGATTATTTAGAAGTTTTCGTCAAAAACATCTTGGAGTAACGTCTAAGCTGGAACACATTCTTACATTCAGGCTCTCTGAGGAGATTCACATGTTTCTAAAAATAGCTCTCATATGTCTATTTTCACACAGAAGATCACACAAATTGAAACTATTCACACATTTTGCCTGTTTTGAGCATTTCCTGGATGTTGACAGCTCTCATTGCTGTTTCCAAAACCAAATCAGCAGGATCTTGAGTAAAAAAATAAATGCTGCCTTACTTCTAAGCTTTCCTTCTCAGACATTTTATTCTTTCAGAACTCTCTCTGCAGCTATATTTTGTTCTTTGACGCTGCTGCTCACAGCAATAAATTTTGAAATGTTGAGATGCATTTCTCAGTTGAGAATGTGCATTTTTTTTTACCTATAAAATTTAAGATACTGTCACAGGTTTTAGTAGGACCTTAACACCACACATTGTTAAAAGTAGGCATTGGTAGGAAGAATGGGAAAAGGAAGAATGAAGTAGAATAGCTTTTAAAGTTCTTGCTTTTCAAACAAAAGGTAGATTACAGATTATAAGAAACAACACAAGACAGAGGCAAAATTGCTAACCCCAAAGTGGGAATTAACACCGTATTCAGACACTACTGAAGTAACTCCTCCAGGAGACTGCTGGGGATTTCACTGTCTTTGTTACTTGAATGATTATGGGGCTATCCTTTCCCATACCAGTAAAAATAAAAGAGACATCCTTTTAGCAAATATACTTAAAAAAAACTCACTAGTCTGAACTGAATTAGGAATACAAATAAATTTTAGTGACTGTGGCCAGAACACAAGGAAATCTGTCCTAAACACTGAGGTGCATTTATTCAAAATTCAGCATTACTCAACTGTATCAGAATTTATTTATTCTTCCTAACAACGCTACAGTGAAATCCAGGTATCTACACCCAAAGCTCCTTTGCTTAGATGTGGCTTTGTTTTTACAACTTCGGAATTTGAAAACCTTGTAACAGCTCTACAAACACTAAAAGCATGGTTTAATATCTTAATGTCCACATACAATGTGAGTGAACCAAGATTTTGTAATTTCTCTTCCACCCACAATTCATCATAGCACAACATTTCACCTGAAGCCAGTGAAATTGAAGAGAAGTGGTACTACAGGACTTTACAAATTTGTTCTGGTCTAAGTTAAGCTATGACTGAAGTTACTTTGTTTCAGTCTGAATTCAGCAAAAATGACTGACTGCTATCTCATCCAATTTCAGCTGGATCCTCTCCCCACAGGCAACTATGAAATGGTCAACATTTGCCATCAATATAGCATTTTGGAATCTGAAGTACTGTTGTTAGATGTCTGTACTGATTATTTATCTATAACCATAGCATCTGATACCACTAGACAGCAATAACAGGTAACCTCTCACTTTAATAGTAACTACTGCATTTGAGTTTGTTTCCCGCAGTTCACTGGCTAGTCCCACATTCTTCAAAACGCCATTTAAAAGGTTTAAGAATTCCACAAATGTTTTTATACTGTTGTACGCATCTAGCTCAGTTTATCTTACAACCTTACCAGACACAAGGTACAACTGTGGAAGGTTCTGTTTTTTCCACTCCTTTGAAGAGTTATTTCTTTAAAAAGCTTTCCATTAGACACTCCCAGAATATTTCAAACAAAATAATTACTTTAACATGCTTTCTAGAACAACTCCATACTGTTAGATGAGTGGTTCTCTCAATATGTTTTATGTATTAAAGATGTAATTTATTTCTACCTTTGGAAAGGAATCCCCAGCAGCTGAAGGAACAAGTTTGAACATGAGTGACAAAGAAGATGTAAGAGGTGAGAAATGAAGATAAAAAGTCAAATGTGGCTCCAACACAGGACATGACCATTCTATATATTTTTTTTTTTTTTAAATCAAGAGAATCTTGTGATCTAATGTCAGCATCAGCTGATTTTTCACTAAACACTAAAACTGTAAATGATGACAGCTGCAGCTATGTTGAGAACAATCATTCAACATATTTGAGAGCCTACATTAGCACACCAGGCCAAGACCCAACCTCAAAGCATAAGTTCTGGAAAGCATTTAAAAAATAAAAAAAAATAAAAATCTGGCAGTCAAAAAGATGGCAAGGGAGAAGCAATGCACTCCCAAACTTGTATTCAGCAGAAAATAAAAGGTACAAACTGCACAGCTAGTAGAGTTTTAAGGTTAGGAATATTAAGTTTGTGAAGTCTTGACTTCTATCAAAATCACTGTCACTAACTATAATCAAATTACATGAAACAGCCTGCAGGAACAGAACTATCTGGAGTCAGCAGTATTAAAACAGCATTCCAACAGCCAGAGTGTATTGAGTCTCTTGATGTAGGAATGCTCTACTTATGTTTCCAAGCACTTAGTCCTGTTTGTATTCTGTGTACTTCTAATGGTAAAATAAACTTTTAAGAATACTAGTTTCTAGAAATCTGTTAGTCTACCTCTGTTACTTTCACCTAAATATTACTCTTCACTTAGATACTATTCTAGCATATAGCATGTTAATATCATACTGAACCAACAAGTCTTCACACCAAAGTAAGTTATCTAAAACTCCGTATTAAAAAGCATTTACTGCAAAGTATATTTATGATAGTTTCACAAGTTAAGCAGTGCAACTTGAGTCTCAGATGACTGCATGTACAGAAATGCAAGTATAGATATTGCATATATAGATAAATATCTATCATAGAGACATGTATAGGTATTTGTCTCTGCAGGCATTTCCCAGCAAAGAAAGGAAGGACAGTTGCAGTTAAGTTGCGTTCTGAGGTCTCAAACTCAAACATGAGATTATCTCACGCACGCTGATGGATTTTAGTAACCTGTACAGAAGCATGTTTGCATGTAGGAAAAAAATGGAGAGGTCTGTAGAGAAAGCACTATTTATTTGCATGAAGCATCTTTATATTGCATAAATTTTAATCATACTGTTCAACATAAAATCAAGCTAAACTTCAAAATGAAGTGATATATTAGAAGTATGTTTCTCATTTGTACACATTTCTGTCAATCTTGGATGAACTACCTTCTCGTTCACTTGTTGAACGAGACAAATTATCACACGGCATTCTGTAAAAAGCACAGCAGACTAAGGTGTCTCAATGGATGAGAAGAACCTTGAGAGTATCATTGTGCCACAGACATCTGCATCTCATGCGTATCTTTTCCCCATCCAAATGGCATGGAAGAAAAACCCAACAGAACAGCAGTAAGAATGATCAGTGCTCCACTCAAGAAAGCAATTGAGCTGGTTTAAGACTCTTCAGCCTAGAAAAATATAAAGGTCTACGGAAAGAATGGCATAGTAAAACTGAATAGGGATCAAGTGTTTATTCTGATATAAGAAAGGAAAGCCATCAAATGACACCAAGTTTCAAAACATCATGCTTCATGTGACATTGTTAAACTCAGCTAGACATGCTGTGAATTCTAGATGCTTACAGGCGTTTAAACAGAAGTTGTGATATAGCCTCTAATTCAAGAAATCTTCAGACAAACTACTAAATACATGCCTGCCTATTACACTTTTCCATAAGCGTCTGCTTTTGGTCACTGAGTTTTGAGATCTACTTTTGATGAAGTAAAGCCTTCTACTCCAACAGCAGCTACTCTGGAGTAATGTAAAGTGCTTGCACTAGCACTCACCTGATTGTGTTGAGCTTATGAATGGGTTAACCCTTTGAAAACTTGTGTGACTTTTGTTCAGTTTGAACTAATTTAAAGTGCAAAGAACTCATCAAGCACCACTGCTGGTACAAAGAATTAGTGTAGACAGTCAGGAACAGACTACAATCATAGCAGGACCAACCGATGGTACAGTTCCACACGGTAAGCTAATCTATTGCTCTGAAATGTTTGAAATGAAACAGATTTCAACCTACCTTCCCAGGTGGTAAATCCTCTAAAAGACTGATCTGCTAAGTTAAGCACAGCAATCGTGCCTGTCACCAGAGCAGAACCTGGAGTGCCAGCAAAACTTTACGGTATATTATTCTTCCTATGGCAGGAGCTTAATCCTACAGAAGATGTAGTTTTAGGAAAGGCCTTGAGCAGCAAACAAATGATGACTGCCATGGTCCCAAGATCAGCATCTTTTCTGCAAATCTGAGCTCATCCTGCAAGTCCTCAATGAGATCAAGATCTTGGACTGGCTTGTATGAGTAACTATTGTGGTGCTGATCTACTGTACACGTAGAAATTGGATTCATTTACTCTGAGTAACTACTTCAATTTCTGCTAGTCCTGTTCTTTTTTTTATTGGATATAGTAATAAACTGTCTATAAACTTTGATGATGGGCCAAATGACAATATTCTTATCTCTAAAGGTTACTGATACCATTGAAATGAATGGTTTTTGGCAGACTGGGATGACAAGGGTCAGATTCTCTCACTAGAGAATCTAGTGTCATTCAACCGAAAAACAGCCTTGGAGCAAATTATCTTAAGATACAGATGCTAAATTAACTCTCATTTAGAGATATTTGGAACCAGAATCTTAAAATGCTGACTTCCAAAGCTGCATAAAAGGAAAAAAAAATGCCAGAAGTGCTGCTGTCTACTGAAATGTTACAAATGCACTTAAATGGCATATCGCTGTAGTGACAGCAACTTGTACAGATGTGTGAGGAAGTGCCTTAAACTAGTGTGAACACTGTTAGCATAATAATTGTAATACCACAGCTCCACATTAGCTCCAATTCACGGACGGTTTCAGCAATTTTTACTGAACTCTCTGCTGCTCTGTCAACTGGCAATTCTCAAGAAAGAAACATCTTGCATGCATTAAGCTATTTTTGGTTTTCAGATGAGATGGTGCTATGCAGGCATCGTAAGGATAAATTCACACTGCAATGAAGAAACACCAGCCAACGTTTCAAATCCTTGATGCCTCCAGTTAAATCTGTTTTCAGCAGTACTTATTTGCTTACTGGCAGTGACTCATCTTGCCTGTATCTATGTTTCCCCACTCCTGGAAAAGCCATTAGGTTCCCAAACAACCCCACTCCATTCCCACCCACTCTCACCCCAAAATGCAGCTTGTTTACATTCCTAATTCCATGCCTGGTATGAAAGTGTAGATTCAGTTCTAAGAGTACTGGCCCCTAGGTGTCACATCTGACACTATCTGTATTAAATATAACATTTTCCCCTTTAAAAAGATATGACAACAATGCACAGAAACTGCATCTCTCATGACAGAATTTTCTCTTGAAGAAAGAAGGTAGACACTCCCAAGACGGGACTTAAAACTTCCTTACTGAAGTAAGGTTCAGAAAATTTCAAGGGCATTAGATAGGGCAAGCATCATAAACTACTACAGCCTTAACGCCTGAAATCTACTTTTTGTAAACGAAAGCCACAACAATCAGATACTAGGAACAGTAGAGTAGATTTACAGAGGACAACTTACACTTGTCTATTCAATCCAATACTAACTTACAGGCCTACTATAAGATTGAGTATATGAAATTATTAATTCTCCTCCCTTTTACTACTACAAACATTGAAAAAAACATTTTGCACCCTCTGACTTATTGGTCCAACCCTAATTTTCAGCAGTGACTCTTCTGCACGGCAGGAAGTGTTTACACTGCTTGCTGCTTCAACTAATGGCAGAATAACAGAGCAACATAGCAATAGGCAAAACTGATCTTTTGGACATAGTGGGGATTGGAACGGGAGAAACAAGAATACCTTGACTGCCTTTTCCAAAAGGCTGCTCAAAAGGACAAACAGAATACGTATTAAATCAAGGTCTTTTACAATATCCTAAATTGTTTTCTGGGGTTCATTTTTTTCAACAAATTTAGAGCATGCACATGAACGAAGAATGCAACCGAACTACTGAAAAAAGCCTTCAAAGAAAATTCAAAGCAATATAATCTCCTTTCCACACTGAACAGAATTTTTTCCGGATCCTAAACAAAGAGGTTTGGCAAAGAAAGAAGAGAAAGCAGTCCTGACCAATGTCTTTTTCTCCTCTCAACCTGATGACCAGAAGGCTTGGGCTCTGTTATGAACTGCTTATCCATGAATATTTATTTAAACAGTCGTGATTATTAGTAGAGTATTCACATGGGATTTATAGTGAAATAACTAAATTTTCTGTGTAAACAGGCCTGTAGACTTCTGCTAAAGGCTGGAACAGATGCTTAATGAGTATTCAATGTGTTTTTAATCATCAGTAACTTAGATTTGACTGAAACTTAAATCCAGTGTCTTTTTGATGCAGTATAAGAATAAAAATACACTTCTATTTTTAGTAACTCTCAGTCTTTCAACAAATGGCTAGAATTATTTTGCTTCAGCTGCTAAGACTGGTGTGAGCAGAAACAAAAGCTTTAATAATTTTGGTCTAAATGACAACTTTGATAATTCTGGGTGTTTAATGGCAGAAGGGTCAAATTACTTTATAAAGAAGGTAATGTGTTAACTTCAAATTGCTGAAATTTTGTAAAGTATGAGTGCTCCAGAATGTTTTATCTTTCTGATCATTAAATGCTCCCTAACATACATTCCTATGCAACAAAATGAAGTCTGATTTTAGAATGAAACTGAGTTACTTATTGAAAAACCTCACAAAAATTAGGTCATAGACATTGAAGCTACTACATTACAGGAGTGAGGAAGAAGATTCAAGGTTTCTCCATACATTTGAGGGGCAAAGAGGTTTCAGTGATCCTCCCTGTCCCGCTCCATGTGCAATAAATTCTACATAGAACTGAAGGTTCAGGATGAAATGCAAGCCAAATGTTCTCATAGATACATATTTTATTTTTAAGCTTGTAAATCATTCCGATCTGAAACAGGTGCAGTCAACTCTTGGCAAGAAGAGTTACGTTAACTCACATTTTCCTTGTTTTCTACCGATTTGATGTATATGTTTTCCAAAAACTAGTAATCCGTAAAAAAGCCGGAGTCAGAACAGGAATACGAGTTTTATGAAATGACTCAATCTAATTATTAAAAAAATGTATCCACTAAAACCAATCATTTCACTGCCGTAAGTCCTTTGCTCAGCAGCATCTGGAGATGACCTTAGCCAATTTCTTAGAACGTTATTTTGTCCCTTGAGGTCAGCTGCTGTTAGTAGTCTTTGCACAATCTTTTTTTATGCTGACTGTTCGTTATTACATTAATAATAGTTGTTTACTCAAGTGATGTTTGAGTTACGGTGCAATGATATCAACACCAATGCTTCCTACTGTAGGAATTCATGAGATTATCTTGCTTCAATCTCTACTCAACCCTTTTAGAAAAGTCTTTCAAAGAAATCATGCTGGAAAATTATGTCTGAGAGTGACATTGTTAACCTTATAAAGATCACACTACAACATGAACGCCTTAAGTATCGAGAGAGATAAAAGGATTCTTCAGCTTCAGTCGGAAACCACTGAATCTTAATATTAGTAAATATTCATTTGGGAGTACGCTACCGATCAAGAGAAATGACAAAACATTATCAAGGAAAGATGTATTCTTCAGGAAAATGTATTCTTCAGAAAAATATTTCCAAGGATTTTTGGCATACAAACTTTTTCAGAGGAACTTGCAACTCCTCCTCTAAGAATAAATTTCACAGAGGAAGAACTTTGAATGGTTTCTGATCTTAACCTAACCACTGTTGATAATGTTTTGGTACCAACAGGTTCACAAGAAAGAAGCAGCTAGCAACAGGAACAAGAGACTCATATTTCCCCACCATCAGGCAGCACATCTAAAAAAAAAAAAATAAAATGATTTTCCTCAAGTACAACCCACAATTAAACCAGAAAACTCAGTACCACAGGATTCCATGANTCAGGCAGCACATCTAAAAAAAAAAAAAATAAAATGATTTTCCTTAAGTACAACCCACAATTAAACCAGAAAACTCAGTACCACAGGATTCTGGATTAAAACTACACAAAAAGAATTCAATAAGCAACTTCATGTGTTAATAGATACATCAAGCTGTGGTTAATAACAGAGTGATCTGAGTACTACTCCTGAAAAACCTTAAAAATGTACCATAGGGAACACAAACTATAGAGATGATCACATACTGTTTATTGTGCTGATCTACATAGCACATGTTAGGGCTGCATTCAGACTGGATACAAGCCAAGTGGACCTTAGGTCTCACTGAAACACTTTCATGTCTCCCAGTCCTCCGTTCATATGCTAAAATACCAGACATTTTTGGGTAAAACTTGTCTTCAACATACTGTGAGTTTTGTCTCAGGTTTGGAAGGTATAATCCTTCAGCACTTAAACTCTGATGAAGATGTTCTTATATTCATACAGTGATATTAGAAGACACATCTGAGAACTCGTTTTCAAAGCAGGAAGCATGGGAAGAAACAGTCACGTGGCTTTGCAAATACTATAAGCTTTCTAATCTAGCAACACAGGAATTAGTAACTAGATTATTCAGTCATGTTTGTATTTGTCAATATTTGCAGATTCTCAGCATATCCTCAGATTTGTACATGAGCTATGAACTTACAAATGCTGAAGGCAAGAAAAGGACTCCAAGTTCATACGAACGGATCATCAGTTGGGTGCCATTTTTCTCCAGAGCTCCCCATGCTGCTTTAGATAGATTGGCACTGCAAAGAGAAAGCAGTTCAGTGAGGCATAATCTTCATAGCACAAAATACTGAAGCTGTAGCAGAAGGATTTCATTTCAATCACACCAGTCTTTAATATAAAGTAATTTGAGTGTTATTCCTAATTGTTATTTTTACAGCACAGTGGGAACAGCAGAGGCAATACTCAGAAAGATACTGATAGAACACATGTGGATAATTATACAAGCCTGCTCCTATCATACAAATCTATAAAGAAAAGTTCAGCCTTTTAAATCTCTGCACATTTCAGAAAGGAACTTAATATTAGTGAGTAGTTTCGACATGATGACATCAGAAAATCACAGAATCACAGAATCACAGAATTGCAGGGGTTGGAAGGGACCTCAAGAGATCATCGAGCCCACCCCCCCTGCCAGAGCAGGTTCCCTATAGCAGGTTGCACAGGTAGGCATCCAGGCGGGTCTTGAATATCTCCAGGGAAGGAGACTCCACAACNGAAAAGACTAGCTATATAATGATTTATATGACATTTAGTACACAACATTTTTTAGTATTAAACAGAACAAAAGGCTAGGCACAAAATATAATTTTAAATATTTATAAACACAAGGATTTATCAAAAAAAGCTTCTCTTTGTTTTAACACGCTTTTCAGCATCATCTCTTTGTTAATCCTTCATCAGTATCTGCTATGAAGTAGATCAAGTTGAAGTCAAAAAATGCAAAAGTCCTCAAAGCCTACTCCCACAGGATAATACGAAGTCTGAACTTTTTTTTTTTTTAAACCAACAGGCACGTTGGATGCCTTTTGATAGCAGCATATGGAAGAGAAAAAACATCAAGAAAAAAGTCAAAGCAACTATGGATTTCTGTATTAGGTGGACCAGCATCACACTTGAATGACTTTGATTCTTTTGCTACCACCTTAACTGCTCCTATTGTAGGCAGCAGCATCAAACAATGAAGTTTAAGAAGCCAGAATATAAAGTGGAAAAAAGATTACAGTCTATACTTCAAGCTAGACTGCTGAAACTCAATCTGACAAAAGGTCAGATACCAGTTATCAGGTATCTGTAAGTTTTAAAATAAGGCAGCACAAGGATAAACTTAGCCTGAACTATTTTGTTGCACTCAACGCAACAAACCAGTACATCCAGCATGTTTATCTACATCAGGTATTAAAGAACATTAGCCCAAGGCTTAGAGAGCATTTATTACTTCAGTTGATGCTGAACTCTGAAACTGGAAGTTAAAGCCCAGAGAAGACTTTGGGGCCGCTGCCAACAGTTCCTGAAATCACAATATCAACGTGCAGCCCCAAAAAGCTAAAATAGATGTCATCAGGGTATTGATAAAAAGACAAAACATAACTTTCACACTGGATCAAACCCTGGTGCACCTGTGTGCAACACTTTCACAACTTCAAGAGAACACAGAGTTTAGAGGTAGAAAAAGGCAACTGAAGTGATTAAGAAGCTGAAACTGATTTTTTCAGGAAGCAGAGCTTAAAGCAACAGAAACTTCTGTTTGGGGAAAAGGACTAAGGTGGATCGTAAGTTCACAAAAGTCATTAAAAGGGCAGATACAGTGAACACAAAAATTGCTATTTCTCCAATCTCAGCAAATACAAAAGGAAATCACATGTAGAAAACAGAAAAGCTCAGGTGCTCTTCTCAAATAAGACTTCATTTTTGCTGCTGCAGGAGAAAGAATACCGGGCTACACCAATTATGAAGCTGAATATACACAAATTGGAGATACTACAGAACAGAAAGCCATATTTACATCTAGGATATTTGATAACTTCAATTGCTAGAACTACCACCGCAACATCTCTTCTAAAGAAAGAAGGATATGCTTTGTGTACATAGTGCATGTATTTGTGATAATAGAAGTTTTACTCATGATTACAAGATCATCTGACTGAAGAGATAAATAAAGCTGAAATGTTTGAGATATAGCTTATTTTTTGAGTTTCACTGAACTCCATCTGTAATAGGAATAAACACTGGCCCCTTCTGCTACTATGCCCTTCTACACCTTTCTCCTCCTCAAGTTTCTGAAAGCACAGCAACAACATACAGAACAGCATGGTCGTATTACGTCACTCTGCATGCTCAGATACAGACTTTTGGGAAGAATAAAAAACACCTGGGATATATGCCAAAGAAGGTTATTTTCTTCTGCTGATCCACTATTAAGGAATTTATTTTAAGTGTTTCTTACAAACTTTCTAAATATTTGCACTTGTGTTTTCTGAAAGCATATGCCAAGAACGACCTAAGTGAAAGCATCTCTAACATTTAAATTCTCACAACTAAGTATTTATGCTACTCAGAAAAGCCAGACTACCTTGATTCTTACTAGCATTTTTCTATCAATGAAAAGTTTATATTCTTAAGCTGTGCGTGTGAATATGTACGTAGAGATACACATTTGTATTATGTGTATATATATATACATACATACACACTTTTTGGTTTTGACCCTACTTTCTAAGGTCTGTTCAGTTTCCACTGAAAGTTTCATTTAAATCACCAGTAAAATAAAGACTTTCTGAAGAAGTTTCTCCATTTCATTTTTAGAGACCAAATACAGACAAAAATTCTTAACAGTACTTACAGTATTGTGAAGATTATGGCAGTAACTCATCTGTGTCAGCAGTTGATGAGAACTTTTTTATTACTTTTTTAAAAAAGTGAGAAGTATATAGTTAGTTGTTTACCTTGTAACTAAAAACCATGCAATCTTCTGAAAGTCATGAGAAGGTCTCATGTATGTTTTAATGTGAGGCATGGCATGACTTCGACCTGAGACTTCTGCCGACCATTTGCTGGAAAGAGAAAGAGGAATTTTTTTCAGATTTCTTTTGATACAAAGCAAACAACAGTAACTTCCCCCCTCTCCACTATAATATAGAATGCTATTTGATAATACTATCTTTCTTTACTATATTCAATACTTACGTACCCCACAGAAAGGCTGAAAATACTTTATTAATTTTTAATCTTGAAATCCAGTCTCACTGGAAGCCAGAGACAACTCTTCTCTTTACAAAGAAACCAGACATTCTCAGAGTATGAGGATCCCCTAAAAAGTTTTCCGTTCCTCCACTCCAGACAGCATTCAAGAAACCAAGTCCCAACTTCCAGCCAATTTTTCTTCTTTGAAAATGATAAATGGTTATGCCTTCAAGCAAATGAACTTTGTCTTGGCACCAAACTAAGCCTTGCAAAATTCCCCGAACTTATTACAATGTATTTATACACGAAGGAGAAGCAGGGAGCAGATTGTTGACACTACCCTTCCTCTTCCCTCTTCTGTGCCCCTAAGCCACTGAGGAACTTGAGGACTTCAAGCAGTAGAGATCATATATAAACTAGCTTAAAACAACAAGCCATTGCTGGGTAATTTAGCATCAATATTACAGAACTGAACTGCAACCAATCAGTAAATGTATGTATGGAACTGAAGGTGTGTAGCCATGGTAACTACAAGCACTTCCACTCACAACTGTTAGTCCTCACTTAAAATCTGCAAGTGAGAGGACTTCCAAGTACACCTACATCAAATCAGAGATGTTTCTTTCCTGAGTTTGTGACAAACAGAGAATGTTACATTCTAACATTGTACCTCCAATCTGGCATTCTTTTCTAAAAGCTTGATTAAGAAGAATTTATCAGCTCTCGAGTGAGCTGTGTTCATCTGAAGACCTAAGAAGATCCATGAAGTGGAAGGCCTGGAATTATTTCTTTACTCAGGTTGACTTTCAGAACTAACTTCCACAGGAGCAAGTCTCTGCAGTTCGATAGCTGAGATCTGGTTACTTTAGCATGCCTATTCTCAGATGAAAGCAAACTGTTTCTAAGAACTGGTACTGTGTTCTGAAAGGGCAAGAGCTGAAACACTGCATCCGTGTTTTGAGCACACCAGACACCTTTGCATTTTGATGCACACCACATTGAATTTGTTTTCTGAGGTCGTATATACCTTAGCATACGCAACGCGAACAGCTAACTACGCTGCTGTTTGTCTGCAGAACTCTACACCTCTCTATAAATATAACAGACATAGTATGTCTAATACAATGCTACAAGTCAACAACTGTTAATAGCCTTTGTCAGCCTACTTCCTCTTTGCCTCCTCTTTGACAGATATAATTAAAACTTCATTTTAGCAGGAGTACTACCACTTCTCTTCCATTTATATAATACTAACTGCAACTAGATTAACACAGCAACTATAAGTGATTGAAGCTAGTATTCCAGAAAGTCAAAATCAGACAGGGGAACAAATTTTGGCTGAATTCATTTTGATAGGCCAGCTCACAGACATAAGGATAAAAAGAAGGGGGGAAAGTGATTATGGTTTTCTCACTGATACATAAACAAACGATTACCACACCAAAAAACTGTTACAGAGATGCTTTCTTTTCAGAAATAAGACGTTTTCACTTCAGCCTAAGAGGTAAGCATCTCTCTGACCTGCGTGGCAGCAAGACAAAACTAAAGAAACAGAAGGGGTTTCAGACAGCCATAATATCTGATTTTTAATATAGCTAAATTTCAACTCGATCATGAAACTATCCTGGTGCGTTTTAGAGAAAAGAGCTTAAATATTAAATAAGGGGTGAAAGTAAGCTACGAGATCAGTTGTTTTGCACAAAGATGAGTGCACACAATAATATAACAAATTCAGGCTAACTCCAGTCAAACTGAATTAATGCATTTTAAATTGTAAACTTTTCACCAACGTGGCTAGCAGATGTACAAAGGACGGATCTCATGTTGAAGTAAATTCCTGGTGGATTCAGTCTCATCATAACTACAGTAAGTTCAATGAAAATAGCATTGAGAAATTTTATGGAGAAAAACCACAGCTTAGAAGTAGTGATTTTGTTGACATGTGGGTCACAGAATCATGTAACCTAAAGGCCCAAGTGTGGGGTGATGAAAAGGAATTATATGAGTAGATATCAACTACTTGAGCAGTAGAACATGAAAGCCTTTTTGCTAGCTTTTTAAAATTCTTCTGAACTCCTAGAACAAGAGCTCTTTATCAGTAATAACATCTAAACTGACTTTAGAGCACTATTCATGGCATTTTTATCTGCAACTTACTACTGTTTCCTCCCCTGGTCTTCTGGGGCATTTCAGTCTAAATGTTGGTGTTTTGTTTTGTACTTGTTTTGTTTTTAATTACACAGCCTCTAATATGATGATTAGGGGCAACTCCACTATGAGTCAAAGCACTGAATTGAATGCCAATCCATTTTCCTAGCCTTAAACCAGTTTTCACCTGTCCTGTCCCTCCGTTTTTCTAACAGCTGCTTTTGAGTTTCATTTTTTTTTTTTTTGTGGGGAGAGGATGAAGGTAGAGTGGTAATGTTGTTGGTAGTAACCACGTGAGTTCTCTACAGTGAATGAAGTATCTTTCGAAATCTAGAAAAATATTCACTTGTACTGCACAACAGATAAGAATGTTTACAAACTGTTGCCTTTGTATCCATTTAACCACTTGCAATATTTCAGAAGTATTATTTCTTTCTTAAAGATTTTATAAATATTTGTTTTTACCTTCCAGTAAATTTATGAGTTTGAAAATAAGAGACTGCAATTTAGCTGGAAGACATGCAAAAAGCATCATTCAACACTAATGCCTGATGCTTCTGGCACAAACGAGGCAAAAGACCAAACACAGCCCGCCCCAACCCTACAAGTGGAGCTGCTGAGAGAGAAGCCAGATAATCCTAAACATCCTGAAAATTAAGGGCAGATAGCGATAGGACAAGGGAGAATGGTTTTAAGCTGAAGGAGGGAAGGTTTAGATTGGATGTCAGGGGGAAGTTCTTCGCTGAGAGACTGGTGAGGTGCTGGCACAGGCTGCTCAGAGAAGTTGTGGATGCCCCATCCCTGGAAGTGTTCAAGGCCAGGTTGGATGTGGCCCTGGTCAACCCGATCTAGTACCACATCTGGAGGTTGGCAGCCCTGCCTGTGGCAGGGGGGGTTGGAACTTGATGAGTATTGGGGTCCCTTCCAACCCAGGCCATTCTATGATATTCAACAGATAAGCAGAGCCAGGAATAACTCATTTTCTACAACATCACCTCTTTCATCACATAGCTCTTAACTTCAAACAGTGAATAGGCTTTCTATCTCAAGATGTTGGCAACAAGGCTTGAATACAGTTAAGAGAACTCATACAATTTATCTCCACCATAGAACAGTGGGCTTTCTGTGCAAATGCTCCATCTCTCTCATCTTTTATGATGTTGAGGGAACAACACTGTAGTTCTTCAGAGAAGAAAAAAACTATTCTTCAAAAGTCTAAAGGCCTAAAAAAAAAAAAAAATACATAGTGCTCTAGAAGTACACAATACTACTATGATTACAGACCTGTCAGTGGCAAAGTCAAAGCAGCTTTTTATCAAGTTACCTCTTCATTCTTTGAAAATAAAAATTTCATCAGCTAACTGCATAAACATAAGACATGGTATTAAACATCAATCAAGATTAGCATTAAAAATAATAGTTTATGTACTGTCAAGACTGATCAACTGCTTCAAAAGGTAGCAATTAACAAATCACTGATTATTGTATTTCTCTCCTTATGAGTAATTCTGAATGGAGAAAACAGATACTCTGAGAAAACAGCAAATTATACCACTTATGTAATAGCTATTTTAACAAAGAAGTCTAGTATTCATTTGCTATTGTAAGAAAAACAAAGATCAATATTAAGTTTAGTATTCTTGTTCTTTTGAGAAATTACATGAGAAATCCAAGGAATTACAATTCAGACCTGCATTACGGGTTATACTCTGCTGCCAAAAGAGTTAGAAAAGCAGCGTGAAGGCAGGATAAAATCTGCATGCCTAGGTAAGAGTTCTGCCTCTTTAGGTGAGAGCATAGACCATTTTCCTACTTTACAAATCTCTCCCTGCTTCTAAGAGAGGAGATATTCCTTCTACCTCACTTTAAGCATAAAATATTTTTCTTCTTTCAACCCTGGTAGGCCCCCTAGTTTCTTAGAAGTTTTGCATTATTTTCCAGTGAAGTAAAGACAAATTCCTCTATTCCCTCTGCTCCTCAAAGCCTTGTTGTTTCAGTAAGTCTTTAAAATAGCTTATCTTATATTTAATACTATTGAAAGAGGACCAACCATTTTCCGTCTCTCTCAGGTTATCATAGATAAAAAGCACAGTGGATATGACATCTGCAACGTTAACTTACATGCAGGCTCTCCTCAAGGGCCAGTGTCTTGTATTATTGCAGGATAAGAATATACATCTAGACAGCCACTACAGAGCAGATTATGCAGGGCCACCTGTCACCCACAACTGCTTTAACAGATGAATTTGAAACAGCCATTTTGTTGCCAGAGCAGGA
Source organism: Penelope pileata (assembly GCA_013396635.1). NCBI lineage: Eukaryota > Metazoa > Chordata > Aves > Galliformes > Cracidae > Penelope > Penelope pileata. Next base: position 215,588 of record WBMW01001284.1, on the reverse strand, counting down.
TATGAATATGCTCAGTGAGGAAACGTGGGGTATTCTCGTATAACAGGAATAAAACAGTGCACAGAACACTACTTGTTAATGAGATTATTCATTAAATAAGGGACTAAGAAGAATCACATTTTTCTCTCAGTAAGATTCTCACAAGATATATGCCTACAGAAGGTGAATAAAGGCTGGACGTTGGCCAGCAAGGCTCGCAGCAACAATCCTGCTCACTCCAGAATAGGGGATGCTCTGGACAACTAATGATTGTCTTCGCAGCCCTCGGAATGCTTACAAATCTTTAGCAACTCTGACTGTACATCAGCGCGGGTATCTTAATAGAGCAACTTCTGCCTGGAACAGTTAAAGTTTCTGGTGAAAAGAATGGAAAGCTGTGGTCTCGTAAGAACTTACCAGATTTTTTTTCTTCTTTGTACAAAACAACTTTTCCCTATTGTTCTCAAAAAAAAACCACTTAAAGATTCAGCCTGAGGGAGACATCTGGCACGGAATTCATCAGATGTTTAGAATATGGCAAAAATTAGTAGCAAGTGAAAATAGAAGCTTTTAATGGAAAACGTCAGGCACCTTTAACAAAAGGCAGTATTACCATAAGGAACTGAGAATTATTGCAGTAAGACTGCTGCACTCAAAACAAAGCCTTCCTAACCCTGCTGTGTCTCAGCTGACCTTCTGTTAAGGCTGAGACATAAGTAGAAAAGTGAAATACAGCTCTATTAAGAAAAAAAAAAGTAATATTTCAATTCAGAGAAGGAAAGGTTTAACAAGTTTATGGAACAAAATCTGACAGTGCCTTCCATTAGCAACAGTACTCCATATAATTTTTACAGATTAAGAAATAATGCATGTTTTGACTGTACTTTGGAAATGAAACCAGCGGATAAAGAAATAGAGGCTTTTAAGGAGTGTAACAATATCGTGCTTCTGGCTGTTTCCTCTTAATTTGCTTTTAGCACACAAATATTACAGCAGTAAGTTATAATACACAATCTAAAAAAAGCAAAGAAGTTTCACTTACTGAAAATATGAATGCAACCACAGCTGTTTCTGTGCTGTCTGTATACTGTATGGAAGGGAGCCACCAGCTTAAGGGGAGGAAAAAAAAAGATATAGAACACGTATTTGCTTTTTGAAAGATGTTCTGAAAGCAGTAAGAGACTTGGGGAACATGATCTCCCCTATTCCCATGACTTATTTTTCAAAAACTTAAATGTTCAGAAGTATAAAATAGGATATCACTTTTTTCAATTTTTATGATGTAGCAAATCCCCAAACACTAAATAGCCAATTTACACTAGGAGAAAGAGAACAAGTCTACAGCCTCTAGAATTAAATCCTCTTAACAAAAATTACTCGTATGCATATTTCTTTTATGACACCACTTGATAGCAACAAATTATAATTATTATTCATACAAGCTAGAGGGAATAAAACAAGTGGCATTCAGGAATAAACGTTTTAAGAAGCAAGAACTCTTCAGATGAAATCCCATTTGTCTTGGATCTCGTCATGGGCTAGCATGTTGTAAGTTACTCCAGCCTGTACACAGGTCCTTCTGAATAGCAGCACCAACCATCTGGTGCAACCATCCCTCTGATTTTGTTTCATTTGCAAACTTACTGAGAGTGCACTTTGCCCCACTGAACTGGTAATTAGCAAAGATACTGAACACTTGGCACCAGTATCAATGCTTGGCACACTAGTGATGGACCTCCAGCAGGCCTTCATGCCATTTATCACAACATTTTGGGCCTGGCAGTTTAGCTAGATTCCAGTTCAGTCATCTAGTTTGTGCTTCATTAGATTATCTGTAGGGATGTTATAGGAGTTCACGTCAAAAACCTTACTGAAGATGAACAACATCCAGTGTGCTCCTCTCATTCATCAAGCTAGTCATCTCATCATAGGACACAAGCTTGGTTAATCTGAATTTCTCCTTTAAAAATCCATGCTGACTACCCCCAGTCACTTTCTCTTCCATATATTTGGAAATAGACTCCAGGATTGCTTGCTGCATCACCTTCCTAGGAATCAATGTAAGGCTGACTGGGAGGTCCCCAGATCCTCCCTTCTTACCCTTCCTGAAGGCAGGAAAGAATTCCTTCCTTTCAGTCCTTGGGAGTCTTATTCAACTGCCATGACCTTTTGAAGGCTAATCAGTGGCCTCACAATGACATCAGCCAGCTCCCTTTGCTGCATCAAACAGAACACTACAGTATCCCTCTTTCAGGTTGGCTGAGACTATGCTTTCTACACAAATATATTGATTTAATGAAGATAAATTTAGGAAGACTAAACAGATCAACTGCATATTAAAAAATGACTAATAAGCAGTAAAACACATTATGTTGTAACTGATGTGCAGAATGACACTGCAAAGACAACGGGAGACGAACCTGGAGTAAGTATAAACACAAACCTAAATATTCTGACAAAACCAAAGTATGACTGGAGTTAGAACAGTGGGCAAGAGCTGCACAGAAGCATAGATTATTTCCCACACAATGAACACGATTATACATATTTATACATTATATACACCAATACCCACAACACTTTAATTCAATCACAATAGGAAAACCGGAGTCAGAATCCCAGTAATACAAATAAAAGAATTCTGCTGCCACCTATTCAACCAAGTACTCAGCAAGATGGCAATTTCACGTTCATTCAACGGCAACCACTGAGATGATTTTGCAAGACACTGTGACCACAAAAAAGCTAATAAATGCATTTCCTTTTGCTCATCTGCTTACCAGGATAGCCTTCCAGGCTCTGCCTCACATTGTTCACAGTAGGATAAACCTTCATGGAGAAAAAAAAGTTAATTTCAATAATGCAGCTTTAGATACACGACATCAATTTCCAAACAAACAAACAAAAAAAAATCATCTTCAGGAAAACTTGTTACCAATATAACAAAACATCAAAAGCTTATTTTTTTTCAGGAATAATAAAATCACACTGCAGTTTGAAACTAGTGCCTAAAAGACATACCAAATGAATTGGAACATCACATTTAAGGAGAGCTGTCACACCGCTGCCTGCAGCCACCAGGCTCTCCAGGAACTCAGAGCACAGCCATTTGGACCCATCAGCTCCCATGGAACCAATGCTTGAGAACTGTCCAACAACGGGCCAAGATTCCTTTGCTGGTATTGATGAAGCATGCTCTTTCAAAAGCTATTGAGGGAAATTAAAGCATTAAGACATTCAACAAAAAGAAAACCTTAAGAGTTTGATATTGCTTCCAATACCCTCTGTATTCGTTTCTGACAACAACTTGGCCATTCAAAAAATCATCAGGATTTCCAAGTAAGCATACTGTTCCTTTAAGAAAAGATCAAACATCACAAGTTTTATCCAAAAGCATTAAAGCCAACTCTTAAGTAACTGGTAAAAAGAATGCTAGGAGCCCTTCTCAGGAACACAAAATATGAGCTTCAGATGTCATAATTAAAAATATTTTTACATCTGTTTGTTGCTGATCTTAAAATTCTTCTCATATCCTAAAGCCCCAGCTATAACGAGGAAAACAATTGAAAAGAGTTTTTTTTAAATGTTGTTCTTAAGCTGCAAATGGAATTTAAAGTCACATTAAAAACAGATGGACATAAGCACATACTAAGTTGTGTAGTAGAAACCTTTTTACCCCTCTAGAGAGGGCACTTATGACTTAAGTCAGTATAGTGTTACCAGATATACCTACATTGTTATTAAATAAATTAATCTTAAATCACAGAAACATCTGCCATAAGAATGTCTTCATCCTTTACAGTTTTTTTGTTTTATTTTGTTTTCATTCAGTGTCTTACTGGCTAGAAAACCTAATGCAGATGACACTTGTAGGAGAGGGTGTGCTCTTTACCTGAAAGCACTCTGAAAGAGTAACTTTAGTTTTTAATACAAAGGGATAAATAATTCTGCACATCACTTTGGTTTGTAATGGACATTACAACTTCTAGATAATAACATCAAAAGTGCAGCATGGAATTTAAAATAATGCCACATCAGCAGGGGATGCAGTTTAGAAGCTGCCCAGATATGAAAGGCATTTAACAGTTGACAAGAAATACCTTTATACTAAATAAAGACTGAAAAAGAAGGGACCTTAAGAAAACTTTAGCTATACAATATAGCACAAAGACTTACCACCGTGGCTTACCTAAATGCAGAAATGGAAAAAAAAGTTCCCAATTGTTGATTTAAAAAAAAAAAAAAAAAACCCAAGATCTTAGAAACATAATAGAACAGGACTAAAAAACTGACTGAAAGGATCACATCAGCTATCAATATTTTTGGCTATATGTTTAGGTAAAAAAAAAAAAAAAAGTAGTAGTCCTTAACAGTTAAGTTAATAAAATAAGCAGAGAGGTCTTTATTGACACCTCTTTTCTCAGCAGAAGTCTTTGAAAAATGTCATATCTGATTCTCAGTCACAGATGAGTGGGTTTTTATAGTGTCAGACTCTTTAGAAACACCAAGACAGGAAGTCATCAGAATGACAGTGAATCTGCCCACGTCGGCAAGCACATGGCACTTCAGACAGCAAGCTAACCTGGCTAATAGGGCTCAGGAACACGATGTGCAAGACCTACACTGTTGTAAGCTTATGCTTTTGCATACTTAAACTGTATCAATACAATAAAATATTGTTGGGCATAGCTAGAAAAAACTAGAAGGAACTAAAGAATGCTCTCAAATTCAAGTAACAACAAAATAAAAGTTAGTTTTAGTACCTTTCTGAGCCTAAGATGACCCCACTTCTCTTTATCAGTACCTTGATATCGTCCAGGGGTAGAACCAAGCAGATACACTCTACAGAAAGGAAAAAAAAAAATATTTGCAGTTGTATGTTCTTTTTTGGGTGGTAAAACCAGTGGAAATCAAGTCAATGGGAAAAGCTACTTTATGACCTAATAGTAGAAAGTAGCGTGCTTCATAGCAGAGAGCCTTGGCTTCTATTTAACATCAGAAAAATTAATACAGCCACCACACAATTAAGCACCATATGTAATCAGTTTCTGGAGTGTTTGGTTAGTGAAGTTTCAAGGTGTGCAAGTAAAAATTTGCCATCACAGCTCAACTATTTAACCTTTTGCTTAAGATTTACAATATAGCGAAGTAGATTTCCAGGTGTTTAATTTGTTATTAGCATTCTATATGGCTGCCATGCATCACCAGGATGTTCTATAGCATCTGTTTATATACAGAAATGCAGATACAGTTAGCAATCTGTGCCAAATGAGATTTGCACTTGACTGTACATGTAATTTTGAGTAAAACCAATCTATCGCTATATCCAAATCAACAGATTCAGGTACCAGATTTCATTTGTGCACTTAATAGCACAGAAGCAAAGTGTAACATTTTCACCTTTCCAATAACGGTTTGGTAACCTTTTTGACTTTGGTCCTGAGAACAAACAAGAAACTTACTGAGAATCACAGTTTAAGAAGCTGTTTCTTACTCCATTCGTGCCTAGTTCTATCCAGGAAGGTCTCCTACACATTTTACGCAGTAAGGAACTCATCTGCATCCTAACAATTTAACTAATTTAACTATTAAAAGAGAATTAGATGAACAATTTTTAGTATCAACAATGTAGTTTAGAGAAGACTGTTTCAAGACAAGCAACACTATTGCTTAACAAAACATTACCTATTGGGCACAATCCATTTTTGTAATGGGCAAAGTTCTACACATATACAATTATATACATGTGTTTGTTGAGCTCTTGCCTTAAAAGTTAAACAACCTACTCTTAATATAATCCTCATTAAAAAAACACCGTTGTGTATATGATTCCTCTTGCACAAGGAACATAATACAAATCAGTTTCTTTTTACCAGTAATTTTATGGAGCATGTATTTAACCCAGACTGACATGAAATAAACCCCGTCTCTCTAACTTAGGGCTACCTCTGTCAAGTTACTGCTGACACAGTTCTCTCACTCCCTTAAAACTTATGCTAAAATAAGCATATTTTTATTTTCAATTTATATATATATTTCAATTTATATAATTTATTTTCAATAAAACTAGAAGTTGATCAAGTCAACATATCTGCATAAGAGATTCAAATGAAATTCTTAGAAATTAGAATAACAAAAACATTACTGCATATATAAGCAATAATTTATCCAGATACAAGAGTTATTTTTAAGTGTGAACTTTTGAATCATCTGGAATGGGTTCAATACAAAATGCAGAAGTCAAATTATTTAAGCATGATGATTACTGCTTTCAACTAGAACTCAAACTTTGTAATCGTTTAAGTACATCTGCTTTGGACCACTTCAGGGTCTTCTTACAGTTGGACTAGAGGATCTTGGAGGTCCCTTCCAACCTAGTGATTCTGTGATAGTGACTCTGTGATTCAATTTTCAGAATGAGCAGCTCAGGAAGTCTGTCAGCTCCACTGAAAACTGCCTACAGTTAGACTCATGTCTGAACACTTAAGTCTGAAACAAGATAAGCTTACAGAACCAATCAATTGTCTAATAGATCTTAACAGCAGAGATCCTTAAGTTTTAGGGAAAAAAGCATGCAACTTACTATAAACACAAGAGAAGATATACCTTGTCTCTGATAAATCATGTTCTTGAATCAGATCTATCCATTCCTTGAGCGCAGGAGAATTGTAAGCTGTCAAGTAACTTATTAGGTCAGATTTAAAATTAGTTTCAGATTCACCAGCAGAACCAGATTTTCCCTGAGGTAGCCTTGGATATAACGGGCTTAGCCATATTCTGAAAACAAAGCCACAAAAAACAAGGACACCACACATTAACACAAGGTTTTAGTAAGTGATTAAAGCAGCTGTGAAGGCCCTGAATGAATACTTGATGACTTTAGTTTACTGTGATGCTGCTAACAATAAAGCAACTTACACACAAAAATGTTCAAAATCAGGCTTTACGTAAGTACTAAAGTGAATTTAAAAATCATTGAAGCAGTTTAGCCACCCAGTTTTCCTTATTTTCCATGTGAATTAAATTGGGCGCAGGTACTGTTTTCTAAGTCAATTTAAGCGCCAAAATAATTGGAAAAACATCATTTGGGCCTTATCTTCTTTGCCAGAAAATAATCAGTATTTAGGGCATATGAACCTCAGCTGCCTGATGAGTTAATAAATACATGATAATTCATCTTGTACTTGAAGTCGTGTGAAGATCTGTAACATAGAAGGCAAGAAGACCTTCTTCCCTGTGGATTTCAGGATGTGTAGAGATGAAGGCTATGATTTCAGACTCATTGGAGCATTTCTGTTGCAAATTAGAGCAATACCAATGTGCTCTTGAATGCCTGTTTTGAGATACCAGATGTGTTCATTTGGAGAATGAGATGCCTGCAACAGAGACCTGAAAATTTTGTTTGCTCAATGCTATCACTGACAACAATATTTAGCTCCGTGCCAGATTTGATGTTGTGAAATGTGTATGTTACAGGAACCACCTTATCAGGGCTAGGGATCAGTCTAATCTATTTAGTTTTGCAAATCCAGCCATTATCTTAAGCTTGGTTAGAAGACTGTTCAGCAAAATCAGCTCTGAGGTACATAAAGTCGTAAGACTTAGCGTTTTGCTGTTGTAATTTTTTTTTTTTTATTTCCTCTGTTAAAGAACTGATTAGCATGGAAGAGGCTAAGAAGGGGTTGTTCGTTATTTTCCAGCACATACAAGGTTTCATGAAATAAAACAGTCATTTAAAAATAAGAAAACATTTTTCTTGAAGCGTACAATCAATCTGTGAACTTTCTGCAAAAGGATGTTCTAGACACTAAAAGTTTAAATGAGTTCAGAGGGAAACAGATGCAAAAATCCACTCAGTATGTGTGTGTTTAAGGACAGAAAGAGTTGCATATCTAGGATGAAAAGAAAACAGACTTCTAACACAGAACAAGCCACACAGTCTCGCTACTTAATAGAAGGGAATCAAAAGACCTGCTAGAGATTGTTGCTTACCCCTGAGTTTTCTGGTGCCAGTCATCAGCAATAAGATTGGACGTATGTATCACAACTCGCAGACCTTCTTCATATAACAACAACATCATTTTCCTTAAAAATGGGATATATAATACTATTATTTGTTTCAAGTACACAGAGCAGGAAATAACTCATTAAAATGCTCTAAGAAATTATTTTGAAAATACTTGTTCTGTTCTGTGTAGAACAAACATTGACTTTTAGCAATTTTGTGCATGCCAAACTTGCACAGCAGTCATTAGGCCATGTATTTTGTCAGCAGCATAACATGATTTATTCCAGAGCACAGCTTATCTCCTGTGAGTGACTTCCAAAAACAACCAGGAATACTTACAGAACACTGTTTGCTATGCTCTTTGAAATAAAGTTACTCCTGCACAGATACAGGACATCCTCTTCAACAAAAGAATTGTACAAAATGACTACGTGATTAAAAAATACTGGATTGCCCTGAAGCCAAAGATCTTCATCATATGTAAGATTAAATCTTTTCTTACCAGTTGCTTGCAATCTGCAACATTCCCTTTGTGACACTCCTACAATATCAAACTGAAGTTTTACTTTGAAAGACTCAGAAATACATTAACTGTCTCCAGATCACCCATGTTAACTGCAAAAACAGCTGTAAATCAGTGTTCTGTCCAATCTGCCAATGACTGATCAAGTCTGTACTACAGTTTTGATATTAAGGCATGAGTTATTAACAACTAATACTCTACAGTTCACTGACCCTAGTTGTATAATTGGCACATCTTATATCTACTTAATATCTCATTTGTTTCCTTAAAGGATAACAATCCTATCAGTCATAAATAGATGATAATGAAGGAAATTTCACTTTAAGAGACAGCAATTTTCCTATGAAACCTGGTTTTAGGGCTTTAAAATAATTTGCGGACACATGAAAGACACTTTCAAATTTAATCAATATACATTAGGCTTTTCCTTCAGAATTATGCTTTCACATACAGCAATAGTTTTCCTGTTCCCTAAACACTTTGAGGCATGCAGTTACTGGTACTTCATGCCATCTTTAGAAGGGGAGCTTTCTGCATCACAGCTGTTACTTACGTATGGTGAGTTCCAAATGCAATATCCAATTTGGCCTATAAAAATAAAGAGCTGATCATTAAAAATGAATTAAAAATTCCTATTGTGTGCAGCTAACATGCAATACCATTAAAGAGAGAAGGGTGCTTCACTTCCATTGTTTCATTTCACTGCTCTCTAGTGGACAGATCACAAAATGCATTACTTTTCCTCAACACCTTTAAATTCGCACCAACACTTACTAGTAACTATACTAGCAACTCTATCATGTGACACTACATTCAATTCTCAGTGTGTGTGAAAAGAAAACATTATGTGCAAAGCCAAATTTGTTGTTAGCATATTTGAAGCCTTAATCTCAAAAAAATTTAGTTGCTATTCCAGTACTTAGCATAAATACCTGATTAGCACAGCACACGGCAGCTTAGAAAGCCTGGCCTTGATAACTCACTAAGTCCAGCATCAATACAATAATTTCTAGAAAGCTCATGTTTGCCAGACTGTCTTGAGAGGAAAAAAAAAAAAAGATTTCAACATCATGTTTTCAAAGAAGATAGCCCCATCCCCAATGATGTAGTTCTCATAACAAAATCCTGATCCCTTGCAAGCTGCTATAACCACATCCCTCACTCAGTCTCTGTCAAAGTTATGGACTTCGGCCTATCTGTAACAATGTTTTTCTTGTTTAAGACCTATTTGGACTAAAAATAATTCTTTGATTAAACTTCAGATCGCAGTGACATGAGGACCAATTTCTGTGCTTTTGGCAAACAGTACTTTTCAGCCATACTGAGAATTTGAGTGCAATATGTTAGAGGAGAAGGCAAGCACCTCTTCTGTAAGCCATACAACACTTCTGAGGACAGCTACTGTGCAAACTTTTTGCAGGTGGCAGCCTGCCATAATCACAGACCGCTATGACCATAGTTCACATGCACCTATGGTTCTGGCAAGCACACTCCTTGTAGCATAATAATAAATTCTTGACTTCCCATACAAGGTGCTTCCCTTTCCATCCATAACAAGATTGAATAAATGGCTTGATTTCACAAATGTCAATTACCTGGCAGAAGCTAATGTTCTCAAAAGGGCGTGCTTGTGCAAGCAGTTCAGCTTTGGATTCTCTCTTTTCACCATGAACTATCAGCAACGGCTTCTTTCTGAAATAAAATGAGATTACTATTAAAACAACTGAATTAGTAATCAACCAAAACCAGTCTTTGATGTACCTATGACTTTGGTCCCTAAGCCCAATGACCTATTGGAAAGGTGGCACTAAGATCTACACACCTTACTAAGTAATTCAAAAAAAGCATTAACTACAACATAAATCTTTAAGAGAAAGACATTAGGAAACTTTAACAGGAAAAAAGGAAAACAGGAAATGTGAAGTAGAACACACAGAAATAAAAAGCTGGTAATAAAGGATCTTGTAAGGACCTCGTCCATACAAATGGAAGTAGACAAGCTCTTACAAGTATTGATACAGAGACAGTTATTGTTACTTTATGGAGAAGATGGGAAGGAGAGGGCTAGGTCTATTCTGGTAGTAGTTATGTTTACTTCCTACTACTCTGCTCTCCTGAACTACCAGTAAAATGCATAACAGGGAAGAAAATTCAGTGTCATAAGTGTACTTCATCTGTGATAAGCTGCCATTATCAGAATGGCATTTAAAGGAAACAGGACCTGCTTGCATGACAACATCCGGCAACTCCAACCATTACATATCTCCCCAATCTTTCACACACTTTTCTTGTGCTCTTCCCACATTCCCCTCCTCTCTTGTATTACCTTTGTCTGTGCTCTGCAAACTGTACGACCCAAAAATTCTCATTGTTTTCATAGTTCATCTACTGCACTGCTGCCCTGGCCCACAATGGGGCCTTTTAAAAAGTAACTAATAAAAAATCAGAAACCATCCATACCAAACGCTGACCATTTAACACCGACTCAAAAAGAGACAAGAAATCAATAGAGAAATACAACTGTGAAATAAGTGTGGAGTAAGCCTACACAAACACACAACTGGTAGAAGTAATTTGCTACCGTAAGCAAAAGCTTTTCAACTGTAAGGTGAATTAGTACGAACAGAGTGACTTGGAAACTATTATCTTTGTGAAGTAAACATACCTGTATTCCTGTGGATACTGCCTCACAAGCCACGGCACATCTATACAGTAGTTAAACTTGTAAGTAAGAAGGAAAACAAGCTCATTAAAAAGAAATAGCTGTTTGTCAGAACAACGGAGTACAGTGAAAAATGCTTTCTGCATGCAGTTATCATTCATTACCACTTACATCACAAAAAATCCACAATGATGCATCATCACAACGACACTGCAAGCAGCATATTTTACAAAAGGGTACATATACAAATGCCAGAATGAATTGAAGTTATTCAGAAGCATGTAGGAGTGTTCACAAAGTACGCATGTATTTTTTGTCTGCATGCTAAAACGTAGAAGTTGCAGCACAACATGCTCTTTGCCATGTGTTTATATCACGAACGAAAGGAAAAGCTTCTATGCAATAACTCAGATATCATTCCTGAAGTGCAATACACATCTCATCGTTCACAATTACATGAAGATGCATTTTTCAGTTACACATGCCTATTGAGAGGACAGTCTTATACTTGCTTGAATTCTAAACAGAACATGGGATTGTTTTAATATTTCAGTAAACTGTTGTACAGCTGAAAACATGCAGGGTTCCCTCTGTATTTTAATGAGGTTCCCTACTCATATCAGCTACGTGGCAAAACCATGGATTATCAGGTTTGAGGATAAAGAAAAATAAGCAAGCAAAGCCAATTTAGCAAACAGGAAACTCACCTGAGCAGAAGACACAAGAGTCCCAAAAAGAGGAGACAAAATATCTATTAAAAATATGAAGGTATAATTGAGTACAAAAAATTCAAGTGAACATTTTGCATCTTGAACAGCAAGATAAGTGCTACAAAGCAAGTGCTCACAGACTTGGTGTAACAGACATTGACAACTGAGTCTACTGCTTAGAACATTCAAGTCCCCGGTCCTGCTGTGAAACGCTTATGTTCTTATGGTTTTAAACAGCATTACCCCTCTCGATGCAGAGAGCCAAGTTCAAAATCTTATTAGGAGAAAGACAAAGATCAGATGGAAAAAGGGACGTAAAACTACTCTCTCCCCTATAGAGGGGGTCTCGAAGAACTGTGGCAAGTGCATAGCACATACTTAAGGACTTATCTGTTGCCGTACAGTATTTGTTTGTACTAGTACTGACAGCAGGCCTAGTTCTCCTCACTCCCATTCTTCTTTCTTTTTTTGATGGAGAAAGGAAGAACAATTGCCCACAACTTTGCTATCCTGTTGATCAACACAGGTACATGGACCAGAAACTTCATTATGTGAGGAGGGCTGCACAGCAGACTGCTTGCAGAATGTGTGTACCCTTACTCTATTTTATTAACGGGAACACAGAGCACTAATCACATTGAGGATTTAAAACCTGGAAAACTGAAAGCACAGCAGCAACTTCAAAATGTATGCTACAAATAGGTTATGAAATACTATGTCTTTACTAGAACACCCCTATGGGAACAGCTTTAAGTTAAACTAAAGAAACAGCCCCTCTAGGAGCTCCAGCGGTCACCTAACAGGATTACTACTCTCAAGACCACCCAAAAGCAAAACAGAGTTCACAAGATGGGTAAAGCTGTACAGTAGCAATGCAGGTGAGGCCCCAGACAGCAGGCTGCCTTCCACCAGTGCTCACAGAGGGCACACAAGGGTGAACAACAGTTACAGTTGAGTGGTATGGAAAGAACTGATTGAGGACCCATACAAGGAACTCTCCTACCCCATTTTACCATCTTCCTGTGCACAAATCCCCCATTAATGAGCACTTTTGATTCAGACTTGTGATGCAAGAGATCTTTCCGAACAGAGGGGTGGTTCCAGGTGCACACTGCTTTTTGCCCTGACATCAGGCACAACTAACTTGAGCTGCATGGCATTCCTGAAGCACCAGCACTGAACACAGCAGCCTACTCTGCTTTAGACTTATGCCCTCTTCCAGTTGCATTGACATGGAACAGTGGACCTCAGGCACAAAAATTCACAAGTGCTCCTTTCTCCTGTGTCAAGTAACAGTGATTTCCTGGTACAAACCACCTGGCAATGCAAAGACAAGCATGATCAACAGGTGACAGAATCAGTTCCTAAGACATCCACATTTGGCATTTGAAGCCACATTTACACCAAGGACTCTCCACATTTAAAAATACCCACAAACTCAAATTTAGTGTTCTCTTGCACACGAGACCCCCCCAAAAGCCCACTTCTGTAGAAGCCATTTGCTCACCTTTTATGTGCAGGGCTCCAGAATTGCAGCTCTGCTCAATTCCCCTGACTTTAGTGAGAAAAAACCTAAAGGGGTTCCCTCCGCTCAGCAGATCCCAGGTGTCCTGGCTTTCACTTGGTGCTTCATAATAGTCCTCTGCTTTCAGAGCCTCTGAGTGCTCATCTTTGCAACGATTCTGAGGATGCTCTTTGGGCACATCACACTTTTCTTCTTTCAGGGCTTCTTTGCGGGTGCACTTTTCCCGATCCTCGGGCTCCTCATCGCTGCTGGAGAGGCACCAGCCCGAGCCCTCCTGGGCAGCTCGCTGCTTCTCCGCGGGCGGTGCGGGCTCGGCAGGGCGCTGCTCGCCGCCCCGCAGCGGGGACGCCCTCCTCTTGTGCGCGGCTCTCCCGGCCGGGGAGCAGGGGGAGCGCGGTGCGCCCGGGGCCGGGCCGCCCAGCCGCGCGGAGGTGGACGGCTTCTCGCTGTCAGAGTTCTCCTCCGTGCTGTCCTCGCTGCTGGACACGGTCCACTTCCCGTGCGCGCCTTCCTGCAGCATGTTGCTGGGAATTGAAGCAGGACTTAAAACCACGCATTTCTGCTGTGCTGAAGGCGCTTCCCCTCCCACTCTCCACCTGCCTATTGCCACGAGTCCCCCACCCCCCGAATTCAGCAGAATGAAAAACCAGCACGAAGAAGGACGCAGACAGAGAGCGCTCAAAGAGCGGGAGGAGCAATGTACGCCGCACTGACGCTGCTCGCGCTGAACCCCGCGCTCAGAGGAAGCAGCCCTCGCCCCTCGCCCGCCGCCACCGCTCCCCCATCCCACGCCCTCTCCCTGCACCAGCATCCCGCACCTCTCAAGCCCCCGCGGTGCCGCGCCAACCAGCGCCCGCCCCTTCCCGTTCCGGGAGAGCGGCTGTTACCGGGCCCTAGCGCCCGGGCTGAGGGGAGGCGGCGGCAGCGCCCTGCCCCTCCCAGCGGCCGCCGTTGCCCGGCAGCGCGGAGCCGCCGCCATGGGCTGGGTGCGGGCGCGCTGTGCGCGGGTGCGTGGCGGGGCTGCTGCTGGGGTAGGGGGTTGAAGGGCTGCGCTGCTCCTCGTGGGGGCGGGCCCCTCCCACGGGGCTGTGCCTGTGGGGCCGCTCCGGCCTCCGCGAGGCGCTCCCATGGCTGCTGAACCGGCCCGGCAGCCGCGGGGCAGTGGCCCGAAGCAGCGTTACCCGCCGTTATTTGTTCGTGCTGGCTCGGGGCTGGCGCGGTGTTTGCATAAGGGCTCACGCGGTGCCGAGTTAGTTACCGCTAGCGAGGTAACTGCACGGCCGCCCCGGGGCGGGAGGAAAGCAGGTGTACAGTTAGCCCGTGTGGGAGCACGGGCGGCACCAGAGCTGCCCGTCCGGCACAACGGCTGTCCCGCACCCGCCGCCCCACCTGTGGGAGGCCCGTGGCTGCAGCTGGCAGACATCGCCAGTGCCTGTCAGCAGCAGGCAGTGAAACCAGCGCGCTGCCGCTGGAGAACCATTGGTCGAACTCCAACTCCCTTATATGATTTTATTAGCGCTTTTCTGCAGAGTTCAAGCATAGCACTGCAAGCAGCATTCCTTCCTAAAAACTTACGGGTGTGCTCCTCAGTGCTATGAGAGCTGATGTTTTGTTACAACCCTCTCCAAGAAAGCTTCCACAGCTAGCAGAACAAACATCACATAGCTTGGTTTCTAGAAGTCTGTACCATATATTCTAACTCTGCAAAAATGCCTTTCATTGAGAACATGAGAAGGAGAATTTATTTTAACTTAGAATTACACTGACAAATCGTAGTCCCTTGGTTGGTGAATGGAGTTCTGACAGAGGCATAACTAAACTTCAGGTTTTTTTTAAGTTATATAGTTCATTCAGCAAGCACTTATTTTTCCCATAACAGTTATCATAAGTAAAAAATAACTAGGTCAAGCTTGTTTTTTTTTTTTTTTTAAATGCAAATCACTTTCTTCCTGCAGGTTTTTGAAGCATGCGATGAAGATAACAAAGGCTATTTAAGCAGAGAGGACTTTAAAGTTGCAGTAGTAATGTTGTTTGGTTGTAAGCCCTCAAAGGTATATATGTTTTTTTCACATTCTGAGAAATCCACCTTACATAGATCTTTTAGTATTGAGAACACTATTTACTGAATGGTTTGTACTAATGGGGTAGATTGCTGTAGGATTAGTGAACAGAGATGCCTACAGATTAAGTAGCTTCTTATTTAGAGATATTATTTCAAAGGGAAATAATAAAACATTTCCTGCTGAGATGTTATCCTGTAGAGTATGATGAGCAGAAGAATGTATTTTATTTCGTATCTGGACAAGATATGAAATAAATGGTTTACTGAGCTTGTTATTGATCAAGAGATGAAGCCAGAATTATTGGTTATTAGTGGTATGCTCCATTTCTTCATACAGCAGCTTCTTTAGATAAAAAAAACTACTGCATATCCTAATAATAAACACATGTTCTGCACACAGCAACACAAAAGAACTTCTGACCAGCTTTTAGTGATACCAGGTAAAGTACATAAGGGCAGGCCAATAGTCACACGCAAAAAGAAAATGCAAGCTTACCAATAGATGAAGTAGATCTGTGACTATGCAGCACTCCTTCTTAGGAAGCAGCCTAGGTACAAGACATTCTCCCTTCAGTGGCTGATGCTTGTATGAGCCCAGAATGGCTTTACCTGGGGCCCACCGCTTCCTGTACGGAAGGGGAGCACAGGTGCAAACAGTTTGCCTGTGCTCCCAGGGCCAGGCACAGCCCATCTCCAGGTGCTCAGTCACCAGTTCAAGCTGTGGCCTAACAGATCCCCTACAACATGTATCCTCAAAAACACTTGGTTTGGGATTCAAGTGGAACTTGGACTTCTTTTAGTCTTGACTTCTCTAATTTAAATCTATAGCTGTATGAAAATCTTAACAAAAGAAAGGTTTATTGAGAGGAAATCACGTGTTGTGTAGTCGTAGGAAGATACAGGATAAATTTTGTGGCTTAATGCAGTTTGAGAAATTACATTTCTACTCTACTAAGGTAACTGATTACAAAAATAATATAAATAACATGCACAAGATTTCAAATGTCTGTGAGTTTGTTTTTCTCATGAAGTGACGGTACAAGTTTGGCTAATATGTTAAAATGTATATTTAGCATAGAAATTACGATTCATCTTTCTTCTGTAGCTTGAGCAGTCTTCTTCCCCAAGGACCACTTGTGAATAATTTTGTCTTTCTTTTTTCCTTACATATATATTTTCGTAGAAGATCATAGGTAACATTTTGTAAATGATCAGTTAACGTAAAAATCATATAAATGTTTTATTTAGCTATGGAAGTAGTTATTGCTGGTATGTTTCAGCTGCAAGTATTTTCCCAATGAGCTAGGGTCAGATCTAAAAATAGTTTAGGTAACTAAAGTGAATCTTAACTACTGAATTCTGAATCTGCAAAGGCTCAGTTTCCCCTTATTTGTCTTCCCCTATCTATTTTTACACTTGTGTGAAAACTAGCTGTTCTTCTGTTTTATTCCCTGAATGCTTCTTCCAGTAGGAGTACTCACAGTCTGATTAAGGCGTTCAAACAAGAACAGTTTCTGTGCATAAGTCACTGATGGCTCCTTCTTGGGAAGAGAATAGAAGTGGAGGACTCCCAGGAAGAAAGGAGGTGCAGGTTTAGTTGTTTCTTCTTGGAAAGGTGCCGTATCACACCTGTTGTTTCTCTAGACAGTGCTGTGACCACCTGGCTATAGACTCTGCTGTCTGTGCAGCTGCACAAAAATTAATTAAAAACATTTGTTCCAGGAGTGATTTCTGTCCCCTGGTGCTTTTGCTCCTTCCGTAAGTGGTCACAATTCCAGCAACTGCTGCTTTTTATATGACTGCTACTGTGAAATGCTAAAAGCCCTGGGTAGACAGATACTTCTCTTCGTGGCTCCCACTAACATAATGTTAACCATGGCTTACGGCACAGCCATGCTTTTTACTGATGCTTAGGCACTGTAAGAGTTCTCTTCAACATTTTGGTTGTTTTTAATATAGTTTAGAGAAACAACATTTTCTGTGCACCATATAAGAACTAAACATAGAAGTTATGGTCCTAAAAACGGATTGTTTAGTATGCAGTTCTTGACTATATTATTGTGCAGTTTTCTTTGTTGTCAAAATGATTAAAATTGAGAACTACAACAGTCCTTGTATAAGTTACTAAGAATAACCATGACACGTACAGTACTTTCAACAGCTTTTCCAAGAAAAAAGGAACAGTCAACATGTTATTTCTTACGGCAAAACTGTTTATTCAACTACTCTACGTACCAACAAAGTTTTTATTTCAGTAGAAATGGCAGTTATCTAGCATCATCAATTGCAGTCAATCAGTCAGCTGCATTTTTAGTAAATAGTTGCTGCATCTTTTTTGCCATGTTTTCATGTATTCCATAAATTAAGAGTTATTGTAACTGTACCCACAAGATGTCACCAATGAACTCTTTACTGGAGGAGTGGAACCTAACATTTGTACCACGTTTCTGCTCCACTTGCTTTTTCTAAATCAGTCATTGTATTTAACAAAACTCTATTTTATATAAAGTATCATTACTGCATAATTATTCAAAGAGATTTTGAAATTTTTACTGTTAAAATTCAGCCTTCTGAGACAGGTAACTAGGAATACATATAAATGTATTCCCCCCAGAATATTTTAACTGATCTTAAAGTTCTGTCATATTTCAACAGTCACTCAGCTGGCTAACTGCATGTTCAGACATGAAGTGTTTCAAATGGAAAAGGGTACTGCAGGAATAGTAGTTATGAAAATATTTTGTTTTCCCAGCTGAAGTTTCACTCCTGGTACTGCATGTTACATTTAGATCTGACCCAAAGCAATCTACACTGTGTGTAGGTGTTCAGTGTCTAAAAAAATGTCCAGTCTGTTCCCTGACCCATCTCCCATACCTTCACATCAGGACGCCTGTAGCTCAGCATCTGCTGCTGATCAAGATGCCAGCAACAGGGCACCTTGGCATCCAGAGTATAGAAGAACAGTCTGAGCTTAGAGCTGCTTGCAAATTCCAGCTGCTCTTTGGCAGATCATATTAGAGCATTCTAAAAAGGACTCCCTCGTCTGTTTGCCCAACACAGTCTGTGTAAAGCAATCCAGGCCAAACTGAATGTGTGGAGTTAGGTTAACTGGTCACAGCATGTTTGGCTTGTCTGTTCTCCAGAATGGAGTGTGCTTGGATTGCACTAAAAGCTGCCAACACTTCATCTCCTCCCATGTGAAATGTTTCAGTGCTGCTGCTATGTGCAGTCTTGTATTCTAATAGCATGGATGCGAGAACTTGCATTCGTGAATGCTCAGTCATGCTAAAAAGCTGTGTAAATACAGACCGAAGTGGACCTTTGTGCTTTCTTAGATACGCGCTTCCTTTCTGTTCCTTGCCTTGTTCAAAGACCTTTGCCAGTAACCTCTTCATCAGCTCCTAATACGGTTTTGAAAAGTCAGTATTTCTGTT
The DNA here is from genome assembly GCA_013396635.1 of Penelope pileata. Classification (NCBI taxonomy): domain Eukaryota; kingdom Metazoa; phylum Chordata; class Aves; order Galliformes; family Cracidae; genus Penelope; species Penelope pileata. The sequence continues at coordinate 196,685 of WBMW01001284.1, read as the reverse complement.
TTAACAGGTCATTCAGCTTTTTGCCTCTGTGCTATTAGTGAATCTTGGCAGCACACTAATATTAGTGAATTTTGGTAGCATGCTAATGAACGTGTATCGCTCCTGTGTTTCTACCAGAAAAGCTGTGAGATTAGAAAGACAGTAAGGGAGATATATAGTGCATAAAATTAAATGGGAATGAATTGGTTTCAGGATAGAAACTGGACTGGTTTAGAAGCTGAATGATTCAAACAGATTTTTTCATTCCCTTCATGTTTTTTGTCCTCTACTTTTTCTTTTTTTCTTTTTTTTTAATTATCACTTTAGACAGATTTACCAAATGAATTTTGATCAAAGCAGTTTTCAGGAATACTTGGACTCCAATCTGAATATTGAATCGGAAATTTCTTCCTTTGTTTAAAGGAAAAAAAATGAGGCTGACTCTCCCAGAAATTAATTTTGCTTATTACAGTTCCTTTGTGTGTAGTTGGACTCCAGTCTGCATAAAGTTAACTGTGTTTGTGTATTTTGTTTAAGATTGGGGTCTTGATTAGGATTGTGTTAGGTCCACATATATTTTTGTTTAGTTGACAAGGAAGAGTGTTTTTTTTTCTAAAATTGAAATCAGATCTTTTCTTGCTTGAGTGGCGTAGATGATAGTATAATATGTCTTATTATGAGATCAGCATTTACTGAAGTCACATACTGTTTTCATAAAATGGAAATCATACCAGAGTTCAGATTTATCATTTCTGTAGAAAACCACTGTGTTATATCTTCTCTGTTCCAGGAGGAGGTGGATTCAGTAATGTCATCCATAAGACCAGAAAATTCAGGTAATATGCAAACACCAATCAGTCAATGATCTCTACTCCTTTTTCATTCATGAACTTAAATAAATAAAATCTGAAGCTTGGTCTCTGAAGAGTTTTGTAAAACCTGATGTAGATTAATGATAAATGAGCTGACCGTAGCTATTAAAGAGGATTATAGGATTTCACTGAGTTTTGGAATATTTTTAGTGCTTGTGTGCTAAATTTAGCTTGGAATTCACTTTTGAACTTATTCTTGCTTCTCAGAGTAGCATTTGTTAGTATTATACAGATCAGTGACAGGGAAAAGTAATTAGAAAATGTTGGTGTTCAAGCTGATAAGTAATGAAAACAATTTTCATTAAAAAAAATATCCTTTGTTTTGATACTCCTTGCTGTTCACTTGGGCAAATACACAAGTGGTACAGCACAGTTCGGTAAATATTTCCGTCTGTAACAACGCTCCCATTTACATAGTTCTACTTGTTTGCTTTCTTGTCCTTGACCTTATCAGTTGTGCCAGTACATCTGTTTGTGGGGCCATGTGGCAAGTTGTATTGGAGAACCGATTCCTGTAAAAAATAAAACTGGCAAAACCATGATTGCTTTTATCAATAAATTCCCTCATCCCATTCTCCATGTGGTCCCACAAGTATCTGTATCAATATGTTTGAAGGATATTGTGAAGGGTGTCTGTTTGTTCTGACATTGATGCCAAAACCCACGTTCTTTAAGCCTCACCCTCACTTGCAAATTTTTAGTTTAAGCAGAAATACATAATAAAGATTTTACTTGCTTTTTTTTTCCTTCAGATAAAACTCGTGTATGAATGCCTGAACCAAAATTAGTGAACAAGTGCATAGACTATGGATTTGTCAGTATCTAGATGGTTTGAGTAGTTTTTAAGGTGACCTTTTTGTGTGTTGAGATAGCTTTGCAGCCCATTCTAGTAGCACATAAATTGCCAGCTCTCAAGATCAATGAATAGGCGGCACTCTATTATAGGAGTCATTCTATAAAATGAAAATTGTATACTATAATTTTCTGGGCTCATCTGTTACTCTGAAAAAGAAAAAAGTAAATAGATGGAAATCTTATATTGCTTTTTGTGGTTTCACTTCCATAGTTATCCAATTGAATGGAAAGCTGCTCATGCAGGCAAGTTCAGTATGTTTTGGCAACCTCTGTTATTAAAGAAATTGTGCACGTACAGAGACTGGCAGTTGAAATCTGCATGTCTTTGTAATCTTGGAGACTGAGACTGCAGTAGTTCTTAATGTATGACTTTTTTAAAGAATAAATAAGGAATGAAACACCAGAAATCCATAAGCTCGGAGTCTGAGATTTGAATTGAGACAGCAGGTGGAGCTGAAGGAGCTGTGCTTTTGAACTACTGCAGAAAGAATAGAATGTGAATGAATCAAAAGAAAGAGAAGTGCAGAGCTTTTGTTACATTATTTGATAAAGAAAAATTCTGGCAGGATGAAGTCATGTGGCTTTCTTAAGAAAATTCAATTGTTAAAAATGAGCATAAAGCGTGTGTTAGAAAAGAGTGAGAGAGACTTTAAATTTTGAATTGGTGTGCCTTTTTTTTTTTTTTTTGCCAAAATTAAAGTACCTGCAGAAATTCTTGTATCAGAAATTTTGCATATTTCATGAGGAGGCCTAAAGTTTTGAAGGTGGATTTTTGTTTCTGAATTTTATGGTTTAATTTGAGTTTAGAATAAATGGTTAATTAAAGCAGGCCTTGCAAACTAGGTTTGCATTTTAGTTTATTTCATTTTCCCGTTCATTAAAAGGATAAGATAAATCTACAAGTAAAGAGGTACATTTGGTACACAGGACAGATAACCAATTCTCTTTTAAGTTTAATTTTCTTGTGAATCTCATAGGAATCTATATCTGATTATTTCAGAGTCCCATCACTGCTGGGAATGATGCCAGATATATTGTTTATGCAGCATCTATGGATCTTTATCCATGGCATGAAAGTTCTATTGACTTAGAAAAGTCCACATTTCATTCCAGTGCAGAGAAAGATGAGATGGCAGATAAAAGGTAGGAAAAATAGTAGAAATAAACAGATTCATCATTTTTGAAGTACAGAAAATACAGAGAAAAATTGAAAGATAGTGAACTGTTTGCATGAGCCAACTTTGAAGATCTTTATTTCCATTTTTATTTCTGCATTTATTTGTATAATTAAAATGTATGGTAATTATTAGACCTCAGTCATATATATTTTTAAGGAGCAAAACAAAACTGAGAGATTTCAGGGAGATTTATTAAAAATTCCCATTTTTCTAGGTATATTATTTGAAAAATTTTTAAATCTCATGAGCTCAAAGACGTCTACACAACTATACAGCAATGAAGCAAGGGAAATATTCACAGCTTTTAATGTGCAAGGTAAGTTTCTTCTCCTATTTTGAGTATTAGTTCTAAAATAATAAACAAAACAGAACACCTGAAGGAAATAAGAGATTAAGATAAGGTGTTATGATTGCTGTCACATGAAGTAAAAAAGTACCAAAGTAGCAAAGATAGTGATGTTATTACTATAAATAAAGTCAGTCTGTAGGCTGCAACATTCTATTTGGTAGCTCTGAGTTGTCTGTTGTGCTATGAACTCCTCTGGCTGTTAAGACAAATCTCTAAGACATTCACCCTACCTCCTTACTCTTACTGCCTCTCATTATTTCTCTGTTACTCCTACTCATGTGTTTCCACTCATTTATTTATGCCACATATTTTAGAGATTTCTGTCTCTGATGGTGACTGTAGATCTTTTTTCACCTCTCGTGATAGACGAAGGAAGGAAACCAAAGCAACACAAATTTTCTCTTGTACTTTTTGTGGAGTAGATGTGGTGATTCTTTTTTGTTCCTGCTAGACAACAAAGAGTATCTCCCATCACCAAACTGAAAAAGGAAAAGTTCATCAGGAGCCTCTGTGCAAATAGATATTGAGATGGTCCTTTCCGGGTTTCTTCCTGACCTGAGATAGGACTATGGCCCTTGAAATGAGTGAAACATATGGCAGATCAGATGTTGGGATGATCAGATAAGCATCCACTGCAGCTTTTTGCTCTGAACTAAAAGTAGCTTTTGAAGTGTTATTTTTAGTGAGTTATTGCAGAGGACTTAACTGTTTCAAGTGCTGTGCTTTTGTTTGTCTTACTATTTGCTGTCCTCCATCTGTGATAGCATGATTTGAGGTGCTTTATTTTCCAGTTGGATCTGGAAGTGAATTCATAACCTAACTGATGGATCAGTTGATATTACACTGATACGTTTCAGGAGCTTTGACAGAATTAAACTGAAGGAGAAAGTTTTTATGGAAGAAAGGTTTTTATTTTTTGATACACAATGCTTATAGTGATTAAGATGTTGATGGAAATGATTGTTTTGAAACAAAATTTGACGTGTTTTAGAGTATTTGTTTTCAAAATTTCACAAGTCTGAAATTTTCAATTCAAAATGTCTACTTTTAAAATGAAAAAAATTAAGTGAGAGAGTTGTAGATATTATAAACCATATTTTTGAACAGAGACCACAGTGGTGCAAAGGAATTGTTGGTATAAAATCTTTAAGTCTGTTCATCTATATAACGTAGCCATCTTAAAATATTTTTTGAATACAGTAACTTAGAGTGTATAATTATTTCAGAAACGTGAATTGATTAGCCTCTATGCAAACATAATTGTATTGAGAAGTTTTATAAAATCTAATTTGTATTATCTTTCTCTTGTCTAACTGTGATTTAAAAGGTAGAGGATTCTTGACTTTTGAAGACTTCAAGAAAACCTTCAATTCTGTTTCTCCAAAATTATCTGAAAGAATCATAGTTGAAGCCTTCAGGTAAGACTAATAGAGAGATCCTTTTTCCTGGATAGCAGTCTTTTTGTTGTGTATGTTTCGGTTAGTTGAAATGATTAGATTCTGTTGTACAACCAAAGATACAAGCTTCAGCATGTTATTGTGTCAATGCTTTTAATAATGAATACAATAATCAATATACCTCCACATAATGTAAGAACAACACAAATGAATAGAAATAATACATAATATACATAAAATAATAAATGTTATTAAAAACAAATTGTTGCCTGCACTGTTTCTCAAGAAGCAATTATTTACTTTTACATATTCCTTCTATAATCATCAAATCTGTATTCAAGAGCCCTCTCTTTAGTGTCAAAGCTAGAGCACTAGAGAGATATTTTGTAACGTGACGTTTGGCTGAGGAGTGAAAGGATAAAATTTTGACAGAAAATTGTGAATCATTTAAAAAAAAAAAAAATCTTACCGCAGCAGTTGGAAGTAAACATTATTTCAAAAGTGTTTTGGAAAACATTGCATTACAGAGTATGAAACTTTCTTTTTGTGATATGAATAACTTGTTTGGAAGTGTCGTGGTCATTAAAAGAACTCCAGTTTTGAAAGCATGGCTTCAAATAGCTTCATGGCTTCGGATAGCTTTCTGAGGACCATCTTTAAATTATGTTAGTTTTTGTTCAGTTTTCAAGTATATAGTTGCATGATGAATGTTACCCTTTGCTTGAAAAAAAATATTAACAATATATATATTGTCAACTGTAATGCTGGGAAATTCTGCTTGAGGGCTGAATAGAACTATTTCATTTGGTAGGACACACATTAACAATTATCTTCATGTTTCTCATTAATAACAACAAAAAAGTAGTATTGCATAATATAATATGGAACAAGATTGCAGGCAGTTCAAGCCTGAACTTTATAAATATACTGCACATTAGGTGGAAATAATCTCTAATAAGATGTTGTGCATTTTTTATTTGGAGGATGGAAGGGGAGTGCATTTTGTTTCTTTTTTCCAAGTTTACAGTTATGTGGATTCATAGGGCAAAGCATTATAACAGGACACGGGTTGGTCTGTACATCTTTCAGGCCACATATTCATTGCATCAAATTCTGTGAAGTTAATCATAATTATTATATTATCAGAGTAAAACGAGGCCTAAGATTTTGATAACTGCAAGCACAGTTTATTATAAATGTATGCAAAAAGAAGGTAAATCTACAAATTACATTACACCCCCAAAAAGACGGGAATTTTAGTGTCCATGTCCTCCATAGGTTTGAAAAATTATGTTGTATATCTTGCAAACCGAGTGATTTTACTATCACTTTTTGATCCATTCTCAAGAAATGAATAGACAAAAGCTAGCAGACTAGCTTGAGTACCTAAGTATTTTATTTTAGAGATTTTTATGAGGGCCCTAATATCCAATATTTCTGTTCAGTGACTAGATATGTTTTCTTAAGTAATAATGCTCCTTATGTAAGAAAAGTATGTGTAATTATTGTTAATGTTTTATTTTGTGCTTTTTAATACATTTTTTCATTATTTTTCTTGTGTAAAGAATTGTCAAGTAAATTCAGACTCTGAAAACCTTTGGCCCTTCTTTCTGTGAATGGAATTTCCCAATTTTGAATTTCAATCATGATGAGTTTATTAAATGGAGGGAAGTTCAACCCTTATTATGGTATAACATTTATCTAGTGCAGAAGACGTGTCATGAACAAGAGCAGTTCTGTTAGCATATTAATCAGTAAGTGTCACAGTTCAGCAAATGCAACTTGTGATTGCATATTTATGGATCAGGTTTTAAACCTGAAAAGTAAAATAGAAAAATTCCTTTTTTGACCAAAAGTTTGCATGTTTCTTTGGTTAATCTTGAAAGAAATTGCACAATAGTATTGTGTAATAGCTGCATCTGCATGAAATGCTTCAGAGTTGTAATTTGGAATGAGACTCCTCATTTAATCTAAACTTTAAATTCTCTTTTAGATAGACGTCCTTTTTAGACGTTTCTCATAATTCTTGGTGTGTTTGAAGGTTTACGTAGAAAAATAGAACTGCCACTTTTGTCCTAACTTGTGCAATCAGATTAGAACTGTATGAAAAGAGAGCCAGAGAAAATATTTTGGACACAAATATTTGTCAGAAGCATTAATGTATTTTTGGCACAAAATCTATATTGCAATAGATTGTTAAAACAAACAATGAATATAATCTCATATTTGTATTTACATTTCTTGTTCTTTCCTCTTTTTAGTATAGAGACATTAAGTTTTCAGGCTGAACGTAGTTTCTAAATATGTCTTTTGAGTTAAGTAAAATCCTTTACATATGTATGTGAGTTGTTTAATAGTCATAACATTATGACTCTGGTCAAGTGCAGTTTCTATAACAATGCCTACATTAGCAATTAATACAGGACATAGAAACCCGCTCTGTAGAGCAAAAAGTTTATGCTGGGAACCCAATATCTATATGGCACTCATTGAGAGGGATACTTGGACTAATTCTACTCTTGTCAACGGTCTGACCCCTAGAAGTTGGAATGCTTTGGATGGACACTAGGAACACAAGTTTCTGTTTTATTTCATCTAAAACAAATGCAGTTTGTATACTGTGAACACTGTGATGCTGTAGGGGAACTGTTAGGTCACGGCCTGAATCTGTGATTGAGCACCTGCTGTAAGGGCTGTGGCTGCCTGGGGAGCACAGGCAAATTGTTTGCACCTGTGCTCCCCACATGATGGAAGGGGTGGGCCCAGCATGGGGCTGCCCTGGTCTCATTTAGGGGCAGTGCCAGAGGAGCGTGTTTCCCTTAGAGATCAGCTACTCCTTGGAGGAGTGTCACTTTGGAAGAGTGCTGTCCTTGGTTGTATGGAGTCAAAACTTTTGTGAAACCTCTGTGTGTGTCCTTTGGTAAAGCCTATAACGCTTTGTAATGCCTGGGATTGTGAAGAACCTGTGTGAAGTAGTTTTGCTTCGTCCTTAGCAAAACAATTGCTAGCCAGTAAGGGTGGAAGACTGAGAAAAAGCTTAATAGCTGTATTTCAAATCTTTACGAAATTGCTGTATAAAAAGGTTTTTTCTGTTCACTTATAAAACTTTTCTTTTAATGGATGTGCCATCTACAAGCTATGTCAAGCACCGATGGAAGGCTCTATGTATTATTTTCCTATACTTTAAATGAAATGTATAAACTAAGTCTGTGGCTAGTGTCATAAGGGCTTTAGGGAAAGAGGAAAGAAGTTAAAGGCAGGTACCTAATACTTCCTTGCGCTACTTACCATACAGAGCAGGGAATTAATTTCTTCTTCAGAGTGTAATTCTCAACATATTCTTTGACATACTAATGAAAGCAAGGGTATTTGAGCTATGCAGGGAGGGGAGAACATCGGCAGCAGACCTACATTAAGAATGAAGAACCCCACTGAAGTTGTTTAGCTTTCAGATCAAGTAGATCTGATTTGTAGGTGTGCAGAGTGCTCATTATGAGGCATCTATACACCCTAAACTGATTTTTAACAAACCTGAGGCTTGAAAATAAGATGCTTGTATCATTCCTGTATTTTATGCGTACTAAAGCAGTCTTTAAACTTGTTTGTATGACATAGAAGCTAAAGAATAGTGGGTTATTTTCCTATTCTACCTGTGTAGCTGTTAACTTGAAGTCTTCTTACGGCTTAAAGAAGACATACCTGATACATAAAGCCAAAATTTATTGTTAATAAAATCACATCTTAGCGGTCTAGTCAAAGAATAATTATTAACACAAATCTAATAACTACAAAACAACAGAATACTGTATTACAAAAAAGTTTCAGTAATGCAGTTAAATACGTTGCGCACACTTCCTAACATCTACTCCAATTCAGTGTTATTCAAAGTCTTTCGGTGTCCGCTCCGTTCTGTTGTGACAAGTTCGAGGTGGACAGGGTGGAGTGAATTGCTGTTATCCTGACTTCTTCCCCAGGAGAAGTTTGGTACTCATGTTGATTTCTTTTCTCTCTCTCATCATCCAGCTAGGGTTGTTTTAATATGTCTACTAACACACTTTATACATTTCTCCTTTCTTCATTGGTCTGCAAACCCATGTTGTATCCAAATCGGTTATATATGGCACATATTACATATTTGAGATACTTGTTCTTTGCTCTTGTTATCATCTATAAAGCCAGATTTGTGGCTTTGTAGCCACACAGATTTGCTCCCGTGTCTGCATCTCTTCGACTCTTGGTGTTGTTTATAGTTGTGGTTCTCCAGTGTTAGCCTGTGTCCTGCATCTTAATGTTCCATGCTGTACTCTTCTGCTCGCTATGCTGTGTCTTAGTTCTGAAGGTCTCTGCTGGGAAGCCAGGTCCGTATTTCTCTACATCATTATCTTAAACTCATAAATATTCCATTTTACATAGAAGATATTGATGTTACTTCTGTCTTAAAACTGTTTTTGCTGTATGAATGTAAGAACAACAAATTAGATATAGCCACCTGATCCTTAAAAGAACTGATGTTCGAGATAAAGCAAGTAAAAAGCTCCAGGCAGGTCAGGCAAGCTCAGACCAAATCGGATGAGTTCCAGTCCTCAGGCTTTACGAACTCTGTACAGAGTTTGTGACCTGTTATTGCACTGTGTTTACTGGAATGCAAAGCTATGAAACATACAACTCATATCTCTGCTGTACTTTAACACCATATAATGTTAAAAGATGTAGTGAATTAATTTGAGTTCGTAATAGAGTTTCAGGATGGGGTGGTGTTAAATGCCTTATTTTGTGAAAGAAAAATGATGCTTCCATTCAGCAGTGTTTCTAAGTATAGTAAATGGGCATGGTTGTTGGGTTGTGGTTTTCTTTTAATTCCGTGGGAATAGGACCAAATAAAATTTTTCTTTTTACCAGTAAGGGATGAAAATCAAAGTAGATATTATATATTATTTCTCCTGATGGACTGTTTTCTTAGAGAAGTCAGTAATATACTGCAATTAGTTGTTGCTAAAGTTTTACAAAACGTAGAGTGAATTTTCAGTTTATGTGGATTTTTAACTGACCGTAATCTTGCATGAATTTGAAATTAACAGTAGTGTAATGTTTCTTGGTTTTGAGCTAATACTGCCTTTGTATTGAATGTAATACCCAAATGCTTACCATATGCCAAGTATGCACTTGATTAAAATGCCTTTGTGCCATGAAAACTCAACAGTCTTTGAGCTGCATAAGTACCTGCTAAGGTAAATGGTGTGATGATACGTTCTTTCATGGTGGGGCTCTTTTTGATGGATAGCAGAGAAAAGAATTTCTGTGGAATAATGTTGTTCTGCATTAGCAACATGGATATAAAATGTGACACATCTTTTGCAAATATAATTTGTGATAAATGGCTGTCTGTAAGTGAACATCTTGTCTTTTAAAACAAGAGTCAAATTCTTAAAAGATTTCAAATGTGAATATGAATTATACAGTATTGATTACAGCTGCTAAGAAAATATTTCTCTTAGCTGTATCATCTATGTAGAGAAAATAGGTGTTTGTGTGCAAAATCCTCAGACTATGATAATGGAACAGAAATAAGCTGAAAACCGATCGCATGTGAATGTGAGTGAGCCTGTAAATGATGAAAAACATCCTAAAACCTAAAAGTGGTCAGTTAAGTCTCATTCAGTTTTTAAAGCTAGCAAGTATAAATCAGATCTTAAGGAAGAAATGAAGGCATTCATGATCAGCATTTTACGCTGCTGTACTCTTAGATTGATAGGATGACAGACTAGAGGTATATTAGTACTTTTGTATGTATTGGTACTTTCCATATAAAAAAAATGACCTAATTGTCTCTTTTCTTTCATGTAATTATCTAATAATGAGAAAATAACCTGGTTTTTGGAGCCACCCCATGGAAGAAATCTTATGCTCTTTTATGCAAGTTTGATTTATAGACATGTACTGCAGAGAGCACAGTGAATATGAAACATTCATCTTCCTATGGCTAGTTGCCATGGAAACATAGTACACAGTACAATGTCATTCCAGCTCTGGTGATGCCTGCAGTAGTTTATTCCTTTGTTGTTCTTGTTTCTTAAGCAACTGTCTTGCAGCCTTTCATATTATCACACTTCATCACCTATATGTGTCTTTTTCTTTATCTCTTGAGAGCCATCTCTAATAGGAAAGATCTATTTTTTTGTCCACCTGTACATATCTGCATATGTACATCTTTTTTTCAAATCATTCTTTAAAAGCTTGTCGTATGCCCACAAATAATTAACTATTGCTGTAAAACTTGTAAAAGAGAATGGTAAGCTAGAACGGCAATCCAAGTGTAAAGGGCTTGGCTCAGCATCTTTATTTATCTCCTATCAGGGACTGGAGTTAAGACTATTTTTCTATAATCAGTATGTCATTCCAGGAAGATATGAAGTAAAAATAAGTCAATAGATTCTCCTACCTGTCCTTAGCTGGTATTTGTGGGGTGGAGAAGAATCCAAGAGCTGTAATAAACAAAGAGGGATATGAAAGGAGGTGGATGTGGGGGGAGAATTGAAAGATGTGATCTTGTATCCCTCACTCATATGAACAGAGTTTAAAGGATAGGGCCTAATATTTATAATAACAGCATTGCGGTAGCGTGTGTTTGTGCACAGAAATTCCACTTCGTATGTAACTAAACAGCAATTTGTTTCTCAAGAATTTTTCTTGGATTATGTTTGCTCTCCATGACTCTGTCACAGAGTTTCTCCTTAATAACAAGACATGAAAATCTGCTTTCCCGATGTTGTACCTTGCTGTATTTCTGTATCAGATTGCTTCATTACTATCAGCTCATGATGATATTTCATAGTGTTAATAAGTTTTTTTTAATAATTGTTTTTTAATGATTTGTGGGTTTTTAATGGCCTGGAGGGATTTGCAAAAACTGATCTCTCTCCAATAGAGAACAGGCTAGCTAAAACACAAGAGCATATTCCAGCTTCCATTTGCACCATAAGGAAATTAAATGCTTTTTTACTCTGAGAAGATGCACCCTAATGCAAGTACTCGTTGTCCAAGGCAGTACCTACTTGAGGATTCATCATGTGGGGGACTGATACACACAGATGAGATTGTATGAGTCTCCAACTCTGGCTTGGTGGGTTGATACTTTCTGAGAAAACGTGTATCGTTGAAAATATTTTGTAGGAAGCCTAGAAGTAGATGCATCTTTTGGTTAATTATTAATGTTTTGGTTTGTATTCCTATATATGAGTAACATTGGTAATAACTGATTTTGTAATCCAGTTGCTTAACAATGTACCTTGCTAGTTGTGGTGGGTTGGCCCTGGCCGGCAGCTAAGCACCCACTCAGTCATTTGCTTGCTCCCCTCGCAGTGGCGTGAGAGAGAATCAGAGGAGCAAAAGTGAGGAGGGTTATGGGTTGAGATAAAGACATTTGTACAAGCAAAGCTGTGCGTGCAAGCAGGACAGACTAAGGCGCTCATTCACTACTTCCCACCTGCAGGCAGATGGTTAACTGCTTCTGGAAGGTGGGGCCTCGGCACACTTAGTGGTTGCTTGGGAAGATAAACACCATAATCACAAACATTTCCCCTTCTTCCTCCTTTCCCAAAGCTTTTATTGCTAAGCCTGATGTCATATTCATATTCCTTTAGTCATTTTGGGTTAGCTGTGTCCCTCCCAGATTCTTGCCCACCTCTGGAATACTCAGAAGGTGAGCTGAGGGGATGGAGGAGTCTGGATGCTGTGCAAGCACTGCTCAGCAGTAGCCAACGTACTGGTGTGTTACCGGTGCTGTTTTAGTCACAGATCCAAAACACAGCACCACAGGGGCTGCTATGATGTAATAAACTCCATCCCAGCCAAACCAGTACATTACTGTAAATCTGAATAATATTAGTTCTAACGCTTGTCTAATAAAATCATGTCTAGCTAAATCTAGTAGGAGCTGGGCGTGCTGCTCCTTTTGAAATGGCAAACCAATATATGTTCATTTAACGTCTTCTGAAAACGTGGAGCTTTCCCTATAAATAAATCTGACACTAGACCATCATAGCAAAAATTTGAAATAGAATTTTTAGCAGACGTGAGCCAAATGTATTTATTGTCCTAATCCTCCAGGAAGTTCATCTAAGTTTTGAACTTGTGTACCACTTTTTAATTAAAGAGACAGGGGCTTCTAGAACAGTTGAAATAATTGCACATATAAATTTTTTCAGGTTTGAGACCTAGCATGTGAGTGTTGCATGCAGCATACGGAGTGCTGCTTATTTACACACTTATTTCTTCTGAATAATTCAGCATATGTTTTTCTCATTTAAGGAAAAATACTGCAAAAAAAAAAATCAAAATATTTTTAAAGCTAAACCTGAGAAAAAGATAGTATTTAAATGAAAGAAGTCTTTTCTATTTTTGAGGATACGTACAAAGAAATGTTTGCAATGACTTTAGCAAATTTAAATAAGTCACTGTATTGCATTGCTGTGGAGTAGAAATATGTGCATGGTCAGTTACTTGGCTACATCCATGGTATTAAACTTATTAAAATGTACTAATGCCACAGTAAGTGCTTAGCTGGTCATATCCTTAGGGCTCTGTTTCAAGCATTTCTTTCAGGTAGAATAAAACTGTGACATATAATTAAAAATATTAAAATGTGTCAGCTATAAAGTAGACCAAATTCTCAACGTGAAAGATTGAATTATTTTTCTTTTATGAATAACATCTGGGATATAATAGCAGTGCAGATCTCTTTTGTCTCACCTGCTAACGTGCCTCAACTGTGAGGCAGTGCTTTCAGCAGTAGCTTGTATTTATTCAATTTGCTAATTAATTTTAATTGCGTTGGATGATGGAAACTGGCAAAAAGACTGACCCCACCGAGCTAATCTTGAGTAAACTACTGAACAGCCATTAGATCACAAGAATTGTTCATTTTCAACAAGAGCTGTGCTCCTATCTTATAGGCAAAAATGTTCCTTAAGCTCTCTGAGTATACTTCTTATTAAAAGTAGATTTTTCTCCAGAATTGAAAGATTTTTACCAAAATAAATGGCACCTTTTATTTGAAGTGTGATCTGTAACATATGCTGAGAGACTGAAAAACGGGTATGATTGGATTTTATTTTAATGTTTTTCACTTTAATTAGTAGTAGGTAATGTAGGTAGCAAAAAAGTGTTTGCAAAGTCTGGGATCTTACCTTCTATCCTTATGGTAGAATAAACTGTGAGAATAAAAAGTAACCAGTCTGCAGCATAATAAAAGAACAGCATTCATGTCAAATTGTTAGCAAGTTTTGTTTTTAGATGTTGTTGTTCTTTTTCTGATGCATTTTTAGAAAAATAATCAACGTGAGAATTGCAGTGCAGTTGAATAGAGGGTGTTGTAAAGTTAGATGTTAACCAAACTTAACAGCAAGAAATACCTAATGGCAGTGCTTCTTTTTAATATGAGACTAAGTTATGCTTTGATTTAATAAACAGTCTCATGTTTATTGACAGCATGTACTGTTCAGAAGGTAGCTGAACAGTGGCCCTTAATCTTTAGGATTTTGTTTAAGAATAAAATAATAATGGCATTTAAATGACTCAGCAATCTCTGTATTTCTGAATTTGACTAGATTTGTGTAAGTCTACATGTTTAAGCCTTGTAAGAACTTCTGTGAGTTCTTTATCACACAAGACTTATAAGAAATTAGTTAATAGATGTCCTCTAAGTGATACCTTTGGAACCTACAGAGTGGTTTCAGCACAGAGCTGAGATCAAATAAATAATTGGACTTCTGCAAATTTCATAAAAATAGAGGAATGAAGAAGAGAGAACTGCGGGAATAGAAGTGCCCCCAACAGAGGTAAGGGCCGTTGCATGAGTTACTGAATCTTAACAGACACCAGAGTCAACATGGAAGTAAGACCCTATAAAGGCTCAACTGCAGGAAGCTTCAGACAAAGATTTCATTAGAGACTCTGAAGTCAGTCAATCAGATGCAAATTACAGGAGATCAGGCATCATTAGTTCAACTATTCACGGAATTATTTGTTTAAGCAGATTTATATCCATTGTATTCTTTTGTTGTAATATTTCCCTCAGAAGTTTGAAGAGCTTGATGTCTTAAATCCTGATTTAATATTTTTAAGATGATTTCTTCATGTTTTAAATTTATCCACTGAGTCTTTCTTCCAGATCTTATGTATAAAATTAGTTTGATTAAAAAGAGGAGATCACCTTTTAATCGTGGAATCCTAGAAAAAGTAAGATTATAGGTACCCCTGAACATGAACTGTGTCTTGTGTTTTGGTACACTGATGATATTACAGAAGGATTCTTCAGAACTGAAATTTGTTCAATCCGCGTGTCACAAGGATGTACTGTGGCATGGAGTAATACATACAAGTTGCTTCAGGGGAAATTCTGTCTGAATATAGCGAGGGGGCGGGGAGTATTCCAGTAATAATTCTTCACAATGAGAAAGTTCCACAGAAGTGGTAGAATCTCCTTTCCTCCATCCCTGGAAATATTCAATGGTCAGATTCACAGGCTAGTGGATAACTTAATCTAAGGCCTTAATTTCAACGTAAGGTTGGACCAGATGATTCTGTGCTTCTGAGATTTGTTGTAACAAATCTAGACGCTCAGAAGCAGCAGTGCTTTAGAGACTTGGTTAAGCACTAGGGCTGCATTGTGAGTATACAAATATTTTATTAAAAGTACTGTTTCTTTCACAGAGATCTTGTAAGCAAAACTTTTACTGAACAAATAGTAATAGATATATATGAAATGATGGATTCCAGAACCTGATTTCTTCTTTTCATGTGAAGAGAACAGACCTCAGAAATGGGGTCTGTTTTTCTGGACAACAAGAACATTTTGAGCATCCAGCACCTCCAGAGTCTTAAGAACTGTGGTATATATCTAGCTGGATAGAGATATGGAACTGACTATCCTAATGTTTTGGAAATTGAGCGTAAGACTCGGAAATGTATCTACCTGTCATAGAACACAAACTGAAATGGTTTAAAAAAAGCATGGCATGGCAAATATCTTTAGCAATAAATGGTGTATTTTCTACCAACAAAGATTGTCTATCTGGTAGTTCAACAAATACAGCTAATGATTGAGAGTGCTTCACTGATTTGCCGCAGATAATAATTCCAATTGTTGATTTATTGATAACTTGAATTAACAAATTTCATTAGCTTTATTACTAGTTCTTCTAATGATCTTTCTGTGTGCTTCAGGTCTATGCCTTTCCTAGCTCTTACACTTACAAATACAGGGCATCTAAAGAAAGAACGCGTGGCTTTCACACCGAACTTCAGTGTCATTATCAGTGAGCTGGTACAGAGAAAGCTCTATTCAATTCATCAATTCAGTGGAGTCAAGAGGATTCCATTTCCTCTCATTGTGAACAATTTTTAGATATTCCTAATAAAATACTAGTCAGTTAGGAACCTTTGTTAATACCATCCTCAAGTGCTCTCAGTACTTACCTGCCAGACATCCTGGAGAAACACATCCTCTTGTTACTATTTTGTTTGAAAAGACCTTCCTGCTAAAAGGCCTTCATTGCCCCCTTTCCTTCTCAGACCTGATCAGAAATTGTGGCTTCAGTTTTCTTACTGCTATGGTTCTGTTCTGTAGCAGTAATACAAAAGGTAACTGATTGACGCTAAATTCTATTTTCCTTTGCAAAAAGATCTTCTGTGGCGTTTTCTTACTCTGTAGGTAACCAGTTTGTAGAATCTTGAAGGAACATTTCTAATTCTTTTATTCCACCGTATCCATGATTTCACAGCTTTTTTTCCCTAATTTTCTTTGTCTGTGTTGGTTTTTAAACAGGTATGGGGGGGGGGAAGACCTAATGTTATTGGGTGAAGTGCTCCGTAATTATTTATTTTGAACATGATGATGACATTGGTGATATACAGGGAGCTGAGGGAGGAGGTTGTTTATTTTTCAGATGGTCTGTTTTTATTCTCGTGTTTCTGTAGAATGACAACCTTTTTTTCCTAGAAATCTTCTCATACCATTTAGGAGCTTTTCACTAATACAAACTATTACAGTTTTCCATATGAAGCTCATAGATCCATTTCAACTGTGAACTGACCCCATCCGGGTTCTGTATTTTTGAATTGTATAGCTGCAATCCCACTCTTTGCATTGAACTCCTCTAACTGAATTATTTTCACAGCCTAGCCAAAGCTGTGGAAGTTTAGAGTTTCCAATTCTGTCATCGCTTGATGTGTCATCTGAGTGACATCTTTATTATTTATAGCTGGATTCAGTCTCACAGTTATGAACAAGGAAAAAAACTGAGCAGAAGGTCCTTTCGTCAAAGTATGATGTACCACCAATGTCCTCTGTTAGGTCTACCTAGCATGATCTTTCTATCTTGATATGGGAAATACCATTTATATTCTGAGTATTACCAGTGTATTCAATCTACTCCCAGTCCTTACATGTGTTTAACAAATAATGAACTACTGAAAAATAGTAGCTTAGAAAATGAAAAAAGCTTAGAAAAGCTTTCTAAGCTTAGAAAAAAGCTCAGAAAATGTTTTTTCCTATTTTGGGGACCGTTTCCTCCAAGTTAATAATCAAGTGCCAGTCAGCTTTAGAGCCTTAAAGTGCATTCCTGGTCCAGGCTGTTCGGTAGCTCAGAAGCAGAGATTCCCTTCCGTTTTCCTTCCCCAATTCAAAATTTCTTCTGATAGTCACTAAGTCCTCATATATAGAGTGTTGTTCGTTTCCCCTGTGAAATGTCTTACGCCAGTTAAGTGCTGTGTTTACAAAATCTGATTCAATGTCTACACCTCACAGGAAGTATAAAAGAATTGTTTTGGAAACTACAAATGAATTTCAGTAAAACAAAAATTTTGCAGGGTTCTGATATTTCAGTTAGTTATTTGATTGACTGCCTATTGAAAGCCCATTGTCAGAATTAAGTCCTTAGAAGGCATTGGAATACATGTTCACTTTGTAAGCAGCAGAGTGTCCCGCTCCAATTATTGGAGTGAGGGGAGATTCTTTAACATACCTGGAGTGAGACTGAGACACAAACGAGGTCAAATGTTGTCCGACCAGTTTAATAGAAAGTTCTGGCCAGTGAAGGAGACGGGGATGGGGAAGCAGGCGATAGTAAAAGATAGGAAGTAAGAGCGAGGGTTACATATAAAAAAGCAGGGACAGTCACCACCATGGATCCCACGCCGTTGTGTCAGTCCAGGAATATCTTCAGGCCCTTGTGGGAGTGAGAGCACAGGGGGAGCAGTAGCAGCAGCAGGCACCAGGCAAAGCAGGAGCAGACATCAGGAGAAGCAGGATCAGGCTTCAGACAGCAGGAGACATCAATCGGGCCATCAGGCAGGAAGCAGGAGCAACAAGCAGGCATCAGGTAGTAGGGCAGCAGGACCTCATGTCTCAAGCAGCAGGAGGTATCAAGCAGGTCCAGACAGCAGCAGGTAGGCAGCTAGCAGGCAGCAAGCAGGCAGCTCGTAGGCAGCTCCTCGCACTTCCCCCGTTGGAGGAGGTCTTCTTATTCTCCTTTCCCGCCAGCATGACATTCCTGGGCACCCAGGTATGTCACGTATCACACGAACCGGCACGGACAGGCTTGCACGTCTCCTTCCATGGTTGCCTCCCTCAAGGCGCCAGTCTGAAAGGCTGCTCAATGGCCGTTCAGCGGCTGTTTGTCTCTCACTGCTCCTGGTCTGCAAGCCTTCGGGCAGCAGGCAGGTGGGCAGACTTTGAGACAGAAGAGTTCTCACAGCAAGCTTTGAGACAAAAGATTCCAAAACAGTCTCTTACACAGAGTACTTTCTTGGGGTTGCTCAGACACGTACCAAGTTCATCTTTCTTATCTCAAAAGCTGTAGGGGAACAACTTCAGATCTTTCTCTCAGGGTAATGCATCAGTCCATGACGTCAGATAAGCTGCAGAAACAGGTAAAGAAATGATTTCAATCTTGCTTAACTTGAAGTCATATTTTGCAGTTGAGTTATGAGTTTGAAAGTAAGCCAAATTCTATAGGTAGAATGCAGTTTTGCTGTTACTACTCTATTGTGTTAAGGTTTTATTTGATCTTTTAGTGTATTCTGAGTAAACCAGTACCATGCTTACTATGTTCTATGTGTCTTTGTCCCTTGATTATGAACTACTAGTGGTGTTAATCTCTTTTGAAATCATTCACTTATTTCCTAAAATTATTTGAACAACTCTTCTTCTCTTGATCGATAGTTTTGTTCATCTCATCTACTGTAACAGTGTCTCTTGGTTCATCTAATAAATACTCAGCTGTTTGTCTCACCTCTAAATAGCAAACTTGACAGAACATTCTCTTTATCTACTGTTTATTTCCCCATGAGTAACATAAATATGGTATATGCAGTACAATGCCAAATGCAATGTTAATTCTTTACCTACATTAGCGAATATAAATACATAGTGGCAGTCTTCTATTTATGCATGAACATACATAATATACTGCAACAGGAATCTTCTAGCGTGACTGTTATTCTGGCAAAAGAACCTAATAAATTGTTTCTTATATTAATTCTATATTGGAAAATAATTCTGAAAAGGCCCAAACATTTTAATGTAATTCAAGAGGCATTTCAAGTTTATTTGAAGGAGGTTTATCAACTATTTGCTCTGTTCCTCATGGTGTCTTATGTTGGAAGGCTAATAAATTCTTCCAACTGACTTTTTCATGCAGACAAACTGTGCTTCATAAGCACTTCAAATGGAGTTTGATCTGGGGTCATCTAGTGAAAAAGGTCGATGTTGAAAGTCACCGATGCATTTAATTAGCAAGACTATAATCAACTAATTTGTTCTCCTGTCTTCACCTAAGTGGTGGTGTTTTTTCCCTGAAGATTGATTTTTAGTTAATGTGTATTATACTTATTTTCATGTGCATACATAACACAGTGGTTCTGTTGTATAGACTCATTCATCTGTTTTTCATGCTTTAAATCCCATCCTGGCTGTTCAGACTGGAAGCTTTTCATGGTCAGCCTCTTCTGGGAGTGAATTTCTCTTTGCATTTGCTAATGTCCTTCATTTAAAAGAAAGTAAACAATGATCATACCTCACATACACGTAAAGATAACAGAGCAGGGTATGAATTTTAGTGACTATAGCTTATACGGTCACTTGACTTTAGAAGCCTGAAGGCTGTTGGTGTCACTGATTTCTTCTGTCAGTGTCAGTAGTTAGAATGTGACGCTTTTCTGGAATAACTGTTCTCCCTATTAATGGATTTTAAAAATTGGGTGTTTTATTCTTTCATGCTGTTTTATTATTTGGTGTCCCTAAAGATATAGATTCGGTGATCTGGTTATCTTGTTTACAAGGCTGGTGCTATCTATGGTCTTTGGTCTAGAAGTTTGTTGGCCACTTTATGCAGTGCTTTGCAGGGAACCACAGCAAAGAAAATAACACATTTAAACAGGCTGCANTTTTAAAGAAGTGCCAGAAGCCTAAGATGTAAACGATGCAGGGAAAGTAGAAACTTTAAACCAAGTTTGTTGATGTTATAGGAATGGAGGGCGATTGGTGTTAACACTGGAATGGAGTGAATCATGCTGATGGTATCATGAATTATGTTATGTATTAAAGAAAATATAAGTAGAAATTGTTATATTGATGTTAACTTCCTTTCACTCCTTTTAAAGACATAGTTCTGTGAAGAACTAAGAATGGAGCAAGATTTTTGGAGTAAATAGGAAAACTAGATGAAGATGTCAGTGCTCAAATTCTTATTTTGCTTAAGAGGTCATTATTGTACAGTTCAATGCAAAGTTGATCAAAGCTGTTTTGAAGGGATCGTGTGTATGCTAACACATAGAAGAAACAACTAACAAGGGTAGCTGAAGCAAATTAGAAAATACTCCCTGCTCCAGAGTAGGCAGCCACATTGACTCCTCATTCCATATTGTGACTTTTGACCAATATTACCTGTTTTTTATTCCTTTTATTACAATTTTAATTTTTATTACTCCCTGCTTACATATGCAGTTTTAAAACATACATATAGCTTCAACTCATTGTGGTGTATATTGCCTCTTACTCAGCCAAACACAGAGTAAAGTTTCTCCCTTTGTGCAAGAAAAAGGAAAACGATGAGCATGGAAAGAACTGGAAGTAAAGAGAGAAGTCACTGGGGAATCTGGTTATTGTGGTAGAAAGATGCAGGAAATCTATAGGAGGCTAGATTTCATTGTTTCTCTGCACATTAAACATCTTATTTCTGCTCCAAGGGTTTTATTCTAAAAGAAAAAATTGCTTTCATGCTGACTGCATCTATTATTTGGCAAGACTAATTCCTTAGGATGCTATTAACCACTTCTTACCCTACCATAATCCTAGGTTTTTGAATATTCCATGACTGAAGGAATGACAATTGAATTTCTTTCATATTCTGTAATAGTTTATAACTGAGCTTGTTGAAATTTTTGTATGTAAATATGAACTCTTACAAGTAGACACCTGTGATGTCTATTTAGTTTTTAGTAAACTTTCTCTGAACGATTTTTAAGTCAATCCATTTGCTATTCTGTACTGCTTTCAAGAAACAGGTACAGGACCAAAGCTTTCTGTTTCCTAATTGCTGAAGTAATTGTTTTACCCAGTACATTCTACTTTTTAAGTCCCATATTAGCTCCTTTTTTATGGCTGCATCTAAGTTACACTTTTGTCTATCTCCAAGATCCTGCCACATTTATGAAAACAGGAGAAACTTCGATGCTAACTTGTGGTCTTCTGTCTTTCCAGTAGGTCCATTCCTGGTAGCCTTCATCTCTTCTGTTCTTGACTTCATTCCTCTGTGCAAGTTAATGGGTGCCTTTCTTTTTTACTATGGAATGTTTTCTATATCAACTGTTTTTATTTTTTGTAATTGAATAGTGATAAAAGTAAGTATTCTGTATTGGCTGTTTAGGAATTATATTAAAAATGGTACAAGTACTGTTAGTCAAGTTATACTGAACAAGTGTAAAAGAATGTGGAAATGAACAGCAAAATTGAATGGGATAAAGTACTGGAAAAGCATGACGCAAATAGGAAGTAGAATGCGTTCAAAGATAAATGAATGTATGTCCTAATGTTATGCATGTTGCTTAGCGACAAGCAGTAAAAATGTGGATGAACAAGTAAGTACAAAAAGTAATTAAAGGAAAGAGGCATATGCATGGCATGGTACAGCATCATAATCAAAAATACAAAAAATATAAGTGAAGATGGAGGGAAAAAATAGATTTAAAGAATATTAGGGTAAATATTGAAGTTCTTTTATTCTCTGGAGACATTTTTTTTCCCTGCAACAATAGGTGGAAAAAAAAAGGCAGCAACTTTATCTGTAAAAATGCCCTAATATCATATAGTTTGCCCTAAGGAAACAAGATTTTCACAATATGAATTGACTGTGAAGAAAAATCTGGAAAAAAGAGAACTGAAAATAAAGAATAATAATTAAAAATTTAATCCTATGTTGCAAAAAAAATTGTCAGTGTTTAGAAAATGAGCTTTTGAAATGGTACCACTCTCTTTCAGTCAGAATCCAGTTTGCACACAGTTTCTACTTCTGACTCAATTCTCAAAAGTGTATTCTCGTTGCTTTTAAGGCTTCATTTCTTAATGCTTAAATAAAATTCCCTGTAATACAGTCTTGTATTTAGCTGTCTTCAAATATGACTTCGAATTTATGAAGAATGTTCTTGTAAAAATCTATCAAGATAACTTTTAGGCTTTTTTCCTCTGGACTTGTGATTTGGAAAGCTACGTTAAGGGTGTCTGACATGCAGAGATCAATGATTATATTTATAAATATTGTCTTGTAGGAAGAGTGGGATGATCTGTGGATTTTAGACATGCCAAAGTTTATTGTGTACTCTTCTGCAAATTGCTGTGCTGCTTGTGTCTCAGTTTCCCCATTACAAAATATTTCTCACCACACTGAGCACTTTCATATCATACTTATTAATACTTTTACAAAGTTTGACTAATCATACAGTGATCATTCCGTAATGGAGGGCAGCAAAATATTGTGATATATGCCTGTTACTACATGAACAGATGGAACAAGCAGACAAAGCACCGGAACAGGCTACCTAGGGAGGTTGTGGAGTCTCCTCTGGAGATATTCAAGCCCAGCCTGGACACCTTCCTGTGCAGCTTACTGTAGGGAACCTGCTTTAGCAGTGGGGTTGGACTAGGTGATCTCCAGAGGTCCCTTCTAACTTATTCTGATTCTGTGAATTTTATTCTCGTAATGTACATATTTAAAAAATAGACTATTGAGCAGCAGAGATCTAAGTTCTATTCTGTTGCTCAGTTGTAGTTTTCTAAATTTGTAATGACAACAATAATTTGAATAATGACTTGAATAAAAGGTATATTGTAGCAAGGTGCTGAAATCTAAAATTAGTAGGAAGGACTCAGGCATAGGCTTGTGGAAATTTGCACCCAGAAATATGGAATAATTTAGAATCTTGAGATGCTATATTCCTTACTTCCATCAGGATTTTGTAACATCATTATAGTGCTCTTTCATACATGGGTAAAAGTTGTCGATGTATATAAATATGTTCTGTAAACATGAGATTGTAGATTCAAACTCTAATCGTAAGCCATTTGAATGCTAATACCTTTACTTGATTTAAAACTTGGAAAACTGTATGTTTATAACATTTATTTTAAAAGAATATCACAGTTGCAGAATCAAAGATACGCTTGATGCATGGTTGTATTTGAGCCACTTTGAGATTATACATTATAACGGTCTTTAGTTGTGTGACCATATTGCTCTCCTTTCCATTTTAAAGGAAGAATTCCTCTTTCATTCAGAATCATCAAGTGAAACTGCTCAATTAATGAGCATCTGTTCAGTAGTGTGTTTTATCCTTATTGTTGAGTGTGAGGCCTCGTGCCTTGCTTAATCCATACTGTACGAAGTATAATATCTGCAAAATTAATTCAAGTGTGATTAATCACTCTAAACCATTTTTGTGTTACTGGTGGGGCAACACCAGGAGATACAGCAAGTATTGAGATTTCCAGAGTCATAGACTGTGAAAAGTGTACCTTCCCTAAAATCAACCGACTGCAACAAAAACTCAGTTACAAGCTTCTTTGTGACATCAAAAGATAGTAGGATTAGCATGTATCTTTGAAGGTATGAAACAGACATCCAAGTCTAAATTTGCAAGAAGATCCCATTGTTAACTAGGGAGGTTGTTTCAAAACTTAATCCTAGCTTGCATGTGGAGTTTGTTTACTTGATAGCTTCTTGTGGTGGTTCTAGAGGTACCTTCCACTCTGATGTTTGCCTGTTTTCCACTTAGCTGGATCACAGTGAGCAGCAATGTACACAGATTTCCAGAGTACTGATGTACAGGAAAGTCTCCGGATTGTTAGGATATAGCAAATTTAAGTGTGAAAATGGCATTTATTTAAGCAAAACAGTTTTATTTTTTATTGGATATAACTTAATGTTCTTCAGATTTTTATTTCAGCATTAGTAATGCTTTAATGGAAATAAGTGATAAGCAGTGTATTACTGTGCCAGCCTAAGTTCATAGAATCATAGTTGACCACTCTTAAGTACTCCATGTAAAAAGGAATACCCCCCAAAAATCAATGAAAAAATCAATATACTCCTGTTTCCCAGAACACGGCATTATCTAAAACAAAAAGAAAATCCTTTGTTAGTAACAATACTGCTTGCTTTCCTTCCTCAGTCTTCATACTGTTTACATAGTCATTGGTGATTCCTCTTGTGTGATAAGGTCAATTCCTGCTATCCTGTTTGTAAGTGCCTGCAAAAATCTCTGCTATCCCTTTATACATAGAACATCTATTTTCTAAGTCTGTCAGGAACAGAAACAAATCAGCAACAGTAAGGTTTTTGTTCCTCTTCTCTACCATGGAAGCAAAAAAGTAAAAACTGCAAAAACAAGCTGAAGAAGGTCTAAGGCTTCCTGGTCACAGTTCACAGCTAGTTTGTAGGGAGAAACAAAACAGATTTAAATGCATTTGAAGTCTACTGAATTTATTCCATATGTATCAGTGTTCTTACAAAAACACTATGAACGTATATATCATTGACTTCTGTAGGGAGCCAAAAATAAGTAATAAGTATCTTTCCTCTGTTAACTGCTTCTGCTAGTCATCTCAAAGATGCAGTATCAGTGTCACTTTCCTTCCTACTTTATAACTGATCCCAATGAGGAAAATCAATTACTTTATGTGACTTTGTGTGGAATGTGAACTTAAAATGTAAAGTACTTCTATTCTTACAAGATGTAGGTCCGCCTTGACTCAGCAGCAGCGAAATAAACAAAATGAATATGTTAATTAATCTGGCTTGCAGAGTACTTGAAACAATGAACTCTGTATATAAACTTAGCAACCATATCTCCCAGAGGAGACAGCTCAGGCTTGGAGAATGGCTAGATGAAAATGCACAGAAAACAGGAAATTTAGATTCAGCGTGCTCCAAAATATTTTCCGTTAGAAAATGATTGTATTCTGCCTCAAGATAATGTTGAGGCTAATCTTAGCTTGTATGTCTCCACATTTACTTTTGAGTTGCTTTTTAGTGGAAAATTATTTTCATACGCCATTTGCCTTCTGTGAAGTTGATGAAAAGGCAAGGAAATGCAATTTTACTGTATGGGTTGTCAAATACTAGAACAGGTTGTCCAGAGAGTTTGTGAAGTCTGTAAACTTCAGTGTGGAGATACTCAAAACTCGACTCAAGACAATCCCAGACAACCTTCTCTAGCTGACCCTGCTTGAGCAAGGGCTAGATGATCCCAAGAGGTCTCTTCCAACCTTATTGATTCTCTGGTGATGTTGAATTAAAAGGTAGGTATGCCTATTATCCGGAAAGATTGTTTCCAAAATATTCCATAAATATTAGTGTCGTGCTTACAAGGATATTGAAGACATTTTAGAATAAAGTGAGGAAACTGCAAAGTTGAGGACTCCTTAATTTAGGAAGCATTATAATTGTGTATTAGGATACGTAATACTGGTTCCTATTATGGAAGTAAAATAATTCAGTTTGTAATCTTCTGAAAGTAGTAAAGCAAAGGGGTGGTAGTAGAGCTGAAGGAAGAAATTTCTTTTTGCTGAAAAAATACACTTCATGATATTAACTTTTGCTCAGACTAGTGAACTGTTTCGTATGGAATACATCCCGTAAAATATAACCAGAAGTCTAAAAGTTAACTATATTCAGGAAGTTCTATATGTAACTACAAATATTCTTATTATTCATTAGTTATTTGCAGATACCTTGACAGTGCATTAGTTATATTGACAACTTCTAATTATATTTCATTGACAGTTATGTTACAGCCAGTTGCCAGCTGCATATGAAGAAGAAAATTTATCGAAGAACAATAGATTTAGTATTTTGCTATGATGGAGTTTCAGGTGCCTTTCTATGAAGGACCTAGGAAGAAATGAAGAGAATAGGAACTGAATTAAGCAGATACTCAGGTGATTATCGTGTTTCAGGACCAACACTAAACAAACTATTTTGGAAACAGTTGACTCTTAGAATCACCACATTACAAACAGAAACTAAGTTAAAGGGAAAGATAAAACATCAATCTGAAATTCATGTTTCATTCTCAAAATAATCCTGCATTTGTAACTATAAAGAATCCTCCTTTTAAAGTTTAGAAGCTTTTTTTCAACTTCCTTTTGCCATTTCTTAATTGATGAATGTGAAGCTGCTTCTGTCAGGTGAGTGAGTATTATTTCTCCCAGACTTTGCAATGGAAGTCTACTGAGAAAACCAACAGGAAAACTGGAATTGAGGAAGCAGGATGGAGATGGGTATAGGGAAAAAATGGCATGTATAGTGAGTAAGGTAGTATTTGTTGTGGCTGCACTTGTGTTTAAAGGCCTTCTCACTAGTACTGGTTGAAGATGAAACTTTTTTTTAATGAAACAAGATATAGGTAAAGAGTAGCTCTTCTGGAGAGCATGAGCAGTGGAAACTTCATAATTACCTAAACATCGTAATTGCCTATAGTACTACTTGTCAGCACCTGACAAAGCCCTTCACATACAAGATAGCGTCATCATTGCTTCTCACAGAAGCAAACTGTAGTGACCTCATCAGAACTGACCAGAAAACTAATAACTTCAGGCATAATCAAGGCGTATTACACGAACATCTGTTTATTTACTTAGGTGTCTATTAATGCTGTTTTCTATGAGTGAAATATGGTAATGTATCTGTTATTGTGTTCTTAAGATTAAAAAAAAAAACTTTTTGATTTGGTTTTTCACTTGGTTGCTTATTCAATATCGCTTAATTTTGAAATGCATGGAAATGTTACACTTTACATGTTGAAATCAAGTTTCTCTGTTAGATCAGTAGTGATAGACAAAGGTAATTACCTTATCAATTAAAAAGATCATTTTCTGTTTTATGAGTTGTTATGCAGCAGTGTTTCTTATGGACCGTAAAAGGTCTTTGTGTTGGGAACTGGCTTTCAGCTTTCATGGATGTAAATGGAAAGACACTGATTTAGATGAGGCAGGTTTTGTAAATTAACATTTCTTATTAGAACAACCGGTGCAGCTGGAAAAACAGGAGAAGTTTTCAGATATACCAGTTATTGAGGTGAGAAAGCCAAGCCTTTCTTTAAAAGTTTGGAGTATAAATTCAGTCTTTACCTGGATTTGTGCCAGAATTCATCAGTTGTAAGTGACTGTATAGTTGCCTGGGTTGAGGAATCAAATCCTAGCTACCTTACACTTTGGTCATTGCCAGCTGCAGAAAATAGTAAGTAGGAAAGTGTTCTGCCATAATGAATATCTAGATTGGATTTGGACTTTGATCTTAACTCTTTGGTGTTTGAGTCTAGTCTAGTTGTTTAGAATGGGAAAGCTGACAGTTGAGAATGTACAATAGAAGTGGTAAGATGTCTTTAACTACATTATTGAATAATATCCTATAAATACAATACAAAATGAACTGATAATTTCCATTCCAAATAAAAGAAGTAACTGTGCTTTTTTGTAAATGATATAAGAGCCCAGAGAGCTACTAGATCTACTAGAATTATCTTTATGAAGGCAGTATTCTGTTGAAATTCACCCTGTCATGTTTTCTGAAATTGCTGTGCTATAGTTGCCTAAAGTTAAGTAAAGTTTGAGGAGTTTCCTCATTGGAGAGCCAGTATTAGCCTGCAGTTACGTATAGATTTCATATAGTTACATAACGGCTACCCAGTTATATAGGTGAGCACTGTACAGACAAACAGCAGCATAAAAAGAAATAATTACCAGCTTGTTATGGTAACGTTAAAGTAGCAGCATTAAACCTAGCCTCCCTCCCCTTCCATCTCCTCTAACACAACACCAATTAGTAATAAAACAGTTCTCTCTGGGAAGTCCTAGGTCTTAAAACATGCTTTGGCGGGTTTATAGGTGAGATAGTAATTGTTTAAAGATAAATCAGTTATGGACACAGAGGCTGTAGGCAACATACCACTTTGACTTTTACTTCAGTATTTGCCCAAGTTTCATCAAAACAATTGGTTATATTATGCCCATGGTATGAATAGATTCCAGAGCTTTTTGAAAAGGAGTAAACCGATAACTTGTTCTTTTGCACTCTAGAGGTCAAAGATGTGACTCCTATGTAGAGCTCATTAAATGAATATGATATGTGCAGCTGTGTATGAAATTGGGAAAACTCAATCAGTAAAGAGACTCTTTAAACAGAGGCCCTTACCTGCCCTATGTTTGTATCTTTTATGACTACCAGCTAATACTAACTGTCCTTCCCACCCCTTCTAACTGCTTTAACTGTCCCGGATTTATGGGACAGTTTCATCCAAAGAAAAGAATGAAGTTTTAGTTTAGTCATCTATGGTGTTAGTAGCATCTCTTTAACTTGGAAAGGTCATTCTGATGTAATTTTGATTTCTGTGACAATTTCTGTTGCTTCAGTGATCTGTTGACATGGGGGGTCTTTTATTCAAGAAACACTTTCTCCAGTTAACTGGATGGTTGATGGAGATAAAAAAACCAGTGTGTCCTAAATGGAATCTCTTAGGGTTTTTTGGACTTTCATTTGCCAAAATGACTTTTCATAAGGTGCATCCTTGTAGTGCAAGTTCCAGTTAGATATTTCCTTATATAAGCCTAGATTAATAAACAAATTCTATATATTTCTACTATATAGTTCCAATCAGTTGATCTAGTTTCTCCCATCTTTTATTCCCTCCCTTTTCGACTTACATTTTCCCATGAGTTGCTTGAGATTTAATCATCGTCTTCCCTGAAAATCAATTGTAAGTTTTACTGTGTCTTCTGACTGAATGGCCTTCTTCTGGTATAGCTAGAGTCAAAGAGCTAAGAATATATGCCTACTGGAATAGATCTGCCTGCCCGCCTCTTCAAAGACTGAAACTCCTCGGTGCACTTACTATGTTTATAAAAAGGTATCCACAGAACAGACCCATTCAGCAATAAGACACAGATTCTGTTTCATCCTTGATTTGACATTTCTCTATGCCACTGGATTTGTAAAAGGCAAGCAATGTATTTATATACCGTATTGGCAAGTGTGGTCTATTTAAATGTACTTCCTAAAGAGCTGCCTCAACAGTGGTTAAAACCAGGTGCTGGATTACTTATTAAAACCTGAGTGCACACGCAGTTCCACAGCATTCCTAAAATCCTTATCAAATCAAGTTGCATTTCTAAAACCATTATTTACTATAAAATCAGTGAACTCATGTTTCTGCTGAATTACAGCTACCTGAATTTTACAAAAACAAACTGAAGTGTAGTTTATACAGTCATGCTACAATAAGATTCTTTTCTTGAAGAAGCTGTTAGAAGCTTTGTCAGGGAGTTCGGAAAGGAAGTGTTTGTACAGATGAACTGCTTTCTCCTATAAATGATCAAAAGTTTGCTTTCTCTTATGTTTAATATTAATATTCTTATGATTTACATAAACAAGAGCTCTGAATCTTATCACTGCATGTCTAATTTTGATAATCATTTGTTATATCAAATGTCTGTAAGAAAAAAAATACTGAAGTGTTACTTTTTACAGATACAACTCTTGAGAGCTAGCCTGGAATTAGGTTTTTGATATGTTAGTAATTTGAAATAATAAATCTTACGAAGACTTGAACATGTAATTCATTGCCGGTAGCCCACTGTTTTTCTTCTCTAAACTGTTTTGTTACATACTGTTATACACTTGAAATACATCTTTCAGCTGTGTGATTATTGCAGCATGCTGCCTTCAATGCCTTGCTCATATTTACATCAAAAGTTCCCCCTCACTTGAGTGTATCAGCCATTTATGACTAGTTTTTTTCTTTTTACTTAGTTGAAAACACAGGCAACATGTTTCTCCTAGAAAGCATATTTAGTGAAATTATAGTCTTGTTTGCCATATGGTGCTTCATACAGATGGATGATTATTATGCAAATCTTTTGATTAGTGAGTTTCTGCTATTCTAGGAATCATTTTCTTTGTATGTGTTGGCTTTGTACATATTTAGTTCCATTCTTAAGATGAACTACAATGTCCCACATTCTTGGGACTGTGCCAAATCTTTGATAGTCTTAGTGATATAGTGGTTTGTTTTTCTTTTTTTTATTTTTTGTTCAACTTTAAACTTCTTGTTTACATTTTTTTTCCCTTTTCTTTGTTAATCGGGCAGAATAATTAACTTTCATTTCGATTTACCATGAGAAACATAATGCAAGAAGCATCGTTCCATGCTGAATTAAATCAATAACAAAATCTGCATCTTTCTCACAGGCCTTGCCTCCATGGCTTTAGGTATGTAAGACTGGTGAGGGAAACCTTCAAATAAAATGCACAGTTTTGTAAGCAACATTTCAGATGCAACCTGCTAGGTTTATGCCAAATAACAGGTTTGGATGTTGAGGTACGTGTGGTGTTTGTTTTATTTTAACATGATTCATAAAAGACCATGAATGTGGAATATGAAAATTATGTATGAAAAGACCATGCTATTTTTAAAGCTAGCCTTTCTGTTAACTTTAGATTCCTCCGATACTTGGGTCTGAGGTCTTTTGAGTGGTAGAAAGTGTTGCATCACTGAAGTCTCTTACTTTGTAAGGTCTGTTCAGGCTCCAGTAGAAATCGGGTTTTTTTCCATTGCCTTGGGCATGCCTAATATTCACAGAAATTAAAGCATTCCAAAATGGTATAGTTGAGGTGCATGGACAAGAGCACTAGGCTTCTTATTTCTTCAGAGACATAAAAAATAGGGCTTAATGCAGCTGAGATCCAAGAAGATTTGAGGCATGTCATTTAGGCTCTCCCACAAAATGGTAATGCTGCATATCACAGTATGTGTTCCGGGAGTGGATTTTCATGAATTAAGCTAGTCTTTTATCTTTGTCACAAAACATTCAAATGAATGAGGCTAGTGATTTTTTCATTAGTATTTCA
Source organism: Penelope pileata (assembly GCA_013396635.1). Taxonomy (NCBI): domain Eukaryota; kingdom Metazoa; phylum Chordata; class Aves; order Galliformes; family Cracidae; genus Penelope; species Penelope pileata. The sequence continues at coordinate 165,599 of WBMW01001284.1, read as the reverse complement.
TGCAATGTTTTGATGTTGTGCAAATATTTTGGACATAAACAGTATGAAATCATCTATTGATACATCATAACTATATAATTCAAGGTTATAGTGAAGGAGATGGTATCTAAGAGTGAAATAGTATATGATCAAAGCTGTTGCCTTTCATCCATTTATTGAAGTCAGCTCATCAAAACAGTTAATGAATATATAGATACCTATCCTATAGAAAGCAGCTCTTCTTCAAAGGTTGCTGAAAATAAAGCAGTTTTATCTATATGTAAGTTTAAGAAAAAATAGATTGGCTAGTTGTAAAGCAGAACTGAATAATTTACTTTATCAGAGGCATTATTGGTTGGAAACTTTGGGGTTTCATGCGTAAAGACAGGAGGGTTATAGCAACCCATCTGAGTTTTAATCCCATAAACCTATTAATCATCTTTCTGTGATCGGTTGGATTTTAGATTTTAAGTCACCATAAAGTAAAAGAACAATTTCATTGCTGTCAGATGGAAACTCATTTGAAACACTGTATGTCCTTGGATCTTGAGAAGATGCTCTATTTTCCCTGCTTTAGATTTTGATATAGTGAGAAATGGTTTTTTGTCACCTGTAAACCGTAATGCTCTTAATTCACTTTTGAAAATGATTTTAAATAATTGTTAATTTAAATAGTGGACGTATTCCAGAAGTCCTATTTTGAGAGACTACAGTGTTGTGTTCAGACCTTCCTTTTCAGTGTAATTCTGTATTTGAACAATTATTTACTAAGTATCACGTTGCTCTCCTGTGTATTTCTTCACTGTATGGAAGTGAGATGTTTCGGTATGAGCTTTCTAAATGGCCTGTCCACAAAGGCAAGCAGAGCAACAGCTGACAAGCCAAACCACTTGCTCGAAGCCACAGAAAGATACAACATATAATCAGAATTCAGATAACCTTCTTCAGTACGGAGGCACAAAGGCTGGAATGACTTGATTTCTGTTTCCTATCTGAACTTTTTAAATACATGATTCCTTATCCCTCCTGGTTGCAAGTCTGTCCTGCTCTCGGTTTCTCTTCAATCTACTTCACAGTCCTATCTGTGAGTATTATAGCCCTCAGTTCTGCAAGTGTCCTAGGCTGAAGCAATATAGCGCTGTTCTTGCTCAGGCAGATGATGTGATGTAGAGAGTGTTCAGTGTGTGTTAATCATTGCTGCAAATGGCATTAGTAACTGTTAATTTTCCCAGTATTAAAATTATTTTTAAAATACCCTTCATAAGGATCTTCTGTTACGGAAATACCAGTTTTTATTGTTCCTGTAACAATTTAATTGGAATTATATTACACTCCATGTAAACTCCAGCAACTTCTCACATCCCTCTGAAGACACTGATGAAGAAAATTGTTGTTTTGGACATAAAGTGTTCATCGCTTGACTGTGTTTTTATTCCAACCAGTACATTAGTGATTTAATGACAGTTTTTCTAATATGTTTTCAACTGGAGGAACAAAGAAAAGTGGGTATAGATGCTACTGTTCCTGAATACAAAAATGCTAAAATTTTATTAGGAATTTAGGAAGGAGCTGCTAAGAAAGAGAGAGTAATAAAGGGGATTATGTTTTCTTTACTAGCATTGAAGATTTAAGCATTAGGAAAAAAAGTAAGGTAGTCTGGAAGGTTGAATATGAATTTAGAGTTTCAGTCGAAAGGAAAAAATTCAGAAATGATAACAAGGGAATTAAGTTGTAAATGCCACTGTGTTAACGGAGGAGAAGCAGGTAGCAAGTAGGTTCATGCTATGTTGAGATATAAAATGGAGCTCTTTTTTATTAGTTTACATACCTACTTCCCGGCCCCCTCATACATGAGAAATATTTACTCTGTAAAACAATTCATAGAAAAAAAACAAATCCGTAAATTATTTTTAAAACAAAACATTATCTGCACAGAAGTGAGATCATAAATTCACTGTATTTTCAAATAGATTACTGAATCTACTAATCAGTGAAGTCATATTTAGGAATAATAGTATTTTGTACCTTCTAGAATTATATTTTCTTCGTACACGTAAGAGTGGATATGAATTTGGTTATATTGTTCTCATTCATAGTTATCAGGTTAAATCTGTATTGTGATGCCACTATCATTAAAATTTCAATATGCAGCAATATTCCTTCATTACAAACAAATTTATTGCTTCATTGGTTTGCATAGTAAAAATGTAAGAAGCTACAAATTAAAAGCATGACTTTCCTCTATAACAGAAAAGTAGTTGGTTGTAAGGAGGGTAAATATCACTTACTACAAATGTATAGTGCTTGTCTTGCATAATTACGCACCAGAATTCAAAGGCCGCCATACACTTCTCAGCACTTAACTTTAGTATTTCGTTCCGTTGCATTGCTGATGATTGAAAGTGTAATTTCTAAAACACTAAATGCACTCTGTTCTGCGTAAATGGATATAGCTGGTCAGATGCAATGAAGAAAATTACTTTTGGAGAATGATGGTCAGCAACGTTTTTTTTTTCTTTCCAAAATCCCACTTCTGTTGTTGGATATTGATAAAAATAAGAATATAAATGTAATTTATAGAAATTGTGTATTAATATCTTCGCCAGCTCTAGTAAGAGTTGAATAAGTCAAATATTGTTGGTCTTTTAATGTTTAGGCAATTATTTCTCACTGTTTTTCAGTGCAGTTAATAGCTTTATGCACCCGAACTGTTTTGATGCAATACATTTTATAGCATCCCAATGTGATTAAATACTAGTGAGTGCTATATTTATTTCTCAAAATTCTTCGTTTTGTTAAAACTGCTTTTATTTTACTGTTGTTTAAATTGCAGCATTGCATTTATTTTAATATTTTTTCTCTAAGGAAACCCAATTAATTTAAAAGATGCAAAATTTGAAGAACGTTTGTTTGAAGTCTTGCTTGATTTCTCCATTTCTCTGCTTTATCCAGTTGTCTAATGAATTTTTCAGTTACTAGAACATTTTTCTATCTTAGCATCTGATCAGCAATGAAGAGAAAGATTAGGACACGTGGAAGCTGCATTAATTGCTTTTCTAATATCTCTTCTTTTGTCACTGAAAATGAGTGTGGTGGTCTCTGTTCATAAGTGACTTGCCCAAGATATCCAGAAAGTTAGTTTTTCTCTTATTGGTAAGGCTAATACCGACTATTAACACACAAAAAGAGACCAGGTGAGACAGGAGTAGTATTAGTAGGAAGTATGTAAGTTAGTAATGTTTGTTTCACTAGAAAGATGGATCTATGAGGGTTGCTCTGAAAGTAATGCCTCCTATTTTTTATTCTGTTTGCCCACAACATCAGAGGTGGATGTTGGTGGTGTGGCAGCAGAGGCTGAACCTTCCCACCAATATCCCACAGATGGCAGCAGAGGGGCACTCTGACCAGCTGACGTCTGGCATGGAAGTGCAGATGAAGCAATGGTGTGGCACTGAATTCCTCAATGTGGAACAAATGGCACCCACTGACGTTCATCAATGCTTGCTCAGCATTTCTGGATATGAGCACAGTGAGGTAGTGGGTGATGTGTTTCAGCAGTGACAACAGTGGGGCACCTCTGCAAACTCGTGTTCATCACTGGGGAAAATGTGCAGCTAGTGGTGGTGACTGTCAAAAAACTGCTTTGTGGCTGAGAATTTGCTCTAGCAAGTAGTGTTTATTGTGCTCTTTGTATTTGTAGTTTCCATGGAATAAGATTATGTAGGCTGCTCTGAAAGAAATGCCTCCTATTTATTATTTCAAGTTGTCCAGTTGCTTTTCAGACTTCAGGTAAATAGAAGACCGCATGCTGTCATACAACATGTGGGCTGTGCTACAGTGATACTTGCTTTCATGGAACTAACGAAGATATTTGCCGTAATTCCAGGCTGTTAGTCTTTGCTGTAGCAATCTAGGTGCTCAGATGAGCTGTTTACTACCATCAGTCTGGTGTTTCACACACAACAATAAAAGCTTTATGTTATGCTTAGTTAAATTGTGTTTTAATGTTCATTCTAAAGACTATATATATCTATATATGGAGAGAGCTATTGATGCAAAGCGCTGGAGACAGTGCTTCCCAAATTCCAGTAACTACTTTTCACCCCTTCAGTCCAACAGGAACTATAAAACAGAGCTTCCTCAGTACAAGGGAAACATCTTTGTCTCTTATCAGAAGAGGGAAGATTGGCTTAGTCTTGTCTTTTCAATAGCCATAATTTAAAAAAAAAAAAAGAAATCAAAAGAAGTGTGACTGGCTCGTGTTTAAGCTACTGAGCAGCTGTGGATTTATCTGTGTTGGCCACAATGGGGATGAAAAACTCTTGTGTTGGATATCGTAACAAAATTATGAATTGCCTTAGTGGTGAGCATAGGAAATATGTTAGAAACTTCTTTACATATCAGACTAGAATCTGAGTATGGTATAACCACTTTTAAACCATATAATTAGGAGCTCTTAGGGGACCAAGAGCTGCTTGTCTCTGTGTTGTAAACAGTAAAATTGAAGCATAGAGTAGATGAAATGGCTTGGCTGGTTCAGTAACTGAACACAGACCTCCAATTCTAGACTAGTCCATCTGTCTGCCAGTCATATTTCTTCTTTATGATTCCATTTGATTGGTTATTAAATTCGTGTATCGGTACTTTAAAGTGGAACAAAGCATCCCACTGTTTATGCAGTGCTTTTCCAATTGCATATGATTTCCTTTGAGAAAAAGAAATGTCACTTATACAGAGCAACTACAAGCCTTTGTGGGAAAGAATATAGTATTTATATCTAAATAGTGAAAGACATTACTTACTACTCTGCTTTCATCTGTCTTTGTTTCTAAAGCCATTGACAGTTTGCAGTATTTCAGAGTAAAATAAATGGTTTCATCTGATCACAGAATTTTTTTTTTGTCATTAAGAAAATAGAATTCTAAGAAATTAAAGTAATTATAAGTAAATTTACATGTAAAGTAGTAGTATCATCTGGTAGAAAGTTCCCTAATTTTTTCTAATGTATTCATCCACCATTGCAGGTTGACTGTCTGTTTTTCCCCCATGATCTTCTAGCACAATCTACGCTGCTAAATAGTGGGATCTCATTCATTTCCTTGGGATTTTTGGTTATGGGGATCCAGTGTACTTAACTGCTCTTACATATTTGAATTGTTTTTACCTGGCCTTGGCAGGTGTGGAAGTAGGAGAAAAAGCGCAACAACTTTCAGAAAGGGAGATTAGGTTGGGGGGAAAAAAGGCATTTCTCTCCACTGAAATCTGACGCTACAGATCTTGCTTTTTGTTTCGTACATGCTTCCATGCTGATCAGAGATTTGGGCTCTTTCAGGATTAGGACTGTGGATACATCTGCAAAACAGAAGTGCATGCGTTAAATGAAGAGTAACTGCAAAAATGAGACTTGAATAGCAGGGTGGTACGTGAGTGTATCCTACAATTTTTAAGATATTTGTTAATGATCCAAAATGGTGTGATTATCAAAGTTACTGTTCGATAAAGAATGTCAGGTTATTTACGTTGGTAGAGACTGAGGGTGCTTATCAGGATTTCCAGTGGAACCTTCAATGCCAAGTAGATTGGTAGCTCTGTAGGAGATGGTCACCATTATCCGATGAACTGAGGTTATATATATCCAGAGGAATGCTTTGCAATAGTAATGTGCATTCTCAATTCTAAATTAACTCAGCTACTCGTCAAGGAAATGACTTGAATGCTGTCAATGAATATTTTCTAACTATTAATCAGTAGTTAGAAATATGGAGATAGTGTTGGGCAGTAAAAGGAGAAAGATAAAAAAGCAATATTAGAGTATTTGTTGTAAATATTACTGTTGTAAACTGCTGGTATTCCTTGTCCTTGTTTGCTCCATGTGAATCAGTGGGAACTGATAGCTTCATCTTCAAAGGATTTATTTCAGGAGATGATTCATCCCACCGATGTTAGATGCCTGCGGTAGGTTGGGATGCCTTATTCTTAGGAGGGTGCTTCTCCTGCTCTTCGTTGTCAAGATAAAACTAAGGTAACTAATTAAACTAGACAGCACTTCTAGATGACGAGTTAGACCACCTAAATTCTACCTTCTGACTCAGAAGGGCTTTGTTTTTAATGGAAAAACCCCAGAAATGGGCAAAAAGTTTTACAGGTAAAGGCAAACTTGGATGTGAGAGGAAATGGAAAGATTGGGATCAGCTTAGATGAGAGAGGAATAAGAACATAGATTATTGAAAGAAACAAGAGAAACGGTAAAAAGCAACAAACTACAGACTAGTGCTTAACTCATAGTAGAAGAAACACCATCTGAAAAATATTCACTGAGGACTGTGAATAAATCCCAATATTCTTTCTGTACTTTTCATATAAAATCCCAACATTCAATAGTATTCAGAAAAGACTTAAGCATTTATATGAGGAGTAAAAATACAGGAATTAATATTAAGTTGATGGTTTTTTAGGTGACAAAATATGAACTTTGAGAGTGTAAGGCAGCTGTGTAACAATGATCGCTGGGAAGAACATTCCTCTGTGAATTCCTTTGTTCATTACTTAGGACTATGGGCAAGTATAATAGTATTTTTTTTCTGGAAGAATCTAGTGTTTGATAACTGTCAAAGGCTGCTTACAAGATATAATCAATGGCTTGGTCTAGTGTGATTCCTTTCATATTTATATTCTTTTTTTCTTAGGTTATTTCTAATGAGAGAATGTAAGGTTAAAGGGAAGCTAGTTCATTTCAGATGGTATGCAAATGCATTAGCTTTTGTGTTAAACCCTCTTATGATGTTAGAGGGTGCAGTTGTGCCAGAACACTTATTCGTAGAACATGAAATGTCTGTCTATAGATTGCTGTAGAAAGGTACAATTTTTTGAAAAAATATGAAGTGCTGATGAAAAATTGTGGTCTGAGTCTAATCAGATTCTTGTTTTGAGAACATAATCTTGTTTACTCTTTCCTACTACCTGTCTTATCTATTACAGTCATATCTCAATAGTGGAGAGAAAACTTAAGAACTGATTCCTCTGAAGGAAAAAAGGAATTTTACCAATGAGTGGAAGAACTTCATTGCAAATTCTAATTTTCTCACTTCTTTATGGCTTTTTAAATTAATTCATCTATGGAAGTCCCTTAAGACAGAAACATAGGTTTCAGTGATATTCAGTGCAGTGTTTTGTATTCGATGGAGCATGCACCTGGTTCACTGACCTTTTTCCACATAGCCTAGCTCTACAGATGGGTAAATAGCAGCCTTTTCCTTTAAGAACATTGAAGATACATTTGTATGTTACTTCTCTTTCCAAGGTATTGCATATGCTGATGCATTGTGCATGCTGAAAGAACTTTAAGATACTGATGAAAGCAGGAGGTGGTTCTTTAGTGCTTTTACCACAGTATTTCTTTTTTAAACATAAAAGACAGTTTAATGAAAATACAATTTGGCTAGTGTAGAATAATCATATAAAACATTTTTAGTGTATTTAGTAAATAAATAGAATTTCTTCTAAATCTGTAGATCTGTAAGTCTGTAAATCTGTCTGTAAATCTAAGGAGATTTTTCTTGCTGCTACTGTTTTCTTCATAAACCTGCCTATAGCGTGCATTTGTATTTTTGTGTTGGTGCAGACCTTTGCTTGTTGAATGCAATACTGCTGTACAGGAGCACATCTAGTGATGCACGCAGGTTTCATGATAGTTTAGTTCAACGTGTAAAATACATAGTAACATCTACAGAAATAGTCTAGCTGGCCTAGTTTTCTTGAAATAAATACAGAAAGAGCCCTTTTTATAGAAAAAGTATAATTTCAGCAACTGCACATTTAAAGCTTATGCATGTATGATTCCATCTGTTTTTATCAAGGCAGCTTTTGAGGCAGTTGATGTTATCCAGCTCTACGCTACCGTTATGTGTTGGTTTATACTGAAACAGATGGTGAATGCAGTTGCTGGGCAGGGAAAAAATAAGAATAATTAGTTGAAAGATGTAAATATCTGTAAATCTCGAAGTGAAGTACTTTTGATGCAGTTAATGCCGTTTCTTACCTCATACATTTTTTGGACAATGTTTAGATAAGTAAATAGAAAAGGAAAGCAGAAAAGTGATTTCAGCTTTTTACGTAACGCTGGTTTTTGATTACCTTGTTTCTAAAGTAGTTTACTAAAAGAAACTGCTTCCTTAGCCTTCTTTCTGTCTAGGAAATTTAATTTGCTGTGATATCAAATTGAGACTAAGGCATATGGGAAAAATGTGGGAGAAGACAGAATACTTGGTATTTTTGATACTAAGTCTTTGAATAATTTTTTTCTACATTAAGACGTCCTTCGTTGGATGTAACATTACTAAGTGCAAGTAGCACGAGTGAAAAGTGGAAAATCCTAATACCGTTTTCAGAATTTCCTGTTACCTCTCAACTGAAGTGTCTTGAAAGTTCTGCCTGAAAAGAAAAATTATTACCTGGCCCATTGGTACTAGAAGAAAATTTATGATTGAGTGGAATGCAAGTAATCTTAGCTGCATTTTTGCATTACTTCATGTATTCCACAGTCAGATATGCAAACTCATTAACCCATCACTGGGTTAAGCTGCCTCTGAGGAGAAATATGGCAGAAATGTATGATAACACAAGGAACAAGTTGGAATCAAGGCATAAGGCCTACCATATCCAAAGGCAGAGACCTTGTTTAGGTAGGTGTAATGTAATAACCAAAGTATCGGGTTGACTGTGTGCCTCAGTAATTCTGATTCCTCGTAGGAGAGATTTATCTTTTGTGTAGTGGTAGTCACAGAAACCACAGTACCTATATTTCTTGAAGTACACAGAGGGATAACTCTGTTCTGGTTAATTAATGATGTCAGTAGATGTTCACAAGGAGACTTTCTGGTGAAAATAAAATGAATTGAGAGAGATTCGTTTTTCACTGAAGTGTTGAAATTTTTATTAAGAACCAAACTCATGCAAAGTACAAAATCTCACATGAATGCCAATGTTTAAAAAAGGTCTTGCTGACATTTTACTTTTTCCAGAAGTGGATATAACAATTTTCTTCCTTTTTCGATAAATTATTATAGAAAAGTTGTGTATCTCAAGTTTACGTCGAAAGTTTAAAATAATATTACAGTTCATGCATAGTTTAAGAGATCGATTGTGCGAATCTGCAGTCTGATAGATCTACCTAGTGAAGTGTTAATGCAAGTCTGTTATAACTGTATCTCTGTGCTTCAGTAAGTCAAGGGAGAAGTATCGATTTAAGCTGCTGTTAAGGTAGGGCAATATTAAGAACTCAAGCTCAATGTATACTGATGTATGAAGACTTGTCTTTTGCACATCATATGTGCCACTATTTGTTTTTGGCTCATGATGATTACATATCAAAAGAAGGATTTAAGGCTTTTCTGCAACTTTAATGAATATTTTTGGGCGGACAAAAAAAAGGCATAGGTTTCTTAACTTCGTTTCTTCTATTCAGAGCATAATAAAAGTGTCTGTTTTTCTGTAGCGATTTATTTTGCTTTTCTTCCTAAATTACATATGCTGGACATAAACTTTGATCAGATACTTTTTGCTTTTCTAGATGTATGTCAATTTTACAGTTTCCTGAGCTCTCCAATTTTTGTTTGTGTTGCACTGGAATTGTTTGCAAGTAGATATGAAAGAGGTAATATTGGTTTTTATTGAAGTTTTAAAGAAATGGAACTGACTGCATATTGTGAGTAAGAAAATCCAATATTCTTTTTCCAAAGCAAATCTATAACATCATATGAGCTAGAATCTCCATAAAATTGTTGAAATCTTAATTTTATATGCTGCCAAATGGTTAGAAATAATTTTTCTAGGGAACAAAATTTGACTTCGCACTTGCTGAAATATCTTGCTGTAAAGGGCTAATGTGAACTTTGAAGTATCTTTGTGTCTTTGGTGACTGAAGTGGTGTTTTCAGATCTTACAGTATTGAAAACTTTGGCTACCTCTGTATGTGATCACTATAGCTATTACAAGGTGGAAATTTCTTGCTGTGCAGTTACATTTCACGTGTTGACAGCGTAGATTGATTCTGTTCCTGTTTACTGAACTCCTCTAATTATTAGAAGTGAGCACTCTGTTAACTGTTTTCTTTACACTGTACAATACCTGATACCGGTTTCTTTTCCCGTGTTTTTCTTTTGTTTTGTTCAAGGAGATGATGTCATAGTTTGAAAAGGGTAACTTAGATGCTGTACTCTCTAGACCACACACAATATTTTAAAAGTATCTGTCTATATAAAAATGGTAACTTGTATGCAAAGCAGATCTTATCTATCAAGTTTAATCAAATGCTGCTGTGGTAGCTGCTTTGGTGATGCCTTTACTAGCTTTCTTCTTTCAAACTAGTCATTTAAACTGCATGCAGGTTTGATTGACGTGACAGCGCAGTGTTAATTTCTACTCAGCCACAAAGGAGCATCTGCTTAAAATGTTTTAAAACATTTTGCAGTAATAGACAAGGTTCTCCAAAGTATTTCAAATATTGTAGTAACTGAGAACGCAGAAATTAGCTCATGGTGGGGGTTATACAGTCTTTTCCATGCTCTTTAAAGTGCGAGTGCTGCTCCGAAAGTAATGCCTCGCATTTTTTATTATGTGGACCCACAATGTCAGAGATGCAGTTTCTATAGAAATAAATAGGAAGCATTACTTTCAGAGTGACCCATGTGTAATACAGAGACAGGTGAGCCTTCGCAGTGAGCTATTGTTGAGGTGGCACTCTGCTCCTCACTGTAGAGGAAGATGGCATTAGGGTTCCTTGGGAAGAACCAACAGTTCTTACAGACCTCAGGACATCCCAAATGTGCCTCTTATCTTTGTGTTTCGCAGCAGTCTGTCTGCAGCACATTGGCAAATCACTTGTACTTGTTCAGTCCTCCTCAAGGAGTCCTTGAAACTCCCTCCTTCCTGGACTGTATGTGTAGAAGCTATCTAGGTGTGTGTTTTGTCACCTGTCTGGGACCTCTGCTTGCAAATCATGACTAGGGTTTCATTTTGAATGTATCAGTGAATGTGTAGTGAGAATCATGATGTCTCTAATCTCATCCAGTAGTGAATATGTGCTCAGTGTCCACAATTGGCAAATGTGCGTAATCTCTGCTACATTAGTTCTGAAGCTTACGAATCCTTACCAAATCTTAAGATATGAACTTATCCCTGTTATGCCTCCATTAGTGCATTCATCTATGACACCATCTCTTGAAGTGGTCACTTTTTTTCTGCATTGTTTCTTTTGTAGAACTTCTTTCTGAAAATTCTGTTACTAGAAACATAATTTTCCTCATCATTATCCTTCTTTTCTAGCTGGATCATAACATGCTAAAGAACTGTTAGGCACAAAGTGAAAAGCTCTTCAGAATAGTTGTTTTTAAAGGATTAGATGATTATCATCTGTCCTATTTCTTTCATCTCATAATCAAGTTCAAGATGGTGGTAGATAACTCAGTTGAAGTGATTATATATTTGAAATAGAAATTATTTGATCTCTTTTTTGGTATTGTAGTCAAAGACATGGATTTCTTTTCATTAATGCTAACCTGTTCGTTGTTCCTTGCGACTGTCCCCTTACTGGAAGACGTGAGTGACATCGTGTATAAATCTGTCCACCAGGAACAGATGCGCTAAAAGTAAGACTTCAAAGTCTCTTATCTACATTGGTTGTAATAAATACTATTAAGGAAAATTACATTGCACTTAACATTTCTGTATCCAAATTAAGTGTTAAAAATAGGAACTTGATGCCTCAAAGAAAGTTAATGGGAGGCAGGACCTTTTGTTTGAATAGTCATCTGTTCTCAAAAGCTTTCTCTACATGATGATTGTATAATGGATAATACTCCTAAGGTGAACACATGGCAGAACAGTTTCTGTTAATAAAAACAGTATTTTTGTTAATACTGCATGGTTTCTGTTTTAATAATTTTTGCAGACAAAGATTATTATATCCATGCAGAGATTTTATTTTAAACTTGTCCTTTGCTGAATAGTATTTCTGGATTTCTGGTCACTTTTCTAACAATTAGATTAATTGTATCTTATGTTGAATGTCCTGGTGCATGTCAGAGGTACAGTGCCACTGCGTTTGGGAAGACAGCAGACGCTCTTCTCACATTTATACATACTTCATTGTCATTGTAACTGAGTTGTTTCCAGAACAAATACAGGTAATACCTCAGTGTGAGTCTGTTTTCCTTCATTGTTTCCTTTTACAGTGGAGGAAAAAAAACCTTAGATTTTTATGAATCTTTTTCAAACTGTTGTGTTACTATTACAAAAGTTGTTAGTGAGGTTAAGATTCAAAGAGTACATCTGGTGCTCAATTGCAGGTGGTGACGCTTCAGAAGCGAGGAGAATCTGTTCAACTGCTTGAGACTATCCTCTGTCAAAGCTCTGCCTGCAGCGCAAAATAAGCTTTGTCCTTAACGGGGCAGAGCTGCAGGTTCTCAGTTAATTGTGTAAGTATTTTGTGTCTAGACTATTGGACACCTTAAGGACAATGATCAAGACACAGAACTGGGCTCAGTATTTTCCAAGAGCTAGTGCAGACGATGAAAGCAGTCTTGATGTGCTTATAGTTTCCTGGGTTGCAGTGGAAATGTGCTGCTGTGTTCTGTGCTATTCTGGGTTTCCTAAGGGCTAATGGCTTCGTGCCCAGGATACCGCGTCGCTGTAGTCCAGCAGAAAGGTGATAAAGGCATGTATTACAGAGGCCAAATCATCAGCAGCAAAGATGGGATGAATTCTTGTACCTGGTTTAGGGTTATTGCCAGAGGGAAGTCCATGATCAGCTCTAAATTATTGACGGACTTGCCTAAATGGAGTGGTGTAACATCAGTCAGAAGGTACTTCACGATGCCACAAGCTCCTTACAGTGTTTCTTCCTTTCACCAGTGTAACTCAGCGTAACTGAGTTTTTCTCAGCTTGTTTCCACCATCTGCTTTTCGTCCATGAGCTCAAGTACCAAGGCAGTTTGGTGACACTGTTATCGTATGCAATACAGTATGATAAAAGGATGGAATTTTGTAATACCTGCATAGCGTCTTCACTGAAGTTCAAGGCACCTTTCCAGTTCTTTAAGTCTCTTTGTCTGTATTTTAAGTAGGATCGAAGAAAAAGGGAATGGAGGTACAATCTTCTGCTGCCTTTCTCTGGTTATGGCTCTCTGTTTTTGGGCAGTCAGCCTCTACATAACAGCTCATAGTTCATTAGCTATGTCAAATGTAGCAGAGAGGTTGAAAAGAGCAACGATGTCTGCCATGTTTGTAGTGTGGATTGCGTGGCAGAGACAGAAATGCTCTTTCTGTCCCATGTCCTGGAATACATTCAGGTTATGACAGGTTTAAGTGATGGGTAGTACCTGGTTGAAAGTGGAGGGAACAAGTATATAATAACCAAGATTTAGCCAGAATCTTTTGAATCTGACATTGGGTTCATGCAAATAGTGCTACCATATCAAGTTGCTATCTTAACTTGTGAAGAATGAATGAAGAATGAACTTTCAGCAAACTGTGCTAGGGCAGCTGCACACAAATGAACAGATGTGCATCTGAAAGCATGAGAAACAAGCAGGTCATTTGTGGAATCTGGACATCTGAGGGTGTGAGAAAATTGCATCATTCATCAAGGAGGACATTTGCCACTGCTTTCAAGGCTTGCATCGTGGGTTTTCGGCTTTGTACAAATAAGAGAGCTTAACTTCTCACCTCTTAGCCTATTCACATGTTCATGACCTTCAATCCTCAACTTTTATTCTTTTTAGAAAGATAACATCTCAAGTCACTACTTTGTCCATGCTAGAACATTGTTTCAAGTATGACTTAGAAGAATGAACACTGGAGCACAAGTGCTACTCTGTTCTACTTTTCCTTTTATTTGAAACTTTTTAGATCTGGTCCTATCAAGCTTGGAGATCTGAGAGTGCAGTTCTAAACACTAAGAAAAAACATGAAATACATGGATGTGTTTTTTTTCCTGCAGACTGCGAGTTAGAGTCTAGTATTGTTATTTTTCACTAATAATGTTAGGACACATAAGACAAAATGTGGACACCACCTTGTTACATATCATTTGGTTGCTTGATGGTGTTTAACTATTCACGTGTCTCCAGGGAACACAGGGAAAGCACAGCAGGTATCTGCTCCATCCGGAGCTTTAGGTGTGTACATGCCCTCCCCTGCTTCTGCCATCTCTGGGTGCACTTGTGGGTGAGCGCCTGTCACATAGGGAGTCCTTGGCTTAGCAAGGTGATGCCCAATGACACAGCTCAAAGAACTGGCAGCTCCAGAAAGAGGGCTGTCTGTTTGTCCTGTAGAGTTCTTAAAGTTTTAACCTAAGCTCCAGCTGAGGCAGCATTTAAATGGACTAGTTCTCATCTACTTTGATTTTTTTTTTTTTTCTCCCATGTCTTGTTTTTTAGATAAGCTTATTTTCTGGGCTTTGTTTCCTTTATTTTATAGTTCCTCGTTAAGTGAGACCTCAAGCCTGACTGAGGCTTTTAGGCAGCAGCAGCAGATGAATATTAGTGGTAAAAAATAGCCATGAAGTAAGGTATTTCATGTTTTCAAAGAATTCTGTTCAAACCTGCAAGGAGACAAAAGGATGAGAACATTAAATGCATTAGATTTATCTAAAGACTTGATTTCTAAACTCCTTTTTCTCAACTGATGAGTTAGTGCTGTGGGGACAATAGGCAATGTCTGAGTCAGTCTCAGTGCTTTCACTGAGTAATTTAAGGCGGAATTAGTAGGCTTGGAATTAGGTATCTAGTCCTCAGCAGGGATGATGGTCTTAATACAGTTGTGCTTAGTAAAATGGGGAGAGATGAGGAATTATCTGAACTCTTTCGACGTAAGTATAGTTACTTTTAATAGATTTTTAGAAGATATTATCCTGACTATTTGTACATTGCAGGCTACATAATTTGACTCATTTTCCTTTACGTTTGTTTTATTCTTCATTTTGTCCCTCCTTAACCCTTGTGACTGGTTTTGTTTACCAGCCCTTTGTTATGAAGTATCCTCTGTGTGGAGGTCGCGTCTTGTCATGTCAACGGCATCTGATGGAAATGGAGGAACTGAATTCCTTCAGGCAATTTCCCTTTCCCGATAATTGTTGGCAGGTTAGGTTTATGCATCATCTAACATTTTAAGTATACTTAAAAAACAAAAAAAAACACACAGCTGAATACAATATTTCAGTACTGATGTCAACCATGGCATTTCACATTTACAGCGTAAATAATGCTGCTCCCTTATTTATGCATCAAAAAAGACTTTGCTGTTTATGTCTTGACTGCTCCTCAAAAGCTCATGCTGGGTTGCTTTTCCACTAAGATTCCTAAGCTCCTTATGATCTGCTTTCTATGATAAGCCTTCCATTGGGGATATTATCTGCATTTCTTTTTCCTAGGCTTCTGGTTTTGACTCTGTAAAACCTGATTTCATTTGAACATGCAAGCTTAATGCACAGTTCAGACTGTTGTATGTAACCACCATCTTTCACATTATGTACTGTTGCGTCATTCCCTGAATGATCCATGAATTATCTATTACATATTATAATTAAAATGATAATAGTGCATATAATTGTATCATTATATAAACATTATTACAGGTTACATATTATGTATTTCATGTCAGATATTTCTATTACATGTTATATAATACATTATATAAATAGTACATATTATTAACATGTCACATACTATAAATTATACTTAATTCAAGTCAGGGATGGAAATATTTACTTGATTGTGTAACTGCCAAGTAATTGAACTAGAAATGCATGCATTTGATAGTGATTCCAAATGGTAGTTCTTCCTCGAGCTCTGCAAGGCACTTATTAATTCACTTAAAATCCACAGATGCTCATATGTTTCAGTAGATCTTTCCTAAGAGACAGAAGCTTGCAAACAAGAGAAAGCAGTAAAAACCATTGACATAAGCAAGGTCACACGTTCAAGGGATACGTTTCTTAAGTGAGAAGATGCAACAAAGGCAAGCTACGGTGGCAGTTGCACACCAAAAGATCCCAATTAGGAAGCATACTCAAAGAAGTAGAAGCTCAGAGGTTTTTCTGTGAAATTTCAGCAGAAAAAGAAGGCAGAAGTAATCAAGAGAAGAGGATCTGGGGTAGTTTGCTCTGTCTGAAGTGTTCAGAGAAATAAACTGAAGAGTTGCTCTAGTCAAGTACCGCTACTATGGGTGTGGGATCAGACACAGTGTGAATGGGAAAGACTTCAGAAGACAGAACTGGTTAAGAAAGGTGACAAAAACTGTCAAAACTAGTGTGTCCAAGACTATTTTTCCACTCTTCAGGGAGAAGAAAACCAGGAAAGGCATACAAGCATGAATAAAGAATATTGCAGGTAGGGAACTAGCCATCAAGAATAAAGTATGTTACAATTATTGAGAGTAGTGGTCAGGCAGTGCACTCAGGGGAAAAAAGGACAGTATTTATCCCAGAGAGAAAACAACAGAATGTAATGCATTGCTGGAGCAGTTCTCCCTACGGTTAGTAATTTGTTTGTGCTTTACTTTAAAATAATATTTTTAAAAAACTGAACAGCATTGAAGGTTCACGTTTCTACCTTAGCAGTAATATACTGCCAAAAACTTAAATGTTCCCTTAAGCTCTCTTACCTGACTGAAACTTCTGATTGTCCGTACTCCAGTAGCACATTCTGTCTCGTGAAGATACCTCTGGCTTTGCGTCAGCATCTACCAAAGATCAGAATGGCTTTTCTCAACACTTAGGTTTTTAAGGAAGTGGAAGTAATACATGCATTAATAACAAAACAGCTGTGGAGCTCTGCAGGAATCCCATCAACAAAGAAGCAAGCACTGTGAGCAGGAAGAACCCGCTGGGTAAGCAGAAGAGAAGGCAGCTTGTTGAAGAAGCTGTCATCCTTGAGTCTTCAGTTGGTGGGTCACTTTATCCTTGGCAGGGACTCCTCGCGTGAAGTGTGAGTTTTACTCTCACTGCTCAGTCAGTGTGACAGCTTTGGTTGTCATGTGGTGGAAGTACTGACTCTTAATTATTCCCTGATGGTTTTATTTAAAAATATAAACTATAGTCGCAATAAAATTTGAACGTAAAAGGTAGAATCAATTTAAAAGAATGAATTTAAAACTCTGACTGTGGAAACTTTATTCTTTGTATAACTGTTGAGATTATGTACATGTGGTCAATTTATGCTGTTCTTAGCACTGTTTTCAATTTTTTCTGAAAAACTGTTCAGCAGTGAGTTACTTGTTCAAAGCAATTCAAACTGAAATACAAGATTTCAGCTGTTGTTGTCCCACAAGTATGATCTTTGTGTATTCTAATGCACATTTGAGTAATATTTCTGCTTTCTCTCTGGGACTATCTTGTAACATGGGATATTTTTATGAATGTGTCACATGCTGGTAAAAAGTCTTAAAAATTTTCATTTTTCTTTCCATAACAGTTTTCATAGGAGGAAAAAAACATTTTTCCAGTTAATATTACTCATTTTTCATTTTCATGATAGTAGTCTGTTGGAGCCAAGATTCATTTATAACCTCTGACCAAACAGTAGGCAAGTGTATTTAACAGAGCTGTATTTGTAAATCATCTTATTTTTAAGAATGTAACATTATTGTTTACATTGTGATTCCAGAAGGAAGAACTTGGAGTTGAATTTTTCAGTCAGCGAAGTGGAGAAATAAAAGACAATTCTGAGCCCAGTGCTCTTAAAATTGAATCTGAGGCAAAAGACAGTAAATCAGTCATCTCTGACTGGTGGCAGACAGGCAACATGTTACCTTCCAGATCTTCTGGTGTTCTTTAGGTCATGAGGAATAAGTTAAAATGGGAGCAAACAGGATGACAGCCAGATGTCATTTACCCAGATTGCTGTAGCAGCACAGCAAAACAAGGAGGGCTGGGAGAAGATTGTAACAGGTGGCTGTATAGAGCAAATGAAAGTAGGAAAAAAAGGATGTCAATAACGCCCACGTGTAGGCATTTGATAAATTGAAACTGTGTATGGAAAGTAGGGGCCTCTGTAACTTGTTTCTCCTAATATCCCAGATAGCTGAAGTATCTGGTAAACTGGTCAAACTAAAAGTGTTTGGAAAGAAATGTTATTTCTCAGTTTTCTAATCTTAGATTTATTTGTAAACAGAAGGTAGTCTGTAGGTAAATATTTCATATGTAGTTATGTTGTCTGTTCACGCTCTTTTACTCAAACATCTTAGAGTCATACATTGGCTAATAATTTGAAAAATGAAGTGACCACTTGACCTTTTAAAGTGACTTCACTTTTAAAGAAATTCTGTTGGGTAAACCTCTATTCATGTAGACTGTTGTGGGAAAGAACCTTTAAGTTCTCATTCTCAGTGGTTCATCCCATATGTTACATTTCTCTTCCTATATTTGATTTACATGGTATATCTGCTACTTTCTCCTTGCTGATTGTTGTCTATGAAAACTGCTGCCAGCACTGAGTACATGAGAAGCTCCTCCCCGTGGGTTAACTTCAGCTCTTTCAAAGTCAAAGTGAGGACCGTCCACCCTTAGCTGTATAATTAATGATCTTTTACTATGTTTGCATAGTGGAGAAATCTAAGCAAGTTTTAAGCCACCTTTTTCACTTGCGTGTGTATGATGTGTGACCATGGAACCAGTGATCTGAGCAGAGTTTAATTTATCCTGGCTCTTATGTGGCTTCTGGGGCTTGTTTTACTGAGCTAATGAGTTGAAAGCAGTGGCAGTGTCTGCTGGCTTTGACATGCAATCCCTACTCTTTCTTTTGAGAAATAGAAATGCTTGCTCAATTTCTTGATTTACCAGTTAGGTCAGACACTGAATTATCTAGAGAACACAGGGTAGAATTAAAATCTTTAATCTTATGTTTTAGATAGAATGCATTAATGGGAAATGATGTACAAACCAAATAAAGTATATTTCAAATTTTGTGCCTACTTGGTGTTCGTGTGAAAGTCCATACCAAAAAAAAAAAAAAAAAGAGAGACTGTGGCCAAATTCCATATTTGTTACTTCCAGTGTTTTTTTCTTAGGAACTGCAAGATCTGGCCATATGTCAATTGTTTTGGGAATAGTAGGGGGGAGAAAGATCGAGTATCTGCTTAACATAGGGTTATTTGTAGAAGTAGAAGAGTAAGCAGTATTTGCATGTGGATATTTTTCTGGTAAGTACTAATTTCAGTGAATTAATAAACATGAAACTTCAAGAGGCAACTTATACTGACATTAGTCTCTTAAGCTATTCATTTACTCAGATTTACAGTTAAAATATTCCTGTCAGAAGGGAAGAACCATTTATCTAATCCAGTTTGCTATGAAAATACACTTAGGTGATTTTGGGAGTCTTCAACTACTTAATTGTATAAGAGAATAATTTATGTCTCACAGTCAGTAACTTGTGATGCTGAATATTACTCAGTTTTCAGTGAAAGATTGTGCAATCTCCCCATGGCAATACGCACCTTGAAACATTGTATATATTTTACTAAGAATGTTAAGTGAGTAGTAGTTTGTGAAATAAAGATCAATATGATGTGACATAATTTCATAATCATAAGAGTGAATGTATCAATTTGCTTCAGCTAGATAAAAATGAAAATTTAACACTCCAAGACCATTCTGGCTTCCAGATGACTTTTGGCAAGGTTTCAAAAATCCATAACATTTAAATAAATACCATGTTTCTTTAGATCGCAACAGCTAACTACTTAGCAATTTATTAGTCATTTATTTATCAGCCAGCATACCTCTGTAATCTCTACTGAGAGGTTGTTGAGAAAGTTGTCCTTAATTCAAAGAGTCATTTGGCCTTTGGAATGTAGAACAAACACCGTATAAAGTTGAAGGTTCTTTTTCAAGGCACATAATATTTATATATAAACATTAAATACCTAATTTATGCCTGTAATTCAGATATTTGGGATGAAATCCTTGCCTCCTGAAAACTAGTGACAGATCTCCTACTACCTTTGGTTTAGTCAGTTTCTCAGCACAACTTCTAAAATGCCTGTTAATTGATCTTCAAGAATTAAATTCTGAGAGTACCTTATAGTATTAAAGAGGTAGATTTTGTGATCTGATTATTATGCATTCTCTCAGGTACTTGAATCTGTATGCTTTCTTTGAATAATTTACTTGCAAATAACATAGGTTATAGTAATAGTCATTAAATTTATTTTCACAGAATCGCAATTATTTTGATAAATAATTCTTCAATAATTGACCTTTAAAAGTATGGGAATGTCAAATAACTTGCATGTTCAAAACAAATAAGATGAGATACTTGTTCCTAGAGCAGGTGTTCCAGCCGTGGGCTTCACATGGGTTTCAGAAGCTGTTAGAAAAATTCATGCAGTAAATATGCATCAAGAATAATTGCATACACACATACATGTCTGGTTTAGGAACCCCCTGAATGTACAGAGACTACACCAATGAAAATAAACTGAGGAAACATCACCACACTCACCCTCTTCTTCCACATGCACCCAACTGATGGCTGCTGTCAGATACAGACATTTCATAAATGAACTGGAATGGTAAAACTGTTCTTTGTTTTTTATGGGGTTTCTGTTTATCTGAAAAGCGCCGGTGTAAAAATAGAGGTGAGTAAGTGAAAATAAGACAAGACAAACATGGATCATCATTCACCATCTCCTTTGTCTTTTTTTTATAAGGATATAACAGTGGCGAAAGTTGGTGGTATCACTCAATCACAGAACTCATCAGGTTCTAAAAACCTTGCTTAACGTTTCAGAGTGGGCTTCATTTTACTTGTCTGTATCCATTAGTCTCTAGAAATGCCTTTTCTGCTCTGTTACTGATGGAGGATGCTTAAATATTATATTAGATAATTAAGGTACATACAATGCAAATCAATGGTTAATGTTTACCACCACAGAGTGAGTCAGTAATGAGGTAATTAAACCTAGTCTTCCTTTCAGCTAGGATATATGTTATAGAAAGTTACATAGTCTTGATTTTCAAGTGACAGAAACTGTCCCGTAGTCCATAGTTTAGTTATGTCAGTAGCTGGTCAGCCTCATTGGAAAAAACTAAACCTCATTTAAGATATGAATTTGTCTAGCTTTGGCTTCTAACATGTCTACCATCATGTATTTTCTTACTGCTTAAAAAGATATTTACTATCTGAAATGTTTTTCCTAGAGAGATACTTTGTGGTCTTGATTTGATAGAATCAGTTTTCTAATCTTTTTTTTTGAACTGAGTGTTTTAAGGTCTCATTATAAGGCATCGTTTCTAGAACTCATGTAATTACTGCAGTTATTTTCTCAATTCTTTTTAGTTTCTCAGTATCATTTTTGAAGTGTGTGCACCAGAAAGTAGACGTAGCATTTCCCTCAAAATTTTCCTAATACTGTATTCTGAAATAAAATCAGTCATATTTGTTTTAGATATTATCCTGCTTATACATTCAAGGATCATATTCACCCTCTTATGTAAAGCATCACAGTAGGAGATAATCTTCATTTGATTACTTTCTATGACTCCTCAGCCCTTTTCAGTTACTGCTTTTCAAGACGGCATCTCCATTTTGTAATTATGACCTGCATTCATCCCTTGCTGGTGAATAAGTTTGCATTTGTTGGTATTATAGCATGTGATACTTGAAAGGATCCCTGTTACAAGAAATTCATCAGGTTGAGTTATGGTCAACTGTCCTGATCACACAGGTGATCATCATCCCAAACTTATCAGTACCTGAAAAGCAGCAGAATACGAATTTGTTTTATTCTTGATCTAGAGATAACAAATGAGCTGGAGGAATTACTTTCATTTAAATATTTCCACAATGGTACGGTGTCGTTTCATATGTTTATGGACGTGCAAGGTTCACCATTGCACCATGAGGTTTGAATTTCATCTGACCAAGTTTAGAAAATGCTTCACATCCCAAGAGGTCAGTAGTTCGTTTGTAGCATGTAGCATATGTTCAGCATATGTGCATAGAACAGAACATCCCATCCCTTTGTGTGAACTGAGATACTGTACTACTTCTGCAGGGTCTAGAATCCCTTTGAAATTTCCAGGGCATTCAGAGGATAATAAAATGTGTCACTGCTAAACAGCATGGATTATTTTGAAATTTTCATTTTAGTCTATGTAGAAGCTGCATGCTGTTTTGCATGCTGCAGGGCAGTACGAATACTCCTGTTGAACGCTAATGGTGACGGCAAAAATGCAGTGCTATAGTACCACCAATTTTTGTGTCATCTGCACATTTTATCAGTCGTAATTATAAATGTTAAGTAATGGAATGATGGACGATACATTGGTATATACAAAATATTTTCTGAGATGATGAACAAATTTTGAGCTGCAAGAGTTAACAAGCTTTCTCATTATTTAATTTTAACTTCTATGTAATTCTCATATTTCTAGTGAGAAAGGTAGACAGAACTAAAACACATACTTTACAAAAGACTATGTAGTCACCCTAATCTGTTACTATATCACATTTTGTAAACTGTATTTGACAAAGCCTGGACCTGTATGTTGATGACATTAACTGAGTTTCCATCCTCTATCATCTTATGTCATGAATATTAAGTTTTTCCTTTCAAAGACAGTTCTTTGAGCACTAGAATACCCACTTTAGCATATACTAATATGCAAGTTAGCAATTTTCTTACAGCTACAAGTAGTAGAGCCTTTTGTTAACACAATCTTTGTTTCAAAATAATCATGTGTGGAAGCTATGTGGAAGATTATAAGGCAATCTGGGAAAAATTAAATGTAAGCTTGCGATATCTTAAGGCCTAGAAGTCTTGGATTCTATGTTGTGTTGTGGAAGTTTGAGGATCTCCACCCCAGATGATTGAATTTTGGAGATTAGGGAGGATGTAGAAGAGCTAAATTTGTGCCAGAAGTGCTAAATTTGCAGAATTTGTATTGCCATTTTGTAATTCTCTTCTGCTTCCTGTTGAATGAACAGAGCGACGCTTCTTAATATCTTTGAACTCCTCATATGAGATGCACTACACAAAAAGTTCATTTTAGTTCATTAATTCTTGGTATAGAATTCAAATGGGTAGGACTTGAGCTCTTCAAAACAGTATTGGTATTAGATATCTTTAAGTATGTCTGTTTCCCATAATGTCTTTTGGGTTTTAAATACCAGATCTCTTTTCTCTTACAGAGAGGTTGATCAGAATTCTGATGGTCGCATCAGCTTCAAAGAGTTTGAATGTGCAATGAAGCACGGACAAGATGAAGTATCACCATTATGCTCTGCCTGAAGTATACTCTCTGGTGAAAAGACAAAGTGAAAACTTTAGATCTCAAGTTATTTAAAAATCAATGAAACTTCATTTGTTTCAGCCAGCATTTAAAGAACTTTGACTGTAAGTGCAGCTCCGAAGAACAGCCTTTGAAGCTTTACTGTTGACAAGTTGGGTGTATGAATTTACATGTGTATGTGTGTGTAGAATGCTTAAAACATTTGAGAACTCAGTTGATTCCCAGTCACCCTAGTTAAGAGCTGCAATTCCATACTTCTTGACTTAGCAGATGGAACAGGACTGGCTCTGATTTCCAGTTATTGTGAAATGTACTTTTGTTGACAGTGTAATATCTCATGCACATAGAAACTGATTAAAATTATGGTAGATAATGCTTGTTTGTTTAAAAAAAAAATCAGCAGTGTATTTGTCTTTCCTTTATTGTTTCACCATCATATATTGTCCTATTTTAATATTGCAAATTATTTTTAATTTAATGCTTTTTGGTTAATTATCTATTAGATTTAATTCTGAACAATTATTTCTGTTTATAAAATATTCTGTTTATACTGTTTATATATGGTAA
Organism: Penelope pileata; assembly: GCA_013396635.1. Lineage (NCBI taxonomy): Eukaryota > Metazoa > Chordata > Aves > Galliformes > Cracidae > Penelope > Penelope pileata. The sequence continues at coordinate 141,763 of WBMW01001284.1, read as the reverse complement.
ATAAGGATAAACATGAATAATTAGCTATTTCCTTTTGAAGCAATTTCTAAATGAAGTTAAGAATAAAACTTAAATCTACTTTGTGGACCTCAATCTGGCAGGCAGAAAATAATGTTCAAGCCTACAGCTGACTTTCAGGGAAGATTTTCAGGGAAGAATTTGGGTGTATGTGCTTTATCAGGATCAGAGAACTTTCCAAGTGTTGAGAGGAAGAAAAAGGTAGCATCTGTCACTGTGTACACACCTGTCTTCCCTTCTCCTTTCCTCCCTCTCTGTCTCTCTCATCCCGTGGCTGCTTATGGAGATGTTCTTGCCTGCAGTAACTTTGTATACACCCATCCAAGCTGTGCTGTAGTGAGATAAATCCTTCATACTCAATTTACTTTATCTATGGTCCCTTACTTCCTACTGCCTTTGTGTGTTCATATTAGTAGTAATAGATGATAGAGATTTCACTATGGGCACTGATCTCTGATCGTACGTTTCACTCTGTTGCTCCATTTCTGTTTGCTTGACAGTTGTTAAATTGCTTGGATTAGAGATTTCTTCTGAAACTGTCCAGAAGCAATCCCCTCCTTATGAGAGCTTACAGTGTGTAGCACGCACTACTGTAAATAAATAACAAATAATAACTACCAGTAAAAGAGTATCAGTTCTGCTCTTAAGTCAAAAGTGACATCTCCAACTTTTTCCTAACTTTAGGGAGGCACTCCAGAACATAATATATGAGCAGATTATTTATAAAATAATGCCTATGTTTTCTGTTCCCATTGCATACATGTACCTTACTAGATACACAAAAAGTGAAATCTTTATCTTCTTTAATTCCACCTTCTCTTCTTTAATTCCAAGGCAGATAGTACATAAATAATGGGAGGAAATTGGAGGCAGTGAATACATCTGAATCTACGCGTAAGAACCAGGTACCCATTAGATGAAGTGAGCTGTGACTCAAATCGCATGCTTTATGTGCTAATCAGTGCGGGAGAATTGGTGCTGCCTTTGCAAGGTGATGGCAAGACTTGCTAATAGATTGAGGCCTTTGCCTTAGAAATGCTATTTCCCAGTGGATGAATGTTTTCATAAGAGAATCATCATTATAGATGTTAATTAGCAATATCAGCACAGTCTCTGCTGAGACACGGAAGATTGAATTATTATCCCACAGGGACAGTTGCTACAGGTCTAGGCACATTCATGAAAAAATGTATGATGGGTTTCTGTGCTATTACTGTTTTTTTTTTGTTTTTTTTTTTTGGTCAATAGACTTCAGTCTCCTGACTATGGTGTCCAGTCCCTATACCTTTCCCAAACACTAATTCCATACAGTATTATTTTATTATTATATATATCATTGTATTATTTCAAACTAATCATTTAGTTCATAAGGAACAACTGAACTGAGAAGTTTCCAACTTCTCAAAGTCATATTTTTGGTAGTAGCTTCCAGTTAGCCATTAAAAAGCCTGTGGCTTCTTGTTTGTATTTCTAACCTGCCTGTGGTTTGCTATCTAAATATTTAACAATATTTGCAGTTTTTAGACTCTGTACTGTACAAGAATAATCTTCTGTTAATTATTACAGACAGAAAGGTCTCTGTATGCTTTTGTTTCTAAGAAATATGTCATGTATTTGTGGCAAGGAACTCTAGAGAAGAAAGTGCTCTCTATTTCCTTTACTTCCACATACTCTCAATCCTCATTTTCTTGGAGACTTTAGAAGCTAATGTGAACTTTTATGGTTGAGAACAGAAACTCTAGGAGAGGCCAACAACATTATTTTACCATGTCAAAAAAGCTTTTTTTATTGTTGTTTAGAAATGAACCTTTAAAAAAGTTATATTTGTAAGTGTTCTTGTTTCTCTTCCTGTGAGGACTTACGGAAAGAAATTGCAGATGACCTCAGCTAAGTGGAACTGAGTAGGCTCAGGTGATGCTGTCCCTACTGAATGGTTAAATAAAAGCTAATTACTAGCCAGCGTTTGTCCGAGTTTTGACTGGCAAACTGCCGAACACTTTGGCTGTCACTGCAGATTGATAAAATGGGGAATGACATGTATTAGGTGGGTGAGGTGGTGGATTATTCTCACTGATGGTTTGGGAAGCAATAAAAGCGGCAGCGACTCAATGACTGGATGAAAGAGACTTCATTTTTGTGTATGTTCTGTTGCTGACGTAATAGCTCTCTTTTTGGTCAACAGGAAAGCATTGGCAGAGCTGAGAGCTATGATCCCCATTAGCTCACAGCTGCAACTCTGTGACAGCTCGTGTCAACTGTAGAGTGACTAGAAGGGGCTATACCTGCGCTGGCCGGTTACATTCTTATTTGCAACACTTCCAGGCAACAGTAAGTGGAACCCAGGAAAACAAAACAAGACTTCTGTCTGATGGCTGCCATCTTCAGCAGTCCTGGGAGCCAAACTGGGACTGAACCTCCAACACTGAAAAACTGAACATGAGAGCAAATAATTACTGATATACCCCGTGGAACAGCACAGGGGTGAATCTTCAGGTCTTACTGACTACTTTGATGTCATACCGTCTGTTTCAAGCTTAAGAGCACATTTGCTTTCCTATTATGTTATTTTTTTTGTTTTGTTTTGTTTTCTGACACCTCAGTTACTTAACAGGCAGGATTTGCTTCTTGTAAATATTCTTTTCATGGCTATTTTTATTTCTTGAGTTTTCAAATGAGGGATCATCTGTTCAAATTATTTTCAAATGAATACTCTGTACAGGTAGCTTATTACCAACACTTTAAAGCAAACAGATTATATAACCATACTTTCAAAATGCATTTGCTTTGTTCTAGTGGGACTTCTGTAATTCTCTTCAAATCTAGTAACCTGTAATTTCCTTTTAAAGGATTTGAATGATTTCATTGATGGAATGAGTAAACTGTGATCTTTGGGCAACATGATATCCCTGGTAGCCTCTACTGCAGTGTAGTATACTGAAATCCAGAACAGCTTTGACTGAAAAAGAATTCAGAGGACTGAGCAAATAGAGAGATTTTCTTCATTGGAATGTTTTGTTTCCTTTCTTTTCTGGTGTATCAGAAAATGAATGTTTCATCCATATATTCAGATTTCATCCATATATTCAGTAATCAGAAGAAAAGTAAATACAAGAAAGTAAATACATGCAGTACATCATAGAATATTCAATATGTCCCCATAAGGTTCCCAAAATAAAACTTAGTTTAAAGATAGTACATTAGGTTTGTGGCAATGTTACTGTGTCTTCTATCTTTAATCAGCTGGGTGGGTGGTGGCTGACAAGTTACACCCAGTAACTAAGTGACACACAATGTCACAGTTCAAAGAAGAGCTTTGGTGTGACTCTGGTTTACTCTAACATCCCGGTTTTACACTTCTCTGGCAATGAAATGCCATCTTAAAATTAGTATGAATTACAGCTGCATTCCTTCTTTGATTCCTTAACAATGTTCTTTGAGTGGAAAGCTACCCAAATGGATAAAAGGACTTGGTTTTATAACTTTTTGTGTACAGGCTGCCAGTAACAATATGAGAAAATACATTGCACCATTTTCTGGCAATAAACACAAGGAAAAAGGTTTTTTTAATCATAGTTCTTTGAAGAACTGTATCTGAGTCTCTTGCTTGCAAGAAATGAAAAATTGCTGATGAGTTTTAAGAGCCCGTATAGGTTGCACATGCGTTAACGCTTTGGCTCAAAGCACAGAGTAGTTCTGAAGTGAGTCCCTTGATCTTTCCCACTTTGTGTATTGCTTCAGTTTGCAGAACTGTTGTGGCGCATGCAAATTAGATTCATTTTGGGGCACATGCACCTTTAGGACATTCTGGAATGGCCAAGACCTTCTACCATGCTCTGAAGGCCTTCTCATTCTGTGAGAATGATGAAATGGCCTAGGTAGCTTCAAACTTGCTGTTAACTGTCAATCAATGTTAGAAGGAAAGACTCAGAATTCTTGATTGCAGCCTGGCTGATAGAATACTTGCCTACCCAAAACTGTAGTAACTAATCAGTGGGAGGCAAGAGCTAACGGTCAAGGGCTGTGAGGCTCCACAGGAAGATGGTCTCTTTTCAACACAGTAATGAGATGCCAAAACATCTTGAAATTATGCTGGAGTAAAGGAAAAAATTCACACTGTGAATTTTTATGAATTCGGGCTATGAATGCTCTCCTCTATGTACAAAAGTTTTGCACAAACCACTACTGTCATCCAAGTCTGAGCACACCTCCTGGGCCTGGAACCGCCAGCTGACCACCAGCAAAAACAATGACAGCAACAAGGCATCCCCTTCTCCATGTCTGATTTTTCATTTGAAAGAAAAGCCAATGGCACTGCCATCACAGTGTCCTCCTGGAGCTGTGTTCCATGGCTCCAGTCCTTCCTTACTCCCTGCCATAGACTTTTGGATGTAGATCAAACTCGCTATGGGGACAGAGGCTAGCAACCAGCATCATGATGTCAAGTAGAAATGAGCAGGAACAAAAACAAAACTTTTCAATATGAGTCCTTAACGAGAGCAGTGATGTTCTACTGTCACCTGAATGGGACAGATGGGATGGCACGGGATTTCCTAGGTCAGGGGGATCCATGGACAAGGAAGAACAGTTCTGTGGCATAGCTTCTATTCAAACAACTTTGAACAAAATACATGCTGAGAACATCTCATCTACTGAATCAGACTCATTCCAGTTCACAGTAAACCCCACAAATTCCTCTTTGTAAGAGCCTCAACACCAGTGTCATCAAAACGCTAAACTGCTTGTCCACTGAAGTATTTGCTAATGCAGGGTTAGCCAGATTTTAGTGTTTAAAATTTCTTTGACATCTACGCTGCAGTGAAAATCTCAGCCTTAGTCAGATGAAATCTCACCAACAGCAAGGAGAAATACTTCTCTGTGCACTGTAAAATGTCCAGTCAAGTTTGCGTTTAGATGGATAATTCTGATTTAAGATGATGTCATATGTAAGGTGAAAATTTTGTTTCTTTAGTTTTGACTTTACTAAATACAAGAAAATGTTAATGAACGTTGTTGAGGATGGCTTACAAACTAGCTATGAAAACCGAAGCACCTAGAGCAGTACGTCTAGCTTCATTAAAAGACCTAAGGTAAGTGTACTGAGAAAACCTCAGTAGCTACAGAACATTTATGCTAGAAAGGAAAGAACTTTGAAATTCTTAATCTCTCTTGGAGAAAAAAGCTGTGATAGATGTTAAATAATTGTGAAATATTCAGTGACATATTGAGATGTAACAGATGCTATGGAATCATGTCGTAGTCAAACATTGTACTAATTTTGTAAGTGTCACATATTTCCTGGCAAAGGGCAATTTTGAGAGTTAGTAATATGAAATTCTAGTGTTAAAAGAGTACAAATAACAAGTCAGTTCAAGTTCTGCTCACCCACTCTGTTGGGAAAGCAGCACGCAGATACATTTAACTGTCTCAAGGCCTCAGATGAAGAACTTGAGATCCTGTATTTTGATAGTGCTGTTTTGGAAGAGGCAAGCACCGCTCCAGAACTGATGTGGTGTGCCCAGATAGAGCAGCCCCGAAGAAAGACCCCAAATATTGCCCATTTGGAAGATCCGTCACCACCTGGTAAACTAGCAAATATTTTAGCAGCATGTTTTAAATCTTCTTTTCTCTGAGAGGCTCTTGATCTGAATTAATTAAGCTGGGGGGTGGGAGGAAGGGCTGTTTGTTTTTTTGTATTTTTCCATAGTTAGCTTTTGAAAATGAACAGGGTTTGCTGGAGGTGTTGGTACTGCCCTGAAGTCAGACCTACTGGGACAACTGCAGAGCAGTGCAGTGGACGGCGCCCAGAAGCAGCGCCTGGGCTGAGACTGGGGATTTCACCTCCTCTTTAAGCAGAGTCCTGAAGCTTAGGCTGGATGCCAGACATTTGTGTCTGTTGCACAGGACAGACCTGAGATCCACCTGTCCCAATGCCCAGCCTCTGACAGTTGGCAGTGGTGATGATTAACCATATAGCAATGGCGCGATGCTTCTCCAGCATGCTCGGTGTCCAGCAAGCAGAGGTTTACAACTCATTGCCATTACATCCTGTGTTATACAAATGATTTCATATTGAATCACAATTGCTCTCTTCTTTGTATTTCTTCAGTCCTGCTGTAATCTTTTTGTGATGATCGCTGCTGAAATTGTGGAAATAACTGTCTTATATAGTGGCATAATGATATTTCCCTTTTTATGTTCTATAGCTTTCATAACAATAACTTGAAGATTCAGTAGTGAGATGGAAGTACAGCTAATTCAGAAATAGCATTAGGAACCAGTTAGATTTCTCTTTATTTTTTCCATTATCTTCATTCATACATTATGTAACTTTACCATCATAAAATACTTATGTAACGCATAACAAATAAATAGTATATATGTAACAATAACAAATAGAAATGAAGGTGATATTTTCTGAAATATTTAAGCACCTACATAAGTAGGAAGAAGGCTCTTGCAATGTGCGAGACTGCTGAGGCAGCCGTTAGCTTCTGGGATTGAACAGTCCCGACTGCCTACACGGCTTGGAAAAACCTCAGGGATCGGCCTGCATTTTTCAGATTTTAAAATCAGACACTACAAGTGGATAAATGCTATACAGAAGAGTTTTAAAGATCAGACGTGTCATAGACAACCTCACTCCCAGGGTGCGCTGAGAGCTGTGGTGCAGAGATCCTCGGGCCAGGCATTGACAGGCGGTGTGCTTATACCCCGCAGGGCCGTATCGTGCGGGATGCTGCCTGGAAGAGGGTTTGGGTGCTTTGGGTCCCATACTCCGCTGTGCTGACACAGCAGTGCTGCTCCGAGGGCTGGAGCCACGCTCGGTGCCTGCTGCGAGCCCGCCCGCTGCAGCACCCTGTGCTTCTTGTCAGGGCCCCAGCCCGGGCATGCTGCGATCAGACAGGGCCTGCTTCTTAGAGAGATTTTCTCCATTCGCAGCGACCCATGAGAACAGCTGCAGATTTCTAAACTTAGCAAATCACCTAAATTTACTGGAGCTTAAGAAAAGTGACTCATACAGATTTATAAAAAAAATCATTTAATGCTGCAACTTACTAGGTGCCTTTGACAAAGGCTTGTCAGAAACCATGATTACGTTGCTGATTATAGTATTTTGCTCATAATTATGAAAACTGCCACAACCTACAAGCTGGGGTGATATAATAAAAGTAAGATCAGGAAAAGACTAACTCCCAGGTATACAAACTGAGGGCTGTAAGTCAGGGGTGAGGAGTCGCGTTGACTCCATTGTTGAGAGCCACTCACAGCAAGAAGAGCAGCAGGGTCATAAAGAAAGTCTGTGTAGCTCTCTGATTTGTGCTGGTTCTCCACTGCAGTGATTTGTCCCTGCGGTATCCTATGGCAGTTCTCTAGCTACAGTACAGAGCTGAAAAAAAATTAGGAATGGTGCACATAGGCCAAGGAACATAAAGAAATTGAGCAGCTTGGTCCCACTGAATAAGAAGTGCCCTGTGGGGTCAGGTCCATGGTCCATCTAGTTCTGCAGCCTGTTTCCAACTGTGCCGTGGTTAGAAAGAGCACACGAGCCGGGATGCTGCCCTGTTCCGTGCCCTCCTGCTGCCCCAGCGTCCAGGGGCACCGGGTGGAGAAAGCTGGAGGGCACACCGCTTTGTCCTAGAGACTGGTGAGAACACAGGGTGTCTACTTTTACAGGAACTGTTAAACACAGAAAAATGCTAGACCTGAAATGAATTGGACCCTTCCAATCATTGTTGAAGAAACGAAACTGAGGCTGTCGTAACAAAACAGTCAAAGGCTTCTGCAGTGAATGTGTGATCTTCTGTGTAGAAACGTCATCTGCTGTTCTTATACAGCTCTTTTTACTAGGAAGTGTGCAAATGAGATAAGATTTTAACTGCTAATTAATAATGTGCCACAGCCTTGTGCCAACAGAGGAGATTCCTCAGCGGTGACTGTGCTCTCACTTACACCTGCTGGCTTTTAAATGACTCCTAGCACTTTCAGCATAGCTATAGCTCTTAACAAGGACTGTGGCATCAAATTTGGAAAGCTTCAGGGATGTACTTGCTTGTAGAAGAAGGTGGACAAATCCTTCAGTCAGATTTTACTTCAAAACATCTATTTAGTTAGGCTGAAAAAAAGAAAATATTATTTTCTCAGTGTTACGTCCGTGTATCTCACAAAGATGTGCCTGATGTGGTTTGTGTATTGCATCAAGTGTTCAAACGTGGTGAAAAATTGTCTAACTAATGAACTAACACAATCATTAAAGAGTAAGATATTAATAAAGATCACAGAACTAGTCTTCCAGAAAATGGAAATACAGAATGCAGAAAATGGCTGAACACGTATATTCAGAAAAGATTTCTCATAAGCTCACAAATGAGCTTTTTTGGGCACTTGAATCCCTTTAGGATACGCTGCGTTGCTTTTATAAAGTAATTTCAAAATCCAAATGTTGTTTAGTACTGAGTCAAATACCTCACAGAGGCAGTCATCAGAACAACATTGACATACCGGACTTGTAATTTCATGGGAAAATCCTATCAAGTTTATTTAACAAGACTTGATTTTTAAAAATGTGTTGGTTGACACATACAGTGCCATCCTTTGGTTCCTTATTGCCTGAGTATTGTGTTATCTCCTGCATGATCTGCAATTCTCATTTATATTTAGGCCTTTGTGTCATTCTCACGCTGCGAAGGGATTTTAGAACGAGGGTAAATATAATTTATACTATTTTGAACATCCATTTATATTTCTCAAATGGTGTAAGATGAACAAGTGAAGATCATAGGCATGGTTATTTTTGTGTGACTTTGTCTGTATTTAAAGTCGTGGGCTTCTCTGATGCCTGTACGGAGTAACTCGGATTCCAGGAAATATTACTTCTTCCAAAGTGCATGACAATAATTGAAGTACCTATCTTCCATCTCTCACTTTAGATGTTCTCTTCACTCTTTCTGTTACACAATGGCTGTGGATGTGACATCTTGTTATTACACGAAAAAGTGGAGATTTCCAGGAGATAAAATCTCAGTTAATATAAGGACCCTTTGAATGTATATCCCTGGGAAGCCTACCTAAAAATTCTCCTGAAGGAGAATTTGAAGCCAAGTTAAGCAGATTGTATTTTGATTTTTTTCCAGAGACTGAATCTTCCTACTGTAAATGAATAAATTCAAATTCTTCTCTGCTTACTTTTCTATTTACTGTGTGGCAGCATGGGTTTAGTTCAAATATAACAAAATTTAGACTTCTGTTAATGAAGTTGTTATACACAAAAAGAACTTGTAAGCAAAAAAAAAAAAAAAAAAAAAGATAGCTTACCATCTTTAAACAGTCCTGCTGACTGCATAGCAGAAATGCTGATGGGGTGTTATTAAGGACAAAGTTTTGAACAACAGAACTGGAACAGATCCAGAAGCAAACGATGCCAAGCCTGCAGTGCTGTGTCAGACTGACCAGAGCATGTCAGTAGCACTGAGAAAAACATTGGAAAATGACACTAGAAATGCATTTAAAGAAGTGGGGGAAAAACACAAACAAATAGAAGTGTGGTTTTCATACAAAAATAAATGCTTTTTTTGATACATTTTTATTCCATAGACATGGTTGTAATAGATACATTAATCATAGAATCATAGAATCATTTGAGTTGGAAGGGACCTTTAAAGGCCATCTGGTCCCACTCCCCTGCAATGAGCAGGGACACCTACAGCTAGATCAGGTTGCTCAGAGCTTGGTCCAGCCTGACCTTGAATGTCTCCAGGGACGGGGCTTCCACCACTTCTCTGGGCAACCTGTTCCAGTGCTTCACCAACATTATCATAAAAAAGCATTTTTCTTACATCCAGTCTAAATCTCCGCTCTTTTAGTTTGAAACCAAACCCTTGTCCTATCGTCACAGACCCTGCTAAAGAGTCTGTCCCTTTCTTTCTTATAGCCCCTATTAGATACTGAAAGGCTGCTATCAGGTCTCCCCAGGGCTGTGCTCATCCCCCAGCTTGTATTGATAGCGGGGGGTGCCATGGCTCAGGTGCAAGACCTTGCATTTGGATTTGTTGAACCTCATGAGGTTCTCCTGTGCCCACTGCTCAAGCCTGTCTAGGTCTCTCTGGATAGCATCCCGTCCCTCAGGTGTGTCAACTACACCACACAGCTTGGTATCGTCTGCAGACTTGCTGAGGGTGCACTCAATCCCACTGTCTGCGTCATTGATGAAAATATTAAAGTGCATTAGTCCCAGCTCTGTCCCTGAGGAACACCACTTGTCGCCGATCTCCATCCAGACATTGAGCCATTGACCACCGCTCTGGGTGTGATCTTACAACCAGCTTCTCGTCCATCAAACAGTCCACCCATCCAATCCATATCTTTCCGATTTAGAGAGAAGGATGTTGTGGGGGACTGTGCCAAAGGCCTTACCTAAGTCCAGATCGATGACACTGTGTATGGTTTCTTGCAGTTCATTTCCTTTGATGCAAAGACAGCATGGGTGTGAGGGGATCAGTGAAGGTAAAAGTGGGATTTTCAAAAGCGTCTGTGACAATAAGTGGCATTCCTCACTGAAGTTACATTCTGCATGTTGCTGAATACCTTGGGGCTTCACTCAGCACATACAGCAATGCATGAGATAATTTATGTCAGTGAAAAACAGCTGAAGCTAAGCTGTTTCAATATCTGAGCTAGTTCATCTATTTCTGCCTGGGAATGTCTCTGTATCGTGGTCCACTGCAGAGAAATACCCTGGACATTTTTGATATCCCGCCCATAGTCAGTGGAATCAGAGGTGTCAGTGTAACCACATGATCTTGAATTCTGGTGATAGTCCATGAAAACAGTAATCTAATTACATGTCTTGGAAGTTTTGCTGCTACACAAAACATCTTTTTACTTACCAAATATTTTTGATTGAAAAATCATTGGTGCCCAATATACGAGAAACACCGCAATATCATTTTATAGTGACTTTTCGGAACATAACACCTAATCTAACTCTATAGGGACACTGTTACTGTATAATATAAAATGTATTATATTCACTTTCCTGCAAGATAGGAGTATGGTTATCTTAAACTTTGTATTTTATGACTTTTAAAGCCTCCATGCCAGAAACTGTATGCAACTCTGTATAAGAGTTTTTATTTCCTTTCAATACTCATGGTCGCTATTTCAGGAATATTTACTGCGGCAGCATCTACCCTTGCACAGGATTCCATTAGGCAAAGTACTTCACACACGTCCATAAAGGGTCTCTGCCTCTAAGAAACATGTACGTATTCTGTCCATCTTCCTTCCCGCTGAGATAACCTCCTATTCCTCTGTTTTCCAACCGATTTTACTTATCTCCACTTACACATATGCTGTGCTTTTTGCATGTTTTGTGAAACCCACAAATGCCCCTTCCTGAATTAATCAACAGAAAACCAAAGTGTTTCAGCTCTGTGAAATGCTCTCTGGTATTATCAGGGAAATCACATGGGCAGCAGTAGGGTGGCAAGCTGTGTTTGATGTTTCACCTCCTCGCGCCAGTTAATATATGTGCATAATTGCTCGAGAGCCGTCTGGTTGCAGCTTAAGATGTGTTGTTCATTGGTAATGAAAGCGCTGATTTGGTCCCACACATGAACTAGAAGTGTTTAATGTGAGCCTGCTTGTAGGACCCTGATAGAAAAAAAAGAGCAATACTCTGTCAAAACCTTTTAAGAAATGCGCATTTGATAATAATCTTTCCAAATGGACTGAAAATACCATTGGAAGATACCTGACTTTTTGGGGCTTGAAAAATACAATGTTTGCTATGAACATGGAGTGGCAGTATGAAGCCTTCACCCCATTTTCCATGCAGTGCTTGGGCTTTCCTGACGCAGAGGGAACATCAAGGAGCAGCTGGGTACAAAGGTGGCTGCGGCTCATGCCAGCTTCTGCAGCAGTAAACGGGAAAACTCCCTCAAATGTAAGTGTGGATGGCATCATCCTTGTTCCCCCACAGCAGTGGGTGACAGATTTAGCTTCCTTTAAAGTCAGGGCAGGCAGAAAATGACCCCTGGACAGCCTTCTGGCCTCCAGCAGTGCTGGGCAGCCTGCAGTGGAATGGGGCTTTCTACCAAGAAAGCTGTTCCAGGCTCACTTATGTTACTTTTTCCTGTGCGTTCCTTCCCAAACGTGAATATAAATACATGCTCTGGAGACTTGTAAATGGAGGTTTGTCAATACATTCAATTTAACCACTGCCTGAAGATGGAGGTCCTTTAGCAAGAGTCTCAAGAGCTGTGAGGATTTTGGGCAACTTTATCTTTGCAGAAAGACTGAATGAGCTGGGATTGTTCAACAAGAAGGAGTGAAAACTGAGCAAGGATGTGGTAACATTATTCAGATGCACAGAGGACTTGCAGATATTAATACTTTTCTTTACATCCACTGATAGTACGAAAACTAATGTGACAGAACTGCAGCAAGTGAGGTTTACTTTAAAGCAGGAAAATCTCTTCAGTAGTCAGAGAGTGACTGGCAGGGATCTATTGTCTGGAGCCATTGTCAAATGCCCATTATGAGGGGGTAGCTAAGAACAGGCTGAATGTGTACCTGCCAGAAAGAGCTTAGGTGTAGTCAGTCCTGCCATGGGGCAGGGAGATGAGAGAACGACCTCTGAGACCCGTCCAGCTCCTGCTGTGGTTCTCTGTATCCTGCATGAGGACTTCTCATCTCCCATGCCTTTATTCCACCATTTGTGCCTGTCTTGTCATTCAGCTGAGCCGTGCCCTTAGCAGTTCTTCCTGATGACCTGTATTTGAGACGATAAAATGGTGAAGCATTATATATTGGGAGTTGTAAAATAAAATACAAAATTTTCTTGCTTACCTGATAACTTCCGTTTTAAGCCCAGATTATTGTCATTCCAAATGTGAGCAAAATTGATAAGGGAGGTGACTGGAAGCTTCTTATTAATTTGCTGCTTTTATCTTTGGGAAATTAACATTCTGGCAAGGAATTTAATTGGGCTTTTTTGTTATTTCTCGCAGTGATGTTTTTTCCTTTTGGGACTGCAGAGAAAAACCAGCATCTGGTGTTTGAGGATGCTAGGGATTTACACTGTTCTATGTGTAATATCTCTACTGTAAATAAACAAAATGAATAATTAAGTGAATAATGAGGTGTCCTAAATGATGACATCTCTGACTGTATCTATTAAAAATCAAAGGTGTGTTTGCACTCCTGCAGTTTGCGCTCTGGTGGGCATCTTGAGCTTGTCGTTGCCCGTATGGATATCAGCAATATATCTTTTCAAGCAGAAGCCTCAAATAATATTGATGATGGCTGCTGGATAAAATGGAGGAATTTTTGCTCTTCAGTGTAGCATCTGTCTCTATTATAAAGTGTAAAACAGAAGCATATTAGAAACTGTGTCAAAGCCCTGAGGACACGACTGGACCTTACTGCTTCTGCCCAGCCTCTCCTGACCTGCTTGCAGCCCAGATCCCCACATCACGCTGGGGCCATCAGCTCCCGCCCCAGCAAGGCCGCGGCAGGGCTGGGCTCCAGCTCCTCACAGCCCGGCCCTGTCAGCCATGGGTCTCGCTGAGCCAGGCCCACCCACAGGCCCATGTCTTGGCCTGGCCCCATCCCCTGGGCTGCCTGTGCACCCCGGTGTGGCAGTAGGAGCCCCCCTGGGGCTGGCCCTTGTGTCGGCTTCAGGAAGGCTGCAGTGAGCAAGGTGCTGCGGGAGCCTGCAGGAGCGCATCCCGTCGTCCCCTGATCGTCCTTCTGTGGGGACGTTACTGGGGACACCTGACCCCGGGCCTCTTGAAGCTGTGGCTGGAATTAATATTATCTGAATGCCAGCTTTCTGCCTTGAGTATAGCTGCGTATAAGCAGAAGGCAAAGTGATTTTTATGTGCATGTGATATGATAATTAAACTTAGCACTTTCTCTGCATTTGCTATTCAACACTGTAAAAGGAAACTAAATGAATTGCCAAGGAGATGTAGTGAAAATTAATGATGGGGATAGGACTCAGAAGGGCTGTTGACATCTGGGCTCAATGTTCTGCAGAGTATCTAGTCATTGGTTAAAATCTGCTACTATCACCTTTGGTGAGCATCCTTGGCTTTCTTCTGACAGCTCCCCTTGCAGATAGCTGTGTTCCTCTGCCTTCCTGTCCAGGCCAGTGCCAAGCATGCTCTTCTCCCCTTCTCTGGGAGAAGGCTGAGCTCAGGTGGCAGGTGGCTGTGGGGACTGTCCCACCTCCTGGCTCCATCCCTGGAGGCCCGTGCCCACTGCCAGCCATCGAGGTACGTGGTCAGGCCCCAGCTTCCTGTCAGCACCACGCTGCTCAGAGAGGGTAAACTTTAACATCCGTGCTGGAGAACATCCAAAGTTGTAGCAAATGATGCCGCTATCAGTGATGGAAAGCTGTGTAAATCTCATTCTGAACCACAACTGTATGAAAAGAAGTCAAAAAGTTCTGGTCCTCTGCAGGATCACCAAGATTTGGTGGAATTACTGAAAAAAAAAAAGGATTCTGATGTCAGCCTTAGAACACTATCTTATATAACAACTCATATTCCCAGAAACATGGCATGAAACCCTTAGACATCACAACTAGACAAAGTATGGTTTGCCCAATGTTAAACCACCAGCAAGGACAAACTATTTTTAGAGCTGTCATATATTATTGCACCTGAGCTTTATTTGTCTTCTGATTAAAAGAGGTTTTCCTTCAGAGAAGTTCACTTGAATTTTATACTCATTTACTAAGTCTTATGTTCCAATTCAATTTATTTTAAAGCAGATTCTTTGGGGAAAATTATAAAGCTAATTTGAATTGATTCTTTGGAGATTCAGACTTAAATGAAGTGCCGTAAAATTGGCAGACAAAGTGAAAAAATAGAATTGAATGCTATACTTGGATTACTCAATGGACACAGGCACCTTGCTTCTTGCTGCTGAGGGTTTTGATGTCGTGTGTTTCAGACAATCTGTACACACCTAAGAATTAAGCCTCATGCAGTTTTCCTTATTCAAATATTTTTTATCAGATTATAAATTCTTGGCCGGCAAGATCACAAAGTTCACTCTTTCCACTTTTTCAAAATGAATTCTATAAACTTTTAGTGGCTTTAGTCCTAATTTTGGGGAAGTAAAATGAAGTCCTGTATTTGTAACACATCAGGAAGATGGTACTTTAGTGTCTACTCGTGGTTTTGCCTGAGTAATGCTCCTCACTGGGAAGGTCATCTTTCTCCATTTCCACATTTTCAGGATAGCATTTGGTAAAAATACTGAGCTGTTTTGGGTGTCCAGCAGTTTAGAAAGTGTCTGAAGTTTGGGTGGCAAATGTGTGGCTTTTTCTGAAACCACCATCCTTTTAAGGTCTTAGGATCTCCTATTGCCAGGCATCTAAAATCTAAAATCACTGATGCTCTAATAGGCCACCATGGTAAGCTCATTAACAAAGGAATCAAAAATTGTTCTTAGAGGTTTTCTGGAAACAGGTTAAATCTGGTTTTTTGTTGTTGTTGTTGTTTTTCTTTCCTCATAAAGCCTGTAGCTAAATAAAAAAAAAAGGGGGGGGGGGGTGCTTTTGCTTAACAGAATTTATGTTTTTGTGTTACTGTTTGATACGTTTATAGCTAGGGAAATGCACAGGAATAATGGCCGAGGAGCTGATTGTTCCATTTCCTCTCGCAAAAATTACTGGGTAGATGTTCATTACTCCGTCCCAGCACTGTGCTTCCAGCCTGATCAGAAGCAGAAGTGAGGATATGAAAAGATGTGCTAGAGAAAGCTCTAGTCCTCTCCACTATTCATTCTGTACGCGTAGTCCCATATTAGAAGTGACTGCTATTTCGTATGAGTAAATAGATTAAGAAATACTTAAATAAATTAAAAAATATGTTGCTTTGTTCCATTTTTCTTAAAGTGAAACAGTTTTACTGAAAGAAGCCTTCAGTCCTAGGATAATTTTCTGATATGCTCAGCTTCCCAGAACGTATGAGCCGGAGCGGAGATGCTCGTTTGCTCTGGCCCCCGTTGGAAGTGTTGGATACCTGAAATCAGACACCAACAGTGATATTTAAATGTGGAAATGAAAATCCCCCAATCTTTCACACATGCTAAGCTGCTACAGCCCTCAGTGATCTCAGTGGGAGCTGTGGCTGCTCAGCACACTGAAAATCGCGCTGTTTGAAGCGAGGTGCTTAGAGAAGGAGAGAGATGTCTGACTGCCTCGATAGCGCTCGAACGCGCCCTGGAGCCGGATGGAGGTGAGGGGGATGCAATGCTGCTCTTGTTTGCAGCACTGCTGAGCCCGCCCTGGCTCTCTGAGAGTAGTTTGGCACCTGCTCTTCAGAAAATTTCATCTACTCCCTTTTTACCTAAAAAACGCCGAGCACAATTTGGCAAAGTGCTGCCAGCCACAAGTGTATCTAAGCAGTTGGGTCTGGGCAGTGGGTGGCACGTGGTGCATTGCCTCATTCGCAGGGCAGAATTTTGATAGACTGAGCTGATCTCTGGATCCCTGGAAATCCTTCTCCATCTGTCGCGATTACAGAAAGAATAAAGCTTGCTGTGTAGTACATCAGAGACAGAGACTGACATCCTGGTTTTATATCAATGACTGTAAACCTGAAGTTCCCCTTTATTAAAAAAGGAATTGTTCCTGAATGCCGCATGCATTGAGAATGCAACAAAGTGAAGAATAAAGAAAAAAATAAGAGAAGTGAATTTGTCCAGTTGTCTCTGCTTTGCAGTGCTGCTTTTTCTCCACTGGAAGCCCGAGTCTGTCCTCTCTGTGCGGGAGGAGCTAGTGCTTGCCCATGATGGGTGCAGTTTTAATTGTTATCCTGTTGTCAGTAGCAATGTGAAATGTTATTTGCATGATACCTACTTATCTAGTGAAGCTGTAAGGGATGCTAAGAACCCCAGCAAGTTTTGGAGGATTATTAAATCATATGGTAAAATACTTTGTTCCAAGGACCAAGCTGGTTACAGTTAAGGGCCATGGAAGTATACAAACAGAAGTAAGACGCTTGTATTTATTAGAAATAAGCTATATTCCAGGAGTATAAATAAACTCAGAATTAAATCTTTTTTATAATTAATATTATTTTTTAAATTTCAGTGAAGTGTCCCTTCTGCTTAACTGTGCCTGAACCTCTTTCCTTATCTGAGTGCTGTCCCTCAAACTGGGGCTCTTGTGTCTCACTTGCTGCAGCATGAAAACTCATGGTTTTCTCAGTTTCTGCCTTCTAATCATTATTTTAAATAGACCCAACTGTATTTGGGTATTTGTTTGATCTTGTCACCAGAAGTAGTAATATAGTAAAAACAGTTCTGTTTATTAGCTGATGGAACCAAGCCTTAAGCAATATGAGCTCAAATGAAAAAAAACTCGCATACCTATTTAGCCTCATCCAATCCTGTGCTTTACTACAAATTAAAATAGATGGGTTTTCTTTGTGAGTCAACCAGCAGGGGCAATTCACATTCTTTTAGCCAGAACAATCATTTTCTTTAGAAAACTTTTTCAAAATGTTCTTTTAAAAGGTTGTGACTTTTTTGTTCTCATCTCTTTTAGGGACACATGAAGGAGATTCAGGTGCGGGAGGACAAGAAGGAAGAAGCTCAGGAAAAATGAATAAACAAGAAATGGAAAAAATCTAACAAGCCTTTATAGAAGAAGGTGAGCAGGTACATATTGCTTATTTCAAACCACCTGTAGGAGCAGTAACAAATGAAAATATTTGCCATTGTTACAAGCAACTCATAAGCATTCTTACCTCCACGTACGCTGCTGAGGTGTCATACAAGGGGTTGGTGCTTTAGAGATGCCATCAGGCAGACAGGCTTTTGGTACGAAATCATGAAGTATCCAAGGTGAGAAACAGCACAGTGAGAATTGCCCTGGTTTGAGAGCTGGGCTTAGACCTCTGTGGCAGAGCAGAGTGCGGCAGAGCATGCTTTGCGCAGCGCTGAGTGCCCTTGCTCCGTGCTATCTGTGAGCAGAGCAGTGACCCTGGCTGGGGTGCTGCTGGCACACAGGGTGCTGGCCAGCAGCCGTGGTGCCCCTGCTTCTGCGAGCGCATTGACAGCACGTACTCTGTGCAGACAGTGCGGTTTTGCTGCCCTCAGTGTGGTGCTGCCAGGTGTAATTACAATCGGACATCAATATCCAGTTCCAGCCACAGCTACCTTAACTCTTTTTCAATTATCTTGTGACCTTGGTGACTCCATTTAATTATTTTATTATTTTATCTGTCTATCAGAAAAACAAAATCTGAAAAATACATCTGAAGAACTGGGACATGTAGAAAAGAAACATCTTTACCAAAGCCAAATTTGTAAGGTGACTACAGATAATTATCCATCGCAACGTTTACAAAACAAAGACTTATAAGCAAGGAAATTAATACTTAAAGACTGTGCAAGCTTCAGAGTAAATCTGTAGGCCAATATGCATAACAAATGTAAAAGCACTGTTGTGTCAATAACAAACTCCTTTTTCCACAGCACACAGAGAAACCTTGGATTTGCTGTATTTGGAGCTGCTCCTGCAATGGTCTGACTGGTTCTTTGCTTGCTGTCCATATTTCATCCTGCATGTCTTCCACCCTTTGCATAGTTTTGACTTTTGGAATTATAGTTTCATGCTTTATTATTACTAATGATAGCGAGCAAAAGCATCAATTGATTTTAAATTGACAGAGCATGTCCTACCTGACAAAGAAGACACGTTTTTAAACACTCATGTGTAAGTGTATTCCAAGATGCAGGATGTTTTTAGATCCAGAAGTCTTTTCCCTTTATGAAGGCTAGTACAGGTAGCTGACCAGGCTGATAAAACCATAAAACTAGAACAATGAAGAAATGTCAGTGTGTGTAAAGTGCTTCATGCACAGAACTGGGCGTAAGCTGTACTCACGTTTGGTAACTTTCTCTGCCTCCTGTAATTATAATATATGGAGGATCCAAAGTGCCATCACTAACACAGATCACAGAATCATAGAATCACAGAATCACAGGGGTTGAAAGGGATCTCAGGAGATCACCTAGTCCAACCCCCTACTAAAGCAGATTCCCTACAGTAGGTGACACAGGAAAGCATCCAGGTGGATCTTGAATGTCTCTCTGAGCAGCCTGTTCCAGTGATCTGTAACCCTCAAACTAAAGATTTTCTTTCTGTTCAGATGGAACTTCCTGTGCTCCAGTTTGTGCCCACTGCCCTTTGTCCTGTCGCTGGGCACCATTGAAAAGAGCTTGGCCCCATCCAATTGGCTCCCACCCTTCAGATCGTTATAAACATTGATAAGATCCCCCCTCAGTCTTCTCCAGGCTAAACGGTCCCAGGAGATCATCACAGATCATCACAGGAGATCATCACAGAGTCATAGAATGGCCTGGGTTGGAAGGGACCTCAAGGATCATCAAGTTCGAACCCTCCTGCCACAGACAGGGCTGCCAGCCTCTAGATCTAGCACTAGACCAAGGAGATTCCACTACCCTTACATTGCCTGGCCATTGCACCATGTAACTGAGGGCAGAAATGGACCAGGATCTCTCTCTGCTCATGTATGTCAACAAGGGATTATCTGTAGCGATTCTTTGTGCGTTTGTCTTTTGATAAAAAGATTTTGCGTTACTTTCTTCAGCTCCCATGCTTTCCCACTCCAAGTCATCTTTGCAGTGTTCCTCCCTGACATGTGTTGAAAACAGTCATTAGCACACACTGAAGAGTATCAAACGGGATGTTTGCAGCTGTCATTTCACTGGATTATCTTTTGCTGTTCCCTCCTGTTCAGGCTAATTATGTCTGTTGTCACCAGGCAGTCAGAGGACCGGGTAACAGGGGCCCAATGAAAGAATCTCCTCATCAGACAGTACTTAGGGGTAAGAAACCCAAGGGAAATTAATGCTAAGGACATGAAAAGAGCAGAAAAGCACAGAGAAGGAATAGCAGAACTTTGCTCACAGCTGAGTGACGTTTGATAACTCTAACAGAATTTGGCTTTTTGATGAAGCTAATTCTTCATTCAATGCAATTTCATTTAAATATATCTACAAATTCAAAATGATCTGTCTGTGTCATCTGGCCTGCCTCTGACACGGCAAATATGGCTCTGAGCAGCTCCACGCGGCCGCAGCATTGCAGCCTGCAGGGGGGGGGAGCCTGAGGCACTTCCTCAGATTCCCACTGAAGAGGCCAAGAGGTTTCTCTGAACGAGGGACATGGAGTGCCTGTGATCAGACTGCTCCTGACAGCGTGGGGACATATGGGGAGAGATTCCCTGGATCTGGAGACCTGTCAAAAATACAACCAACTGCATACACACAGTGTTCCACAGCTGAGAGCCAGAGGGATGCTGAACGCCCTTCAGCCAGTCCTCTTTTTTCGCCTTTTTTTCCCCTCAGATGTTTAAGGCAGAGGCAAGGGTTCGTGTAAACAACCTGACACCCCTTGGAATGTGTATAGAATATTGTACTCAAGGAGTACAAATGCTCATAGATGCTTGCTGCCCTGCTGCACTGAGGCCAGGTGTGCCTGTTAGGAAAGCCAGTGTGAAGTTTTACTGTGGCAGTTGATAGTTAAGCACATGAATATTTCATAGAAAATTGTTAGGTAAATATGCAAAGGGTTTTGTTCAGATACAAATTTGCCTTTATTCAGGCATTGAATTCTGGGGACAAGGAGTTCGATACTTGATGCAGAGTGTATGTAACCATATGAATTGATGCTTCCCTGTTAGGGAGTGGGTGTTTCTTTAGAATAAGTTCTTAGTCTGGTATAGCTGAAATGAAGCCAGTGGCACCCAGACTGTGCTGCAGGTAGGGGAGCGATAACGCAAGTATGGCTCTGCGTAACACATGCATTTTTTATATTATACTCTTCATCTCTTCAGATTTTGTCTACAAGAGGAGTTTGGTACAATCAGTCACAGTTCTTACAGGAAAACAGGAATTTGTTGACACTAATAACCTCCCTTAAGACAGCACTCTGTACCTCTCTTCCTTTGCCTCCCTCCCTTGCCTGCCAAAACGAGAGCGAGTGTCAGTGCAGGGTCCTGCAGGGAGCTGCTTTGGCGTGAGCCCGGCAGGCACAGATGGCCGACAAGCTGCAGCCCCAGTCCTCCTTGGCTGCACAACCATGCCAGATCCTCTGATGGATCCTCAGCAGCCAGCAAGAGTGCGGGTTTGCTCCAAACCTCAGCTCCCCTGCCTTCCTTGGGCTGACAACAACAGGCACGTTGCCGTCCCTCTCAGACACATCCGCTGCTGCACACTGCGGGCTTGCAGCCCTGTGCTCATTGCCATGGCCTCCTCCCCTTCCTTCTCTCTGAAAAGGCCTCACCCTTGTGCCTGCTCCCCAGCTTCCAGGTGCTGGGCCTCTATGCAAAGCAGGGTTTGTGAGGCAGCCAACATCCTGGGACTCCAGCTGATGAGAGTGCCTGCTCCTGAGGGGCTGGTGGTCAAGACCAGCAGGGCAGGCCCATGGCACAGGCAGTGCCGTGCTCGGGAGGTACAGGCACCGCCAGCCCGCTGTTTCCCACATAACACATGTGGTTAGGTGAAGGAGGATGGAAAGGAAAAGGAATTGGAGAAGGAACAGTAAAGGGGCTGTAAAATTGGGGGAGATGAGGGGAACACAGGCACTGTGGTGAGACTTTGAAAACCATTCATGGCAGGGAGGGGACCAGCTGGAGAAAAGAGCCGTGAGGATGGCACAGAGAAAGTCCATGCAGAGCAGGGGGCCCCTGAGCTCAGGGAAGGCCTCTGCCACGGAGGCTGCAGCCGCTGCTGGTGCCCCTCTGCTGCTCTCCTCACTCTGCACACAGCCACACGAGCACACCGGGGTGCCCAGGCCCAGTCTGGGTCATGAGGGCCCTGGGCACACACGCCTGGACTGTGGCTAACAGCACAGTTGCTGGGATAATTTCATTGCATTTCTTTCTTTCCCTATAGCTTTTTGTTTATTTTCCTCTCTGCTTTGTACTTCTCTTTCCACTACAGTTCCCTTGCCCGTGCTAGAAAAAGGAGGAATCCATGACAATTGTACAAGAGTGTCTTGTGAATATGACACAGTGCTAGACGGCTCAGACAGCACAATTATGTTGAAGACAGTGAAATTGAGCCTTTTTATTCCACAGCTGAGAACCTGACTTCTATTTTCAAAAGATTAATTCTTTTCAGGTTTACAGAAGTCAGCCAATGTCTGCTCCTTGCTGTTGCTTTTCCTTGTCAAAGCACTTTACATTTCTGTGCTTACAACAGTCTTTTTATTGGGAGCAGAGAAGGAGTTTTATAAGAATAATGATCTTGTCTCTGATGCTCAATCAATCTAATTTTCAAGCCTCTTCAAAGTTTGCCAAGTGCTACAGCTTAAAAATCCACACTTCAGCTTCTCACAGCGCGTGTGAGATGTCGCCTGAATTTCTGGGCAGTCGGAGCATTTGCTGTCCTCAGGCAACGTCAATTTGTCCATTACTGCAATGAGCCCATATTTCTCTCTGCGGTTTGATTCAGTTCCAGTGGCAAATTACAGGATTTAGGCACTACTGTGAAAATATAAGTGGGAATTTCAAAAGTTCCTCCAGCACATTCCAGCTCAGCTCCCCTTAGAACTCAGGAGCACTTGTCAGCCAGTAACAATGTCTGACCACATGACACTTTATTATACCTCTGCTAAGGTGTGTTAGGAGAGCCCAGCAGGCACACTGCTTATTTCTGAAGTGACTGCAAACTGGTGAATAGATGTAATTTGCTCTACCCTTCTGAAATGCCACGTGGGCAATCTCTCCTGCAAACACAGAGATGAATGTATGTTTACTTGATGCAGACGAACTACTTACGTCCGCTGCAGAATTTGTTTGGGTTATTTTTCTGTCGCTGACAGGAAGGCCTTCACAGTTCTTGGCCAAACCACCTCGAACAATAATTCTGTTGGACAAACTGAATGCAGACAATGAACTCATCCGAGTGATTGGTGACCGTAGCACCCGCCAGGCTAATGAAGGCGCGCGTCGCTGCCATGTGGCCATTCCTTATGCATGCCCTTTCCTCCAGAGGTATTACCGTGTGGTTTTGAACTGAAAAAACAAAGTTGTGCATAAAAACGCACCAAAAGAAGCAATTCATTAAAGTTTATGCAATGAACATAAAAAAGTAGTACTAAACCAAAAAGAAGTGTGCGCATTAAAAAAGAGAAACAAAAAATGAGTTGCAGTCTGGAGCAGAATCCTCGAGTACTGAATTTCAAACTAATGATTTTCTAATATAGAGCCTTCGCTGTATTTTTATGCTCTGAGATATAACCATATTGGTGAACACGTTACAAGAGCTTTTATTCTCTGTTTCTTATCACACCACAATTTGGAAAACTGAGACTGTATCAGAATTCCCTTTTGTTTTGCCAGTGTGTTTATTTTTTACATTTTATGTTTGGTAACGTTGCTCTTCGGTTTGTATTGGTTTCCTGTCAATGTTACTTTGATGTTTCCATACAATAATATTTCAGTGTGTAGTTAGAAAATACTGTCAGGACATACTTATTTGTATTTAAACACATTTCAGTGGAAAGAACTAAAACAGAAAACCTTTAAAAATGTGCCTGTTGATTTGTGATTCTGTGAAACATCTTTTACCTCAATTGTATGCCAGATTTGTCCCTTTAGCATTGCTTTTACAAGAACAGGAGAGAACACTATTCAAAACACATAAAAGAATAGAAAAACAGCTGATATATTCTCTTATTATTCAAATGATGTCTCAAGCATAAAACAAAAAGTGAAGCATGAGTGAACATCTTGAAAAGCACAGAAAGAGAGAATCTCTCTCTTTTTTTAAATGCCGGTATGTGTTGAGTTGCAGTGAAAGTCCCAAATAATTTCCATTTGTGAAAGTCAGACCAGAGCAGTTTAGCTTAGATAGATGTCTGGATTTGGTGCTTGTGTGCAGTCAGACACCTTGGGCAGCTCAGCAGGAAAGCAGTGAGGTTCAGCCAGAGCGCCAGAAGGTGCCGTGGGGGAGCAGCCCCACTTCCCGCCTTGGTGTGCTGCACCTTTTCTCTCCCTTGTTTCTGTGCCTCTTTCTCTTGGGGCTGAGACTCGGTGCACTGCGTCCATTTCATCCCTTGGCCAGCAGCACCATGGGACATGACAGCGGCTGTGGGTCCCTGTGCTGTGGGAGTATAGGGCATGAAGCCAGAGGCCACCAAGGAGAGGCCGAGATCTAAGACACCCCACATAGCCCAGGAGCCCCAGGAAAGCTCCTTAACAGTGCAGTTGGAGGTTTGTGCCACCCCTTTCCATTTCTTCTCCAGGCCCTTCTCCTTGTCCCAGGAAGGCCTGCCACAAGCTTCTCTTTCTCATCCCCCTTATGAATGGGCACCATTGGAAAAGGTATGGAAGAAGGATACCCCAAGGCACGGCCTGGCAGCAATGGCAGTGATACTAAGCACATGAAGTGCAACCTGGACACACTGCAGAAGCTGTGCCTGTGCTTTTAGGGCTGAACAGACTGAAAGAGCAGTGGATCCCCGCTTTGCAGTACCCACATGCCAGCTCTCAATGGAAGAAGATAAAGCAAGCACACTCCTGTCTCTCCATCACTCGTCTGTGAAGTAGCTTCCTTCTTTGTTTAGCTCCTTGGCAAAATATGATTTTATCTGCTCTAATATGGTCCAAATATGATATATAAGTAAATACAAGCCTGAAGGCTTCACTTTGACAGCATCATTTGCCTTTGTATGCCTTCAGGTGCTGCTCAGCCAAAGTAGAACCAGCAACAGCTCCCCTCCCTGTGCTGGTGTTTCTGAAGTGCTTCAAGCTTGGGTGGTTCTGTAAGTAACAGCTTTTGAGTGACTGTGGTACACTTCTGTCAAGCAATATAAATCAAGTTGTGTGTATCAAATACTGATCTATACAATCATGCACTGAACTATTTCCGTTCAACTTCTGTTGTTTCCATAGCTCTAGAAATAGCCTGAGTCAAGATGTCAGCACCTCCTCCATCCCACGCTCCCAAGGCTGGTCCACTGAGCTACGGCTGTATCTGCTCACATTATCATGTGAGCCCCACGCCCAGGTACAAGCTGCAGATGTACCACCTCCTCCTCCCTTACATACTTCTGTCCATGGAAAGAAAACCAGGCAAGCAGGAGGCCAGAGAGGGTTGTGGAGACTTTCCACCAGGTCCCTGAACCAATCAGGGATCAGATGGCAGGGTTCACTGCAAAGTACTCATATCCACAAAGCAGAGGTTGCCTAGGCACAAGAGTGGCCTTAGGAGCCGATGTTTGGAAAAACCACTTTTTGCTTGAATAGATAGTGAGCTTCTCACATCATTGCTGCGCTTCATGCAATGACATGGCCTAAAAGATCTTGGCAATAGCTCCCACCTCTAGTGGAGGAGCTCTGAACATTACCCTCCTTGAATACCCTCTAACCCTCTTTTTCCTTCCTTGAACCTTCCTCCCAGTATAAACTTTGTCAAAAATAGAGGAGTTATTTGTGTGCAATATTATTCTGTACTACTTCTTCTCACAAAGGGCCTAACCCTGGGGATGTTCATGTGTGGAAGGAGTGCTGGGCTGGGGCCCTGGCCTGGGAACACCACCCAAACAGCAGGCACAGGTTGTTATACTTTGATTTTTTTGTGCAGCTAAGGTACTCAAGTTTGGAAAATAACCACTGAGCATGCAAAGTAGGTCACTTCCTTAATGCAATGGTGTGCACATGCTAACTGCAATGAAAGAGATCTTCATGCATTACTACTGAACCTGGCAGCAATTTATAGACCAAACGCTTGATCTTCAGAAGACCAAACAGATGAACGATCCCTTTGGTTACTTTTACACCTTCCAATCAGCTTGTTGTTGAGCCCACGTTATTTCCACGCCTCACTTGCTTTCGTCCTTTCTGCACATTTGGCTGTTCATTGCAGTATGCCTGAAAACAACTAAACCTGTACTGGTGCGAAGAAGCTGGCCAGCAAGTCCTAAGAATGACACAGGTGTCAGCAGCACCCAGCTGGCTTGACCCAGCTCATCCACACCTTCCAAATGTGCCTTCAGAGGCAACTAGAAACACCTGCCTGCTTGTGAAGTGTTAAATGTAAGTGTTCTCACTAACACAGTGCCTATTTAACAGGGCACCGGTAGCTGGTTAAGGGGATTGTGGGCACCTCTGGTGTGAGGAGCTGGGTGGGCTGGTGCTCTGGTCCTGCTGTGGGTAGCAGGATGGGAGATGGCTTACAGCAAGGAGACCTGAAGGTACTGCCAAACAATGTCTTGGTCATGTTAGAGTAGGTGAAGTGGGCTGGATAAGTTCTAGGCTCCTCGAACTGGGGCAAGGCAGTAGATTTTATCTGTGTACTTTGTGTACACTTAGCACTAGGTTCCTCTGGGCAGACTGCAAGAGGTCTCTGATATGTGTATGCTGCTGCTTGCGTGGCTTGCAAAAACATCTTAAGTCTATGTTTGGCAGTCTGAAAAAGCTGGGTGGCATGATGTATCCTGAGCTGTTAAATACAGGTTTTGCAGCTTTGATGGGCTGCTTCTCTCCATGCTGGGTCTTGCCAAGCTGAGGATAGCTGCACTCTCTGGGGCAGCAGTAGGGTTGTGATGCTAGGGAGTGGCTGGATGTCTGAACCTTACTCAGGAAAGCTGCTTTGAGATGGTCTCCTGATTGGGCACCTGTGGATGGCAGGCTGCCTGCTGGCATGGAAAGGGATGTCTGCACAGTGGCATGCAAAAATGTGTAGGACTGCTGTTAAAGGCTGTGCTGGAGATTCAGGTGACGATATGTGCTGCTGTCACGCTCAAAGGAGAGGTGTGTGAGGTGGGGGCCACGCTGCTGAAATACCACTTATAGCCGCTGCCAGAAGTGAGCAGTGTGGCTGCCGTGAGCTTGGACCCTGTGGTCTGGAAAGCCCGAATCTGAATTGTGATGGCTTTTATAGGTAGGAGAGACGTAACCTATGTGTTTCTGTGCAGAACTGCTTGCAGGCTTACCTTGGTAAACTTGGGTTCCAATATCACAGTAAATTTAAGGCTAATGTACTAAATGTAAGTAGGGAAGATCTTCCAGGTGACACTTGCATGATGATTGCACTTTAAAAATAATGTATGGATTGGAAAGATCATACTAGTTCAACCTCTTTGTGACTATCTGGGACTTGACATCGTAACTCTTTTGAAATAACAAGGGCTGTCTGCAGTATTTTGGCAAACCTTTCCTTCCCTGTTCCTTGTTTCTCAGCTCTGTGGTACCTTGTCGTGCTTTCAGCCTATGCTAAGAGGCTAATCAATAGCCAGGTAAAACAGGCTGAAAAATCTGACAGTTTCAGAGGCCTCTGGAGCAGGCTATAATACAACCAGTCTCTTAGAGAAAGGGACCCAGTTTTGAAGACACATGCTGCTGGAATAACTGTTTGCTCCAGGAAGTTACTCTGCATTTCCATCATTCAGACTCCTTCCATTCACGGCTGCATCACCAGGCAATGCTACTGTGCTTTATAAATGACTGTGTATCAGGCAGGGATTTTATCCTCGTGCTCTCTTATGAGGACTTTATTTTCTATTAAGTTCAAAGCAGTTCTGGATAGGTAAAAGCTTTATGCTTCAGATTTACTTTTTCTTTATGCCACTGAAATTTTTCATCTATACAAAGTCATTGTCCCTCTCCAGCCCTTCCCAGCCATCTCCAGCCCTAGCTGCTCCTTAGAACTTCAGTCAATGGGCGCTTCATCAGCGCAAGCACATTAGGAATCAGCCTGAGAGCAAGTGTGCTATGAGAGTTTCCTGCTGTTTCCTGAGAGAAGATAAAGAACATCTATCAGAAAAATGGAGGGAAGAAGGAATCAAGTGCACCCTGAGCAAAACAGGGAAACAGACAAGTATGGGAGTGAGAAGGGAAGATTTTTTTAAACTTCAACACAGTGGAAGGAAAATGGGGCCAAGACAAGCAGTGTGTCTGGAATTAGCTTACAGTGCTTTGGGACAGTGGCTGCCAGTCTGCTATTTCCCATTTTGTTTAATTTTTAATCCAAATTGTGTACTAAAAATAGGGAGCATTTTGGAGCTGAGAAGATGTGAGTGGCATAGGGAGGAAAAACAGAAATTGCAGGAGGAATGCCACTGTAGCTGAAAAAGCCTGCTGGGGTTTCTAGCTTTGTGCCTCAGTCAGTCATGATCACAAAATGCAGACTTGCCTTATCTGGGCCGTGTGGCTGAGAGACCCCGGGGTAATAGTTCTGTAAAATAAATGAGAAGGCCTAGCTAGTGGTGCTGGCCTGCTGGTTGTGAACCTGGAGCGCTGGTTACATTTCTCTTTGGACAACAGAGGCTCATGGTCAGCTGCTGTTTCCTCTACAAGTGCAAGAGAACCTGCAAGTATAAGTTGCCTCAGGTAGCACGGACATGTTTACTTGGTGCAGGGGTGCATGCTTCTGCATGTTTATAAACTGTGTTAACTGGAATATGCTAATACGGGTCTTATAACTTCTTTTTTTACAGCAACATTTCTTTTGACTATGGAGTGCATGAAAACTTTGGTTTGTTACCTAGACTTTGGGCCAAGTCACTTGACAAGACAAAATTAAAATACATGTTGACTTAATAGTATAAAAAAAATCAATGTTTCACACACAGAAAGATAGAAAGGAGGAACCTGTGTAACCAAATCTCTCCCTTCAGCTGGTCATGTAAATGCGCTGCAGCACTGGCTGCCCTGTCCTGCTGCAAGGCCGGGCTCCACAAAGAATCGTGGGGGAGAAAGGTGCCTGGGGCACATCCTTCTCTTCCCAGGCACATGGCTCTCTCGCCCTGTTGCTTTCCCAGGTTTTTGATCCCTGGTGAAGGGCAAGAATTCAGCTTTCCTGTTCCTTCCAAAGCAATATTTCTATAGCTACTGCTATTTTTTTTCTTGTGTGTGTGAAGATGTTTGTACAGCTAATTATGGAGAGCAGGAGGTTTTTACTTCTGGTGAAGTCTTTCCAGAAGTGCTGGAGCCTCTAGTTTCCAGTTAGCATTGCTTCAGCATGGCTTGTTTATCCAGAGTGAGAAAGTCGAGAGGCTATTCTCTGGATAAAATAATGAAACCTTATGCTTATGCATTAGCATCCTCTCCAGAGAAGACTGCAGAATATCTTGCCTGAAGTCCCAATTCAGTATCTTTTCTGAAGAAGTACCTTAAAAAGCAGAGTGATCTCCTCTAGGCTAAGTAAGAAAATCAGCTGGAGGAGGGGAAAAAAAAAAAAAAACAGCAGAAAACAACCTAATCTCATCTTTGAACAGATGTGCTCCACAAGTCTCAGAAGTCCTCCAGCATGAGTGTATGCACGCAGCGTGGGAAATACTGTTTTCAGCGGCCTTTTGAGGGAGCGCTGCCACCTCTGACTTTGGTGCATTGTGTTGGGACCAGCACCTGTGGCTTTCCATAGAAAGATCTGGGTGACCAAGACGCAAAAAAGGAAACTTTCAGAAATTCAGATTTTGTTTCAGGTCCACGATGCACAAAATACTGTATAGTATCTGCATCCTCATCTCTAATTTCTGCCTAAGTTTTTGTGAATCTTTTTTTTGAAGGATAGAATGCATTTGCCTATATCACATATTAAATTTTATACTATCTTGGAAATGGCAAAGCCCCACCCTCCTTTCCAGAGGGTGGAAACTGTAAAGCTTATCTAAGGCTCTCCAACCATGCCCAGCTGGAAGGATTCTAATACCCTAATGAACCAGCTTCTCCCTTAGGAAATGCTGGCTTATTTAACTGCAGCACAGGGTGTTCTAAAAACATGTTCCATGTGTTTCATTTTCTTCCACTTTTAAGTCTAATAACAATTTTTGTTCAGAGTAACCAAGGAAATGAAAGGGATTTAAGTGCTTAAGCCAGAGCTGGACTGTAGCTTTCTGATTACGATGACAGTGATAGAAATTGGGTACCAAGAGGCTTCCACGTAGACCACCTGATGTCTGCTTTCACATCCTGCTTAGCTTTCTTAAAAATCTAGCCCTGTAAATGTTAGGAGTAAGTGGAGTGCTTGAAAGCCCTCCATTGCCCTGTCAGTCAAGGAATTGGCTTTCTTCTCCCAGACAGCTCGAAAGAGCGGGTTGTGGGTTTTTTTTTT
>WBMW01001284.1:91774-111616 GCA_013396635.1 Penelope pileata | reverse complement strand
TTTTTTTTTTTTTTCCCTTCCCTAATGTGCTTTGGAGGTGGCAGTTATTTTGGAGTTACAACCAACTGTAAGCACCCAGGGCTGGATAAGGATTTGGTCTCCCTGAGAGGAAGGGATTGCAGCTGAGCAGTGAGCCAGGTGAGGCTCCAGAAGGCAGTGGATTGCGTCCAGCCCCAGCGTGCCGGACTGCTGGTATCTGAGCTGCAGCCTGTGTCGCAAACATGCTGTGCTTAATCCTTATTGTGCTCTGAAATTCATGTACATCTTTATAGCTGAATTGGTTCCCGAACATGACAGTCTCTCTTGTCTTCTGTCACTGTTGGGGAAGAGACACCAGGGACAATTGGAAGCAGATTACTGCTGTGTTACGTGTGGCTGGAGCTGAGCACTCAGCCATAAGCCATTCCAGTTACAATCTGGTTGCCAGAAGCTGCTCTGCGGAGGTGTAGCATGTTGTCCCTGCAGAAGAGGATGGCAGGGCTATGCATGCTCTTCTTGTAACCTTTGTGGCTTGGCCTCTCCTGCAGGAGGGTATTGGAAAATTTAAACAGATCTGTCAGGAGTGTGGCTCATGTCACAGGGAGCAGTGGGGAGCAGCCCTCGTAAGTGAGGGGAATTTAAAGGAAGACTCTTGCATCTTTCACTGAAATAATTCTCCAATCGGGTTTCAAGTTCAGCACAAGCAGTGGAAAAACAGCGTGCTGTGCAGGATCACCTGAAGCTACTACTCCTCACAGGGCGAGAAGTGACTCCCTGATATCCCGATGACACATCAGGACAGCAATCCTTTAACGCTTACTGAGTGGTTTTTATCTTCAAAGCTCCTGAACATTAGCTAATTAATCCCCACAGAGCCTGAGGGAGTTACATAGGTATTGTTATAAGCCAGGGGCCAACAAAGGACTTCAGTTGTCACTGTGCCTCATGCTGTGGCTGCTGCTGGCATCAGCCGGGCAGAGATTAAAATCTTCCAACTAAAAACCACTCTCCTTTTGTCCCCCAGCAAGAGACAATTCAATGAGGCTCTCCACAGAGATGCAGGACCTGGGATGCACAGCCAAGCCCGGCTGCTTCCACCCAGCCCGCTGTGGTGCCGCCAGCTCCAGCTGCTGCCTCGTACCCTGCCGGCTCTGAGCAGCACCCGGGGAGCTGGGGCTGCCCAGACACCCAGTGCCAGCTCCTGCACTGCCAGAGCCAGGCTGCAGCATGGATGCTTTACCTGCACACCTCAGTGAAGGGCAGAAGTAGCTCTGTAGGAGCAGCACAGGCTGAGCAGCACTGCAGTAGCACTACGGAAGCTGCATCCCTCTCTGCCTCTCTTGCTGTGTCTTCCAGAGGCATATTGGCAGGGGTGAAGCAGCGGCCTTGGAGCATCTTGCTGCTCTGATAGAAAGAAAATATGCTCCTCCTTAGCATAGATAAGGGCCATCTGTGCATGGCTGAAGGGAGATAACGTTTAGGAACCTCCCAGGATATTAAGGCTGCACTTTCTGTGGCATCTCGTGCTGCTCAGGCTCATGGCAGTGCTCTCTTTGAACTCACCGTGGTTTGTAGTTCTCACCGCTCGCTCAAAATGAAGCGGAATGCAATGGTTCATCTGAATAATATGGCTCAGGGAGAGCATGTGTAGCAGCACACATGCTGATATGAGCTTGGACATCACAGGCCTCCCCATGGTGTACCTAGAGGTTTGACATGTATTTTGTTAAATCCTTCAGTCAATGAAACCTGTGCTGCCTGCTTCTAGATGGTGAATTACATATGGAGAACAGTTTTCTCTGTGGTTGATAAATCAAAACAGGGCACGGTGCTTTCTGGACTTGTTAGCAGGACTGAGACAAAGCACTGGGAGTGTGGGGACCTGCGTGGAAACTGCTATAGCAGATATGGTTTTTGAAACAGAGCTCGATGTGGCTGCAAGGCATCATTTTTCTGCACCACTGGAAGTCGGGCTGTGCATCCTAGGGGCTGTTTGTTTTAGCCTAGTGCGTCCTATCCTGTTTATGGTTTTCCTAATATCTAACCTAAATCTCTCAAATTGTCACTGCTGCAATTACATCCTTGCCCATTATTTCTCCACAATTACTTCCTGCCCAATCCATCACAGACATTGAAATTACTTTATTTCCTTTCTCTTTGCAACAGTCTGGATCCACTTAAAGGATGCTGTTGTGTCCCCACTCAGACTTCGTTTTTGCTTAAACAGCCCCAGTTCATTCAGCTGTAATTTCTGGCTGGCTGATCTTGTTTGTTCCTCCCATCTGGTGTGTCCCTGGTTGCTCCATGTCCTCCTCAGGAGGTGCTGGAGATGTGACCTCACCAGCAAGCAGAATTACCTCATGTTTCTAAGGTTACCCCATGAGAGATTTCTGCTTTTGGGGTGTGTCAGTGCTTACAGGGGGCCTGGGAGAGGTATGGACCTGCATGTCAAGGTGGGAAACAGCGCTTCCTAGCCTGCAACAGTGATTCAGAAAACATTTACTGTCCTAGTCTGAGTTCTTACCTCTTTCATTATACCAAGTGTAGTAGTAAAGGAGATGTGCCTCTGCTGAGAGATCTCTTCTCCCTTCCTGATGTACTAATGCTGAAATGCAGCGGCACTGGTGATGATATCACAGTTGTATGAGAGAACTCATCCCAAAATTAATATACTTGGGACTCCACCAAGTGAAGCAAACTTATAGTAATGAGTGAGTCATGATAAACTGTAGAAAAGGGGGAGTTCAGGGTATTTGGCTGAGAGACTAAAGGTCACATACAGGTCAGCAGGGGGTTGAATTATGAGATCTTAACTGTTACTCCTTCTGAAAGTAAATAATGTAAGTCTAATTGACATGCAAGTAATTAAACTTCTGCAGAAACACAAAATTAGCTGAACAGTGAGATTCAGGTATGCAGAAGTCATTACCAATATCCTGACCCTTGCCAAGGAGAGTTATGCTGGTGAGTGGCTTGAATTTGGCCAATTTTGACTTCCAAGTGAATGCAACAGTACATCTTGACAAAATGTGAGGAGAGGGGGGGAAAAAAGGAGGTGGAAATCACTGTAAGAGATAGGGTGGTGTCCTGTTTTGGGCTGGAATAGAATTAATTTTCATCCCAATAGGTTATTAACTCTATCCTTGCTGAAACTGGGATGCACAAGGCTGCTTAATTAAAAGCAAAATGATGACTGATGACCAGAAAACTTGATATTTTGAAAAAAGTAAAGGGGAACTTGACAAGAGGGAGGTAACTTCCAAATGTGAGGTTTTTTCCCACTTTCCCAGTGCTTTCCAAGAGA
Organism: Penelope pileata; assembly: GCA_013396635.1. Taxonomy (NCBI): domain Eukaryota; kingdom Metazoa; phylum Chordata; class Aves; order Galliformes; family Cracidae; genus Penelope; species Penelope pileata. Next base: position 108,333 of record WBMW01001284.1, on the reverse strand, counting down.
CTGATAAACAGCCCTCCTTATGTCTGTTGCTCTGTGCTGCAGGAAATGTGTGGTGTTAGCAGTGTAAGACCTTGTAGTAGGGAAGGTGATTTTGTTTTAAACAAATCTATTGCCAGTCCCTCATGCTCAAGCTCTCGGATTGCTCATGTATGTGTGCACAAACATTTGTGTGTGCTCATACCTGCCCAGGACCTTTCTTTGGTCTGCATCTGGGGAGGCAGGGACAGGGGATACTGACAACTGAGCCCTCACTACATTTCTTGTTTGGCAGTGACAAACTCCTGGTGGTTAGTCCTTATATGCTTTCTAGGAGTCAAACAATTACCATGGTGTAATACTTTGGCCTCAAATCTTGCTCAGTCCTTGCTCCAAGGATGTAAAGCAAGGTTGCTCCCCTTTGTCTTTGTTTCCCCATTTTGAAGTTATTATCCACTTTCCTGCTGGAACAAGAGTAGAATGATGGCAAGAGAGTTGTGGTATATCCTTGCTCCCACCTTCCTGTTATGAAAGTACAGGACTTCCGTGGGTAAATCACCTCTGGTGGTGTCTTGTTGGAGACTACCAACCAGTCTTCATGTGAACACACTCCTCCTCAGCATTTATAGCTTGACTTACTGTCATCTTCATCCTTGGTAATCAACATGGGATATTCTTTTACACCTTGCTCTCTTTTTTCTTATGGTGCCATTTCTATTCGTATGTCAGGCAGATTAATCTTGATGTCACAAATGCCTGCATAGCTGATGGCCTGCAGTCAGGACCTTGCAGCTCGAGAGATGTGTCCCCAGAATCCCCTAACCCAGCAGAGGATGGAGAGAGGAGCCTGGTACACCCCAAGCACACCTCTCCTCTCAGTGAGGAGGGCATCATTGCTGCCAGGGCACACACTGTCAGTCCTTTAACCATATAACTGGACAAGAAAGGCATATGTTTGTTTCATACAGGCAGGACAAGGGACAAAAATGTAGGTTGGCAACAGTGAAAGCTGTTACTAATGGAAAGAGCTGTAAGAGAGAAAAATGCCGATCGACATCATCAGTTAAGATCTCCTCAAGCTGTTTCATCACTTTGTAGCCCAGGAAACCAGCCTCCTCACCACCCAACCTGGCCACAGAGTGTGTGCGCTGAGGCTGCCTGGGGCTGCTCCCCGAGGTGAGGAGCTCGCCCTCTCCATTCCCTGCAAGCCAGGCTGCTTTACATGCTTCTTCCGGACTGCAAGGCATCTTATGTTAAGGGTATGGTGGTAAAACTTCATAAATTGCAACCCTTGGGGAGAAAAAGACATTTTACATTCGCTTCATGACAATCACTCCGTGAGAGTTGCACTATTCTTTCTACGCTGAGCTTTCCTTAAAGATCAGAACAAATGTGGCTGTTAGATTAAGCATCCGTCTCTGTGTATCTGCAGTTATTTTAAGGGTGATACTCTTAGCAAGGTACCATCAGGAAGAAAAGGATAAAACACTATTAAAGTTGCAATTACTGTATTAGTTCAAAATGTAAATCCATGTACCAGCTGTTAGAATCCAGCAAAGGAGGAGGGAGAAGTCTGGCAAATAGTTTTTGTGGGTTTTTATATAGCTACTCGTAACAGTGAAATTAAATGAATACACGTGTGTGTGAGTACAGCTAGATTTATAGACTCTCTTTAAAATGTAAGCACTTCAGGTCCCGCTGAAGTAGCAGAAAACAGGCTGGGATTGTTTCACCTGCATAGCTGGCCTTCAGCTTCTGTGTGTTCAGATACGCTTTGCAATGCCAGAGGGACTCACCAATGCCTCAAGCTCAGCTGTTTCTTTGGGCAGGTGTGGAAATCCAGGGGTTTGACCTTTGGAGCACCATGAAGAAGGAAGGAAGCTAAAACTGCAAAGAGCATTTCCTTTGGCGCAAATGCTACCCCCTTCCCTGCGCCAGGACCCCTCTGTGAAGCAGAGCCTCCAGGGCACCAGTGCTAGTTGCACCACAAAGCCCTGCTTACTATCTGTGACTTTTTTTTTTTTATGTATTTTCTCTCCTTTAGATATTCTTCATGACATTTCTAGCTGAGGCAACCTACTGTAGCCCTGCTTGCTTCAGCAGAGCTTTGTCAGTTTGGAGTAGCTGAGGTCTCAATCAAAATGAAATGCCTTTTTCAGCCACCAGTATGTTGTTTGAGCTGGGGACAGCATATAGAATCATTAAGGATGGAAAAGACCTCCAAGATCATCTAGTCCAACCATCTACCAATACTGCCCAATAAACCATGTCCCTAAATACCACATCTAGATGTTTTTTGAACACCTCCAGAGATGGTGACTCCACCATCTCGCTGGATAGCCTGTTCCAGTGCCTGACCACTCCTTTGGAGAAGTTTTTCCTAATATTATCCTAATATCCAACCTGAACCTCCCCTGGCGCAATTTCAGGCCTATTGCTAGTTTCCCAGAAGAGGCTGACCCCCAGCTCACCACAGCCTCCTTTCAGGTAGTTGTAGCTGTGAAGCGTTCACGATGAGAGCTCCTCTTGGTGTGCCACTCGCTACCAGAACGGTGCGGAGATCCGCAGAGGATGCTCCTCTGTGGCTGAAATGGCACAACTGCTTCTGCAATGATGAGAAATAACATTTCTGAGTTCATTGAGTTCACTCTAGGAGTAAATATGATCATTTTGTAGAAGAACCCACCCTGCTGTTGAGTATCCTGTGATTTTTATCTTCTTTAGTTTTCAACTTTCCTTCTTACTGCAACCATTCTGTTACCAGTCTTTGCTTTTTCATGTAAATACAGACTATTTCAGTTTTTCAAAGTCATCTCGTCATTCTTTGTGATATGTCTACTCTTTTCTGGACTGGTAATACTTCCTAAATTTGTGATATCAGAAAATTTTCTGAATATAAATATGTATTTAAATGTCATGTTAATGTAACTTCTTTTTTGCAAATACCTCTACTGAAATTGTACAAGAGCAGTCCATGGACAGTACTTTTGGTTCCTCCTTGTGTAGAAAACTCCATTGGCATGCTCTTTCCTTTTCCAGTAAAGCCTGCTGTCCTATTGCACTGGCTGGATCACTGCCTTCTGCATGTTTGTGCTGTGAATTGCACAGGCTGATTTAAAGAGTAAATTCCCACATGACACTATTGTAAATGCTTTGCCAAAGTCCAGATAGCTATAATTTTCTTCTTTTTTTTTTTCCTTCAGAAAAATGTGTTATCTCAGGGATAAATAGCAGATAACCTTCGGTAAGCTCAGAGCATATTTTTTCCCATTTACTTTTGTGTCTTTGATATAGATATATAAGAAATCCGAAAAATGTCCTAACAAATTGCACAGAACTGAGCTCAGGCAAAAAGACCTACAATCACCCAGGTGACTTTACATTTTCCCTATGTAGGTGCTACTTGTGCTGTTCTCCAGGGAGCCAGTGCCCTTGATGGTGTTGTTCAGTGTCCTGGTCTCTCAGAACTGAGAGGGAGCTCATCCCCTCCTGGTCGCTCTGTCCCCATCTAAACACAACACCTTGCGTTTCCACTTTCATTCCTATGAGCCATCCTTTAAATATAGGCTTTCCCCCATTAAATTCAGTGTCACTGTCATTACAGAAAAGAGAAGTAAAGGACCCATTTAGATTTGGAGCCATATTCAAATTATCTCTGACCTTTATATCATTCCCATTCTCATCAGTCCTATTTTTTCCCCTTGATATCTTTTTATTTATATAGCTGAGGAGCCATTTGTTATTTTAATTTCCTTTGCAATGCCTCACTTTCAGCAGTTTCCACTGTATTTCTGCACTTTCTGACTTCCAAGTCAGTTTTCCTAGCTGGCGTGTCTCTTTTTCCATGCATCTAAGTGCTTAGATTGTTTGGACTTAGAGTGCAAAACTTTGCTTTGTTTTAAAAGACAGGTGGGGTCTTGTGGCGAGATGCTGTGTGTTGGGGTGTGTGGCACTGGGAGCAGAGTCGTTCCCGCTGCCTGGATGGGGGACAGAGGAAACCAGAGCTCAACAGTGCCTCAGATTTCTGCCAGCAGATAAATAGGACAATTTCTGTATTTCAGGACTGCACTGGCAACCCGGGATGTCTGATCTCTCTATGAGTAATAGCCATTTTGAAGTGATTATTCATCCTGCTAGATCTGAAGCATTTCACTGGAAGTGTTTTTCTGCCCTCCTAACTTACTTGAAGGTTTCTTTGATCTGAATGTCAAGCCCTGTTTAAATTGAAGTCCTTGAGTTATTTGGTCAACTTATTTTCACTAGTTGTTTCCTGGTAGTTCAATAAATAGTAACAGATCTATTTTTGTTGATTCTTTGATTTAATTTTAACTGAGCCAGCCCATGCCCACTCACTGCAGAATTCTTGTCTATGATTAGCTCTTGCATGATGTATTCCCTGCTCACTGAAACCAGGTCTTAACTGCAGCACTGCATATGGACTGCTCGGTGAAGAAATCTGACTCTCCCAGTGAGCACTTAGACCATAATATTGCTGGTAGTATTTGTTCTGCAGTCTAGGCATTGTACGTGATATTGCCACTGATATTGACGTGAAGGCAGTACGGAGAACTAAAGCCTTTCCTGGTGCTGTTCTTTGGGCCACTGGAGATGCAGTAGAACCAACTTTTACTGTCCTTCCTCAGAATTATTCTGGCTTGAACAGACTGCCTTCCACCTATGCTGCCTTGTCTTTGCTTTATAACCCATCGCATCATGGTGCTACGACATCAGCCTGCCAAGATAATCTTTGTTTCCATCTTTCCTGAACAGCATGTACCTTTCAAGGATTTGCAGAGCACAGGTAAATAGAGCAGCTTTTAGGACAGTGTTTTCCTTATGCCTTTCAAGTCCTTTATTCCGCACTAGCAAAGACTGAGCCGCCCTTTCTCTAGCTTTTAACCTTATCTCCTGCCTTAGGCTGACAGGCACATACTTTCATCTGTGCACTAAATCATGTGGAGTTTCAGTCACGCCCTTTCTTCTTATGCTGAATTTTACTGTGAGATCCCAACAATAATAATGCTATTTCTCCTTCTTTAGTTTTTGTAAAGGCTTGCTTTCCAGATGCACAAAAAAAAAAAAAGGCAGTAACATCTTCCCCTGGAAACCTGTTTGTCTTGTCTGAGGAACAGGTATTTCATGGTCCTCATTGGGAATATCTGAGCTGTACAAATGCCATGCTAATGTTCACCTCTGCTCTGGAGGAAGCCAGTGCTCTTAGCACGTTCACCACATATATTCACTGTCTGAGATGTGCCAGAGACAGCAGCCTCCTTGGGTTTTCCCCATCCTTTATTGTGTATTCCACTATCCATCTGTTATGAATCACTCATAAACCTAGCCTAATCATGACAAATTTGTGAAGAACTAATTTGCAGTTCACAAGATGAGATGAATTGGGTTGAATAATGAAGGCACTGATGCCACTAACTTGATTTGATTTGTATACGTTTAGACACATTTTAAAGTCAACAGGGAAGTATGCACAACTTGCAGAGCTCAAGTGTTGCCTGGTTATTATCTTCCCTTCTGTAATAATCAAATTCATTTGTAAGTAACCGCAACCAAGCAACCCAATAACTACAGATTTATACCACCTTGGCACTTGAAATGGTCATTTGATTTCCAACAGGAGTCTGTTGCCAGGTAGATCCTCAGCAGTGTTTCTCATCTTCAGATCTACCTATTTCTGCAACCTGTATGATTTGCCCTGCCACAGAGAGGAATCCGCTACAGCTTCTGCAAGTAAGCTAGATGCTACATTAGCCAAATTTTCTAGAGCTATCAGACATATAAATCCCAGTAAATTGTTTTCCTTGTGTTAGGAAGTCAAAGTAAACCTGCTAAAACAATAACAATATTCCAATATCTTAAATTTTCTATTAAGCTCCACTTGCCTGCAGTTCTTCCAGTGAGGTCGACCAGCTTAAGGAAATAATATTTCTAACATCCTAATTCAAAAATGCACGGGGCCATATTGTGGAAATGAAGCTCGTGTGTTACAAAGAAAGTAATGTTTTATTGAACCAAGAACTTGATGTCAGTCGTGCTTTTCAGTTGCAGAAGCCTGTTGTTCATTGCAGAGGCACATTTTGTGCAAGTTCCTTCCTGATTTACGATGATTCACATTGATAGACTTCCAGTCTATGACACTGCTATCACAAATGATAATTTATAACAGCTTTAGCTCTGCTCTTTCAGTGCCGGTTTTCAAGGACTGGAGCCAAGAGCTATTCACCAGAAGTCAATCTGGGGGGAAGTTCACTTACTCTGAATATTAATTAATGTTTATATACTACGGTTTATTTTGTTACGCAATGATTTAATTCAGAGCATCCAAAATAGTGCTGTATGGGTGAAGAGAATCAGTAGCCATGTGCTCAATTCATTTCAGAGATAAACCTGCTTCCATTCATTTTCCTTTATGGTGTAACCTGAAAACAAGCTTGAGTCAACACGTCAGAAAGGAGTGTGCGTAAGCCAGTGACAAGTGGTGCTTCTCTATTCTCTGTAATTATGCAATGAAGAGAAGATGTTCAGATTCACCTCCAAGCCCTTCCCCTGCATTGCTCTTCCCATGTGATAGAGCTAACCTCTTCACTTTGCTGCTTTCTTCTTACTCAGACTAATCATCTCCTCGTGGCGACACTAGTGGAAGTGATTGAGACGAAGGGGTGTAGCATCATCTTGATGCTGAAGAGCATTCAGAGAAGGTAAGTGCATGACTTCCCAGCAGAGTGAGAGAAGAATACACAGCTGAAAAATATTTTTCTTCATCTGTAAGAAAAACAGGAATGGCCAGGTCATTACAGATTGCTAACATGTTTGTATTTTTCATGTTGTAGAATATAAAGATATTGCTTTGTTTTATATTTTGCAATCAAAAGCCTGCACTTCTGTTTGTGATTCCTGCCAAACCTCAGTTTTATTAAGCTATACATACTCTCAAAAGGTGCCTCTCATCTCAAACTCTCTGATATGAATAAAAACCCCACTGGAAACTGTTAGCCCCAGCAAGTCTCTCTCTCTCTCTTTTTTTTTTTTTTTATGGCATCAGCTCTTCCCTGCCTTAAAGTATGACTCTAAACTCTCCACTGAAAGGGGCTGGGCTTGGAGCCAGTCAGCAGAGCCTGCTGGGTCCAACCCGTCATTGTAAGAGGGAGAGGCAGCAGCAGCCCCAGTCCTTGGGCTGCCTCCTACCCCTGCCCGCAGAGCACAGCCCCTCATGTCCCATGGCCTGTGGGAGGGCTGCTGCCAGTGCCCAGCAGGCACACCAGCCTACAGAGACCCTTCCATGCAATTTGCATGCATGGTATGTCCAAGTGAGCCATAGATGGTTTGCACCTCGTTCAGTAAGAAGCTCAACAGCATAGCATACCATTGCAATGAAGAAAAACCCTTGTTCCGTTAAATTAGATGTTAGGCATAATGTGAGCTGCGTTCCTCCTTCATCTACAGCCAGATTTCCTCACGGAGGTCACTGGACCTTTAGGGGTAAGGAAATACTATGATCCGTTTTGGTGGCGAAGAACAGACTTCAGCGGATTGTACAGCCTAAGGAGAGAGCAGAGCGTTGCCCATTGTATTTACTATCATGTTTGTTTTGGGAGCTAAATTATTCTTACTAATTCTGCAAGCAGTGTAATACGCTGTCTCAGTAATGGAAAGCATATGAAAGCAAGCAGATGGCGGGAGCAGAAAAAACCCAAGCATGTCCTGATAATGTAGTAAGCAAGTTCATTTTTTTGGCATTAGGCTTTCATAACCGAGGCATGGTGATAACAAGTACAGACACATTTTTAGAGCGCAGTTCATCAAAAAATATAGCCAGTTTCATTGCAGGGCAACAGAAGATTACTTTGAGACTTTTATATAGATAAAAAGCTAGATGTGAGTGTTGTTGAATTAGACCCATCATTTATTATTGCTGGCAGATGAGTGACAGAGCAGATACTGGTCAGAGTGATTCCATCACAGCCCTGCGATCGCTCGTATCATTACAAATGTAGTTTCTCACCCATTGATTTGCAAATATGTAGCCACCACGCATTCCAGAGAAACCACAGACACTTCGATGCAGAGAGTTATCACAGCGGGCAGTATTGGAAATTCAAAATATTTTATTTTGCTTTTAAAGTATTCGGTCTCTGGTTTGAAGATCTGAAGCTCAAGGTTGTTGCTTCTCAGACACCTGTATCTGCCAGCAGATCCCAGATGGTGCCGGTCCCATCCATCGTGGGGAGGGCAGTGCAGCTGGGATCGCCCCATGCTCAGTGTCAGAGGGAGCAGAGCAGCCTTGCCTCACTGCCAGAGCAAATGGCCTTAGCATGGGGCTCTGGGGGGGCTAACCAGCCCAACTACCTCCAACCTACATTTTTTAAGTCACTCGGGCCAAAATATGGGCAGAAACAAGGCCAGGTTTACTGCTTACACAATCTATCATTTTAAGATTCTTCAAAGAAGAGATAAATAAATTTTTGTTATAACTTCCTTTTGAAGCAATGCAGTTGCATCTTTGTGTGACTTCTTGAGAGGCCCCAGCCATTCATTGTGTGACGTGGTGCTAGCAGGGACTTCACTTTCCAGGACTTTGCTTCAGATGGAGTAGAGGAGGAGGAACAGCAAACGCCCTGCTGCTGTGTGGGGAGCAAATGCCAGCACACAGTTTGGGGAGCGAGCAGAGCAGAGCAGCGATCTCTTCTGCAGGGAAGGGGGTGAAGAGAGAACCCTGGTTCTCATTTAACTGTGTAATTGGTTACAATGCTCTTTTTTCATCATGTGGTAACACAGCATACTAAGTAAGACAAGTTTTTTTAAAATATTTCATATGCATCTGGTTCATTCCTGACTTGAAGAAACAAAGGCAAAAAAGCCTTTCTGGTTGCTTGCTTCCTCTGAGGGCCCTGTTCTTGCTGCTTCCTGGGGAAAGTTGTCTCCCTTTATCTTTTTTTAGTAGTGGCAGGAGACAATGTTTTTTTCTTCCATGTTGCTTTTAGTGTCTCTGGGAAGTGGCAGGTGGTACCGTTCAGGAGATGTCTTTGATGGCCCATGCCCTCTTTGTTTCGTTACCCAGGCAGAGGACAGGATCGCCGTGCACCCCGCTCCCAGCCGTTCCCTGCTGCCTGGCTGTGCCACCCTCCTCACCGCTGTGGCCTCCCCTGCAGGGTCTGGGGACAGCTGAGGAGGCTGGGTGACACAGGGCTGCCTTGCTGCAGGGGCAAGGCCCAAGCCTGTCTCCTGGCAGAGCCTGGGCAGCGGCTGACCTGCTCAGCAGGGACAGGATGGGATGGGACCCACTGTGGTGCAGAAGGCCCAGCTCAGGCCTGCAGGGAGTGAGAGGCCCTGGGGCTGATGCCTGGAGGTCAGGGCACATTGCTTCCTTCTGCTGCGAATGTCTCCTGTGGCACCATGAGACCTTGCTCCCACGTTGTTTAGGCTAAAGCCAGTGGGCCTGTTTGCAAAGCAAAGTGCTGTTCTCCCTGTGAAAATCTGGCTCCTAATTTTTGCTTGATAATGGCCCCAGCAAGTAGCTTTACATGCAGAGTCTGTAAGCAGCTGTTCTATTCTGCACATCCTGCAGTGATCCATGCTGCGGTGTGTCTGCACACCTCTGGACAAGGCTGTGAAGCAGGAGAGGACTTCTCCAACAACTGGTGCCTGCTGCTGCTTGCAGCCAGCATGAATCCCACTGCCAGGCCTGCTGCCCAGGGCTGCTCTAGGATATAGAAATAAGCAACTAATGCTAATGGAAACAAGTGGCACAACAGCCACTTCCCAAACAGAGGCATCTGAGGGGCGTTTGTGGAGGCAAAGCGATGTGTAGAGAAGGGAGTTTGGGTGGCTCGTAGAAGCTTTTCTGAAGAATAAGTTTTTAGCCTCAGTCTTGCACATCTGAGGCTTGTAACCTTGGTTCTGGTTCATCTTTCAGGAGGGACAGAATACTTTACAGAGCCAAAATTTCATGGGCAAATAAGTCCCAGCACTTGCTGGCTGCAGGCCGCAGGCTGCGACCTTCCATCTTCTCCAGTGTTTGTATTTTCCTCTGTGCGAAAGAGCAGTGTGGTGAAGAATTCCTGTTATTGCAAATATTTAACCACGGTGTTACCTGGCCTAGTCTAAACAGTGGTCCCACTTGCTCTCAAGGGTTGTACTCTGCAGGGGAAAATGATAACAAATTTTGTTACTCCCAGCACATTCCCCCCAGCACAGGGACAAAGATATCTGTGACATGGAGTAGCAGTGTGGCTCTTGGTAGCATCAATCCAGATAGACTCCAATTGAAAAAAGAGAGAAAAAATTGCCCCCCTTGCCATGTTCCAAGCTCACCCACCCGAAGAAGATCCACACTGTGGTGCTTCTGCCCTGGATGTGCCATTTCTTGATGCAGGAAGTGGGTCACATCCCAGGCTCCATTTTGGTCTGGGCTGTGTATAAAAGCCCTAGTGTTACTGACAGGGCTTCCCATGCCTGCTCTGGCCTGTGTAGAACGTGTCACTCGCCCCATTGCCTTAAAATCAATAAACCTCTCTTTATCTTGCTGGTCACTTAGTAATGACAACCAGTGGCCACATCAGTTATCTGGAGGAGGTTAAACTACATGCTGTGCACTGTACAAACCCGCTGGATGGTTCCAAAGCTGTGTCAGTTCCAGGCAGCTGGGCAGGGCCAGTGTGTTAAGAGGGGCAGCACGCAGCTTGGCCATTGGTGTGCCCCAGCAAGGGGACTTCTGAATGTCTGCTGTCATCAGAGAGAGCAGCCTGGAACCATCTGGGGACAAGCAGTAACTGCATTCAGTAAGGCCTTACCCTTATATCCCACCCTGCCGTCTCAGAGCATTTTAGTCCTTTCCCTGACTCGGTTATTCACCTTTCATAGGGGTTTGCTGTGCTTTCCTTTCTCCACCTGCACGTTGGGAAGATGGCAGTGCAGCCACTTCTGTAAGGGCTTCAGGAACTCTGTGAGAAGGGTGCTATTAGGGATTGGCTGCCTTCAGCAACGAGTAGCATCAGTTTAGCTGGGGAGCAGCTCGCTCCATTGCTGCAGCTCTCATAGGACCCAGCTCCCGGTGCATTGGGAGCCCAAATGTGACCGAGTCCCTTTGTGCCTTCATACCTCTCCTGTAACAGGCAGACGGTAACGCTTCTCTGATAACGTGTGGGGAGGTCAGACGTTAACAATGCTGAGACAATCACCATGCTAATGCCTGCAACAGGGAATACCTGCTGCAGCTATGGCATTTGCCTTTGTATTCACTGCCTCATTGCAGGAAGCAGGCTGTGAACGCTCTGATTCTAGGGGGAAATGCCTGGACAGCCAGACCAGATCCAGACATCCAAGCATGTCCAAGCCTGGACCTGAATGCAGACTGCACAGCTAATCCCAAGTTAATTTATAGTAGCCTGAACCTAAACATGAACTCCAACCACCACGTTACCAGAAATCTGAACCTGGATTTGGCTCCCCAAACAGCTTGGGTCTAGGTCTTGAAATTACCCAGTTGTCGGCTGCAATCTACTCCAGAGCTGGAGATTTATTTCTACAGGAGGCAGGGAAACATATGATGTTGCCAAACTACTTCCAGTCTTTTCCAGAATTACAAGTCAGGGGATGGTGGGTACGTCTTGTGATTTCCATCCTACAATCTAAACCAGATGGGCTGCCCTCCCTGCATAAATATTTAAGCAAAGAAAAGGAAAAAACTGGCAGAAAAAGTTCTGTTTCCTGATTAAAAGCATTATTATGACTTACACTATTTAATGAGATGCACATAAAGCTAGTTTAGGAGATAGTTTCATCACCGTCTTTGATTCATCTCAATAAAATTCAGAATTTTTCTTTTCTCAGGGATAACAAAGTAACCATAGAATAACAAAGTGGCTGTACTTATTAGAAACAGAAATGTCTCAGCTTGCAGAAGAAAAGACCCTCTTGGTAAAGCTCATGCTAAATTAATCCAAATATACAAATAATTAAAGGTGATCCAGCAAACCCATGTCACTAACATCATCCCAGGTGAGATTAACAGAACAGAGCCCAGGCTTTGGAAGTGAGGAGGGGGGGAGGAGAAAATCTGTGCCAGGTTTCTCAGTCCCTGTCCGGGCAGAGCAGCCAGGAGGCTCCTGCTCTCCCGCTGCGCAGCTCTGCAGGCCTGCTGCTGGTGTCAAGTATCCGGGCTAAGAACTCTGAGGTTTCCTTTTTGGAGAAAAACAAGGTAAAGATACAAAGCTTGAGAGCTGTCTTCAAAGCGGCAGAGCTATGGAGGAGCCCATGCACCTTGGCCATGGGTGGTTCCATTGTTATTAATGGTGAGGAGAGGGGATTTACCTGTACCAGACCTGGAGACACAAATGCTGAACCTGCAAACCTGGAGGACAGGGAATGTGCAACAGTGAGGGTGGGGAGTGGGCACTGATGTGAGTGAGGAGGGGCAGCAGGCATCATTTTGCCCCAGGCTAGACCCAGAACGGCCAAAAAATCTGCATCCTACTGCTTGTACCCAAAATAGTTTCCGTAACTACTGTGTATGCTTCAGGATGTTGCATCAAAGCGCAGGAAAGAAAAAGAGAACTGGTTTTACAGAACGTCGCAGAGTACCCTGCTTCCCAGCGGTCCCCTCAGACAGGCACACAGGACTGGGTTTGGCAGTACCAGAGCAGCTTTATGAATGTTTTGCTATAGTTTTTACTAAAATCTAAAATCTGTCTTGGTCACCACTGAATAGTCATCACTCTTCTTCCCTCTGGCGGTAAAGCATGTGCTGTCTCAGATCCCAGTTCCACGAGGTTAACAGAAATCCTTCTCCTTATTTTTTACTTTCAGTCTTTCAGCATTTCTGCCACTGAAGATCCTCTTCTGCAGCCTCAAGTCGAAAAATCTTTGTGGCAGATTTGGCATCGCCTGTAATAATTTATGAACGTGATGTGTTGACATGTTTACTGTGTGCATACATTGAGCTACTTCAATCGCTGGGTTGTCAGGAAGTGTACCCAGGAGAGAGCAGATGAATCCAGGCACGCACTTTTGTGGAAACACTTGGGAACTGAAGCAAATGCCCTTCGCTGTGACATTTTGGCTGGGCCCCTGCTAGGCTCGCAGGAGAGATTTCCCTGGGAGGACACGGGTGCCTGTGAAGGAAGGCACGAAAGACCTCGGAGAATTTACAGAGAACCATTTAAATTGAGGCTTTGGAGAGCAAGAACCCAAAAGGAATTGAAAGCGCTCAGATCTGTAGATGTCTAATTCAGTAGACATTGGCAAGACTGCAAGATAAAGTGGACATGGAATATTTTTTTAACCAGCATGCTTTATTTCAGTTGCTAAGTGGCTCTTCTGTTTTATAAAAGTTGTTTAGGTCATGCAGGAAGGCTGAAGGTCCCTGCTCCCACATACATGTGGGAGCTTGGAGAACACACCAGGAGCTTGCTGGACTCACATCGCCTGCCTGCGGGAAGGTGAAAGCTTGAGGCCTGGCTTAGGCAGAGGGTAAGTCAGAAAGACCACTGACAGCTGAGATCCAGCAGTAACCATAACAACACCACCATCTTTCTTTTAAGTCCCTGCACGTAATTCTATTAATGACTTTTATTAAACATTTAAGCCTTAGCCTTCAAGTGATTCATATTTGTTACAAAAAACCATCCCATTAACACGAAGTACAAGCCGAAACAAAGTTAATGAGCCCTAATACTTGCAGGATAATTCAAAGTTTAAGAGTGATATTAACAAAAATAAAATAAGGAAGAGTGGAAGGAATCCACTTTCATTGTCCACCAGAGAACCTGAGTTTTATCCTTTTGGTTCATAACAGCGAGTCTATTGCTCAAGAGGCTCTTGGGCTGTTATTAAAGTTGTAACAGAACACATAGATGTGCATAATTAAGTGCCCCTCTGTCACCATAAAGGGTCTGCCTGCCTGTCCGTGGGGAATGCGAGGGGGCTCGATTCGTAAGCATGAAAGAGAATGTCATTACCCTAATCCCCTTGTATTTCACCGCGTTGCTGGGGCTCGGTCCCACGCAGTGCGGTGGCCGGAGCTGCGGCACTGTCAGCAGGGGCTGTGCTCTGTGCATCTGGGGGGCAACAGGAACATGGCCTGGAAATGCATACATGAGTGTTTGTCCTATCAAAATCTTCAACAGAACACGTCAGACACCTAAAACACTGAGGCACTACAGAAAGCCATTACATGTCTGAAAATGTAGACCAATGTTTTTAATTGTCTCTGTTTATCCAGTCAGATACTAATGGCAAATGGGTAAATGGAGTGAAAGTCACTGATATCTTCCTGCACTTGAAAGCGCATGATGTGGCTTAAAGCTCTGCCATTTTATCTTTGTGCTCCAGTGGAGAGACTAAACGCACTCAAGAACCAAAAGGGCAGGCAGCACCGCAGTAAAATGCCATTTTGGAAGAGATGAACGAGCATTTGCATGGCGACCAGTGTGCTGCCAGAGCTACATTCCTTGTCACACGGCTCCCATGGAGCAGGACATCAGCTCTGAGCGCTTCCCAGCCAGCACAGTCTTGGTAACGACTTTGGAAGCAAAAGAAGAGAATGGGTAACAACACCACTGTGCACACCTGCAACAGCTCCTGGTTTTGCCCCTCAGTAAATTCCACATGGTGCTAACCACAAACCCTTGGGGGGCCACAATGGGTTTTGCAGCAGAACCACAGCCACTGTGTGGGTGCAGCCACACTCCTCATGGGTCCGGAGGTGTTCCTGGGAGCGGCTCCTCTGCAGGGACATGTGTGCCTGGGGAGGAGAGGGGCCCCGGTGCCAAAGGTTGGGGCGCAGGAGGGTGGGGGTAGCACAGGGGCTGCAGGATGTGCAGCTCCCCAGGAGAACAAGGCTCAATGAAAAACGTGAAGGGGAATTAGATGAAATGGTCTGACTTGGACATGCGAGAACATTCTGCGGCATAAATCATAAATTCTCCCCCGTTTGGAAAAAGGTAAGAATTTCATCTTCATTAATTTCAGCTGGCAGATACAGATAACAAAGCAGCCCTCTGTATGGGAGAGCGAGCATCGCTAAGGCTGATGCAAAGAGACAAGATGCACTTGGAGACAGGGAAAATACATCGCTGAGAAAGTTTCCACTATTAATATTTTTCCCTTGCAAATGTGGGTCTCCTAAAACACTCCTTTCTTTAAGAAGGATCTAAATGAAGAGGAGGTGGGAAGTGGAGTTACCAAGCACGTAAGAAAGCCTCAAATACATGAGTGGGAGGAAGGAGGAAGAAATGAAAGAATAATGAAGCCCGCCTCGCTGGGAGCAAACGGAGGCAGGGAAATGCACATCCTTGTGGCTGTGCTCTGCAGGAACACGGGCTGAGGTCTCACTCTGCTGCAATTGGCATGGATGCAGCACAGAGTGATTCAAGGGGCCTGAGCGAAGGACAGAGGAGTGCTGCTATGGCTTCCGCTAGGAAAATGACCTGGCCCGGAGCTGATGGGTACTTAGAAAGGTGCTCTTCATAGCGCTGATACAGGGCAGACTTGTGAAAGGGGGACAGCACCCGTAGCAGTTTCAGGGACTGTGTGAGCCCACCCATTTCCTGAAGCGTGAGCAGCAAGGCAGGGCTGTCCACCCCATGGCATGCTGACCTTGAACTACGGGGTAACGGCAGGCGCATCCTGCTAGCACCACAGCCGTCACACGTGCCTCCAGGTGCCACCAAGTAGGCCTGGCTGGAGCAAGGTCAATATACAGCGAATGACTGAATGCCCTGTACAGGCCTGGCTGCTCCCTGGGTGCATGGCAGCGCTGGCAGCTCCAACTGTCCCCGCTCAGTGTGCTCACAGCCGGGGCCTGCGCCCTGCCCCGCTGCGCTCCTCTTCTCCATAGAACCATAGAGTGGGTGGGCCAGGACAGACCTTACAGCCCNCAGCCTTCTCTTCTCCAGTCTGAAAAAGCCCAGCTCCCTCAGTCTGCCCTTGAAGGGGAGGTGCTCCAGCCCTCTGAGCATCTTCATAGCCCTCCTCTGGGCCCTCTCCAGCAGCTCTGCATCTTTCCTGTATTGGGGGCCCCAGGCCTGGACACAGTACTCCAAGTGGGGCCTCATGAGGGTGGAGCAGAGGCGGACAATCCCCTCCCTGTCCCTGCTGGCCACCCCTCTTCTGATGGAGCCCAGGATACCATTGGCCTTCCAAGCTGTAAGAGCACACTGCTGGCTCATCTCCAGCTTTTCACCCACCAGGACCCTCAGGTCCTTCTCCACAGGGCTGCTCTCATTGAGTCCTTCCCCCAGCCTGTGCACATACCTGGGACTGCCCGGACCCAGGTGCCACACCATGCACTTGGCCGTGTTGAGCCTCATTAGGTTCCTGTGGGCCCACGTTTTGCGCCTGTCCAGGTCACTCTGGAGGGATCCCTTCCTTCTGGTGTGTCAACCGCACCACACAGCTTGGTGTCAGCAGCCACCTTGCAGAGGGTGCCCTCAGTCCCACCGGCTGTCATTGATAAAGATGCTGAATGGCGCCGGTACCACGGCGGACCCCTGGGGGACACCGTTTTTCACCACCCCCCACCTGGACGCGGCGCCTCGGCGGGGCGGGACGCGGGGCCGGCGGGGCGGGGC
>WBMW01001284.1:26642-91665 GCA_013396635.1 Penelope pileata | reverse complement strand
CGCGGTGAAGGGCGCCGCTGGGGCGGCCCGGCCCGTTCCGTTCCGCTCCGTCCGGGGGCGGCGCGCCCGTGCCCGCGCGCGGCCCTCCGCCGCCTCTCCGCGGGGCTCCCGGCTCTCCGGGAGTCGCTTCCCGTTAATTTCCTCACAGCGTGCGCGTGTGTCACCGCCTGGAAAGGGCTTTCCCCGCTGACCCCGCGGCTGCTGTTCCGTGCGCACCCGCAGCCGCAGGTTCGCGCCGCGCAGCCCCGGGGCCGCCGCTGGCGCCGGGTGCCGAAACTTCCGTGGCCGCGGTGGGACCGTCCTGGCAGCGTGGCACTGCCGGACCGCGGTCCCCGGGGGGGGGCCGTGCCCCGGAGCAGACCCCAAACAAACGCGGGCGGCGGAGGACACCGGGCCGTCGTTTCTCTTAGGGGCACGGCGCGGGGCGGCGCGAGCCCGACATTCCCCCTTGTGCCCCTCAGCGGCGGCCAGCAGCGGACCGCGCTCCCCTGGCGGCCCCGAGCGTGGGGCCCGGGCGTCCCGCGCCGCCCGAGCGGCTCTCGTGTTCGGGGGGACCGTCCCGGAGCTGCGGGAGCCGCCAGCGCTCCGCTGATTGGTTTCGGCGCTGAGGCACGGGAAGCGGATGGCATCTAATAACAGACAAGTGGAGACGTTGTTGTCATGGAAACTGAGAAGACTCCCCCCATTTATTTAAAAAAAAAAAAAAAGTCTGCATATCATCAGAAATGCCTGCAGAACGCGCTGGCTTCTGTTGCCTTTCCCACAGCATCTGTTGAAACCCGAGAAGGTGCCCGTCAGCCCAAGGTCATTGTGCGGCGCCGGGTGCGGGGCAGCGCCGCGCTGGGACCGGGGGCACCCCGCGGTCCTCCCGGCCCCGAACAGCGTGATGGTGTGTGCTGGCTGCTAGGGCTGCTGCAGCCCCGGGCTCACCTGGGGAAACGGGGGAAATGGCTCCGGGCAGCCCCGGGCGGTTAGAGTTGCCGCTTGGATGTGGAGTGCTGTTTGAGGACAAAACTGGAGACAGGAGAATGAGATGGGCTTAATTATGGGTGAATGCGGAGTGAGAGAACAAGGCTGTTGTTTTAGTAAATTAAAGTTTTACTTTGCTGGACTGTTGAGAGTTCATTGTGTACAAGAGTGATTCTGCTCTCAGGGCAGCGCAGGACCATTCCCCAGCAAACTCCCAAGAAAGGCTTCAGCTTATTTTCCTGGGTAGTGGATGATTTCTGCTGTCCTTGACAGAGATGTCTCGGAACATCCACTGCATTTTCTCCAAAACATTTTGTTTCTTGCTCCTTTTCATCTTCATTTTGCAGTGACTGAGCTGAGAGAAGCACCCGAGTGCTTCACCGCTGTGCAGATCACTGCTTCGGAGCCTCCAGCGACTGCCGCTGCCCTTGGTGTCCCCCTGCTTGCGGGCTCTGCTTCTTGCATTGCTGTTCCGGCAGCAGATGCTTGGGCTGTGCAGAGCAGTGCAGGGAAGCAGCTGGCACCCATCCCTGTCTGTGGGCTCAAGCAGCTCTGGGGCTGTGAACCTGTCCCACTCGCCTCTTAACAGCCAGATGGTGCTTCAGGTCCTTGTGGAGTGCAGGTGGACAAAGTCTGGTGTCAGAGTGAAAGTGAGCTCGCATCTAGAAAAGAATTTCCTGTTGTTGGGAGCACCCTTATCTGCAGGAAGGTTTGCGGCAGGAAGCGTGTCGCATGCTTATTTTCCCAAAGTGAAGGAAATGGACGGGATTAGGTGCTCTCTGGATTGACCCTTCATGGTCCTCAGGGTCTGTGCTGCTGTGTCTGTAATGATTCGAGTTTGTGGCAGCCTCGTGCTGCCAGCCAGTCCCAGGCAAAGTGCAAGAAGCACAATTCTTGTGTTGTCCTGCCTTTTTTTCTTTTATTACCAACCCTCCCAAACCTCTCTGGGCTACATTTTCAAAACTATGCCATTTGCAATTCATACCTTTTGAGCCTAATTAATGATTTGAATATTCAGTGTGGATGCTCGCAGGTGGATTTTCTCTGCCTTAGAAAGGAAGATCAAAAGGTGCACCAGTTACTTTACTAATAGGAGCGGTCCTTCCACTCCCAAACTGCCTTTCATCCTGGATCGTAAATCACCTTTCTGAAATTCATTTTTTAATATCTGTGGAAATTGTGTGAGCATAGGAAACTGAAATGGAACGTTTCAGACAGGGCTGCCCAAAGCTACAAGTCAGGTAACCGACTCCTTGATGAGCAGAGGCTGGGGCTGACGGTCCAGGCGGGTGGTGAGGGCTGCGGCTTGGGACGCCGTGTTCCTGCGGGCGGGGAGCTTCGGGGAAATAGGCAGTGTTTCTCAGCTGTCAGCTCACAACAGAGTATTTATGGCATTAGGCTGAACTTTTGTAGAGGGTTTTTTTTGGGGGGTGAAGCATGGAACAGTTGCATAAACTTGTAAGGAACTGCCTGGCTTGCTTCACATTGTGATTTTTGGTGTGGAGCATCCTGGTGGTGGGAGCTGTGGCTGGTGGAAGGGGCTGCCGGGGCTGAGGGCTCTCCAGAAGCTGAAGTGGGGCTGGAGTGGGACTGTCTTGCCTGGTATTGGAATTCGCTGTTTCGTGACTTGAGACGTAACGCAGTGCAGCGTGGCCTTGGCCGACGGCTTGAAATATGTCTGTGAAACCGCACTTGGCTTCTTACCCACTCCTGCAGCTGAGCCAAGCCAAAGTCGAACTGTAACAAGAATAATAATAATAATAAAAAGGAATCTGACAAAACAGCATTTTGTTTAAATGTAAAAATTATGGCTGTGCTTTTTTTTCTTTTTTTCCAAAAGTGATCGGCTGGTTCTGGGAAACCAGCGTGGAGCTCTGGAAGGAAAGGCAGTGTTCACACGGTGGCTATTCCGTAGGGTTTGGAAGTCCCGCTCTGCTGAAGATGCCAGGAGTTCAGCTGTCAGGAGCCAAGGCAGCCCAGAGCCTCCCCGCCTTCTCTGTCATGCTTTTGGAGCATTTGCTGTGGCCTGATGTTGGCTGTCTGGCCCAAGGCCTCCTCCTTGGCCTCCTGCACAGCCCAGGAGCAGGGCAGCCCGCAGATGGACACAGAGCGTGGGATGGACCCACCCTGGAGGTGCCTGCTGGTGGGCACAGGCAGCAGGTAGAGCTCTCTGAGGCTATAGATGGTTTGAGCTGTGTAGGGCTGCCCTGGTGTTAGCCCAGCTGCTGCTGACAGTCAGTTCTCCTCACCTCAGTGCCTCCTGCTGTGATGGCAACACTGAGTACGCAGGGATGGTCCCTAACAGGGGTTGCTGCTCTCTCTCCTGTTTTCTCTTTTTCCCTGTGCATAAGGCTCACTTCTTGAGTTTGTGATCAGGCAGTGAGAGCGGTCCCCTGGCTTCAGCTGGGATGCTGCCAGGCACGAGCAGGAGGAGGCTGGTGAGTGCCTGTCAGTGATGGACAAACAGCTGGGGCCTTCTTTGGGACTTGTTTGCACCTTGGGTGCTGTGTAGATAAGAGACAAAAACAGCCTTCCTCCCACCCACCTCCCCCAAATTTTTTCTCCAAGGGTTTGGTGTGCGTTTCCCCCTGTAGGCCCTGGGATTCCCCATGGTGGGGCCATGGCTGGTGCGGCATGGCCCAGGCTCAGGCCTGCTGCCTTATCAGTGTGGGTGATGCACAGGAAGGGCTACGTGGGTGGAAAGCTCTCCCGAGCCCCGTGAGTTAACTGGCAAGAGGGGGTGTGTACAGGCTGCGTCCTCTGGTCCTTATTGGTGTGGATAGGCTTCTTGAGGAGGACCAGAAGGGATGGTGCCCATCAGTGTCTCTCAGCAGAAGCCTCCTTTAGCCTGACCTTGATGACTGCAGCCGTGGACCATGCTGTGTGCTTTCCTGTGGCTGCTTTCCTGCTGCCTTCCCTGCCCCAGGACCTCTGCCTCTATAGCACCCAACAGCCCCTTGGAGCTCGCTCTCGGTTCCTCTCTAATGATATGTGGCCTCTGCCCATCAAAGGGGGAGGCCAGTCTCCATAGCCCCCTGGAGATTTTCCAGCAGTCCTGATTTCACTTACTCCGTTTGTTCTTGAGAGGGGTTTGGCCGAGGTGTAGACCAGGCCTCTCCCTAAAATTCACCTGCTCCCTGAGGCCTGCAGTGACTGGGCAGGCTGTGGCTGGAGGTGAGACTTCTGCCTCTTGTGAAGGATGATAGTTTGTTGCTGTCGCCAGGCAGTCTCTTTGCCTTGGTCAAGAGTACACCCTCCTCCTGGGCAAGGCCAGCTTTGGGCACAGCAGGCACATGCCAGTGCCTGCCCTTACCCACAGGCCTTCCCAAGGATCTTCCCACCACCTGTTCATGGCCACCAGACCTGCACTGACAAGGAGTGGAGGCATGAGGGGATTGTGAGGGGTCTCTGAAGACGGAAGGGAGCTGAAGTTCTCACCCAGAACTGGGTTAAATCTCACCGTGCCCCAAACTCCAGCTTGTTTTCATCTGGGTTTTACCGTAGATCGTTGCGGCAGCCACCCAATTAATATGCTAATTTTAACAGCAGATTTTGTAAAGCTTTTTTTTGTTGGAGGTGGAGAAAGGATCCAAATGTTTTGATCCTATTTTTATCATTATCTTCACTGGGTTTTTCTCACTCTGTGCAGTGCAGAGAGGAACAAAATTTTAATAATTCACTAATACACTTTCACTTCATTAACATTTCATCATTCTGGCATTGTGCATGTGGTGAACTCCTTAGTACCCTTGTTAAGGGCCTGATCTTTCCCACATAGTCTGACATCCCTCCAGGTGCAGAAGAACCCAAATGCAGGTACTGTTCTGATTTTTGGAAAGAATTTTTCTTTTTTTTCTGATAGTAAATTTAAAACAAAGCAGTTTTCTTTTTTCTACAAATGGGAAGCGTACATACAAAGATAGCAGTGGTTAGGTGGAACCGCTGGCCTCCAAGCTTCCAGTCTGTGCAAAACCTGCTGGTATGGTCTGGAGAGCACAAAGACACCGAGCCTTGTTGTGGTATCATCCACATCAGTTTACACAATAGTGTGTTTGGTTTAAGCAGAGGTTTCTACTGGTATTAAAATGCTCATGAAATTTGGATACCTTCACTGGGACAGCACAGTGTTTAATATTAAGATGACCCAAATAACTTTTCACAAGTTGCTTAATCTTGGTGATGAAGTTATTTGTGTGTGTGTGTGTTTTAAAGCATAAAATAAACCTCTGGATCAGTGCCTGATTTGTTACTGCCAGTTAAATCCTGTTAGCACATCAATGGTCTCACGTTACGTTGGGGAGATTTAGGATGAATATCAAGAAGAATTCTCTTCACAAAGAGGCTGGTCAAGTACTGGAAGGATTGGGAGTCCCCATCCCTGTAAGTGTTGAGGAGACATGTGGACGTGGCACTAAGGGACATGGTGTAGTGGTAGACTTAGTGGGTGAGGTTGTTGGTTGGACTTTTGATGATCCTAGAGTTGTTTTCTGACTTAGGGGATTATATGGTTCTAAATTATGGCAGGTGTATTCAGAAGGCACAAGAACCCCAGCACAGCTCAGGTCTGAGCAGAAAAGTGAGTTGTGGCTGGTGAAGAATGTAGGGCCAGCTGGGAGCTTCGGGAGGTGGTATGTCAAGGAGTGTGTGGCTGTTAGAAGATCAGTTATAAATGCAGGAGGTGCTGAGAGACCTGGCTGAGAGTTTTATTTGTCCAACAATGTATTTGCTTTTAGGTGCAGCAGGGCAGAAGCGGTTCTCCTGTGAATTGGTATGATGCTATTGAGGTATGTGGCATTACTCTGATTTACACCACCTGAAGGCCTGTGCAGAAGTATCCCAAAAAGAGCAACTGGAGGAGGTTATAGGCCTGAGCAACAGGGAGAGTGGAAGTTTGTTCAGAAGTGGGAAGTTTGTTCAGACTTGGGAAGTGAAGAGTGTTGGCAGGAAGGATCAAAAGGTCCTGTGCTGCTGCACTGGGTTTGAACTGATAGTGAGACACCCAGCCAAGGGCTGTCAGCAGGACAGGCTGGGAGAGGGGCTTGGCTGGAGAGGAGTCAGCAACAGGAAAGCATATTTAGTAGTGGCTGGTATGGGAGTGAGCAACATCATCCACTGGGTGAGGAGAGGGAAAAATAGGGCTGAGGCTGCAGCAGGAACCAGGAGAGGGGTGCAGCCAGACCAGGACAGGGAGGGCCAGAAGACAGCGTCTCGTAGTGCCATGGTAGGGCAAAATGTCAGGCTGGAATAGCATGAACTTACCAAACAGTACTTGGAGTTGAGAAGAGAAAGGGAGTGACATGGAGCTCTTGAGAGGCATGAGCCATGAATAATCCCTACTACGATTAGTAAATGTTGAATGAGAAAAGGGCCAGACGCAATTATGTGGGCCTTGAACCCCTTATCAAGGGGATAGATAATTTCTCAGTGCCAGCAGTGAAGGCTTCTTATTTTTTTTGTACCAGCAAGACAGTGTTATCTTCCATCGAGGGAATTCATGGCCATTGCTATGCTGCTGATAATAGTATCAGCCTCAGCCAGTTGCTCGTCCTCCGCAGGAGCATTACATCCCACGCTGGTGGACTCTGCCTGCTCCCTGTACCGTCTGTGCGCGGTTTATTCCAGCCAGTCTTCTTTCTTCTTGCCTTTCTGTGCAAGTTGCTTTCTGCGCAAACGAGGCTGCCTGCTTGTGCTGTGATGTGGGCAGCTCAGGAATCATCGTGCAATCTGGAGTGCTTTTTTTCCCATAGTAATTTTCATTCTGATTTGTTTATAGTCTTACTACTCAGTTACTGCTCAGTGTCGGGGGTAAGAGCTGGGCCTGCAGGACAGCGAGGACCCCAAGCACCCCGCTCTGACTTAGGCGTAGTGTGGAAAAGAGATGTGTTCTTCGTGACCCTAAAAGCCTACAGCCTGAATCAAGTGTTGGGAGCAAAAATTTCTCCAGGATGCAAGTTTCCACACCAATATAATTGTCTTGTTTTCATGTTTCACTTGCTTTCAAGTTCCTGTTGCCTGCTGGCTACATATGAACATGGAGGAAATTTGGAGGTTACACATAGAATTATTGGCATTTCTTCAGCAGCTGCTGATAACCTGCCTATGTTCAGCAGATTTGATGCTGTCAAAAACAGTTTCAGCACATGAATGAATGGGTAGGGAACCACACGAATATTGATTAATATAGACAGAAACTGCCCTCCCACCTCCTGCTCAGGCAAAACAATGATGACAAGAAAGGCAGCAGGAGTCAGCCCATGGCTTCTTTTACTGTAAAAGTGGAACTTTGTTTTGATGGAGACTCCCAGATGGTAGAACTGGGAATCAAGCTTTTATTTCCAAACCCAGGGAACAGGAGTTGCAGCCCAAGTGCCAAAAGGTGGTCTGCCACATCTGTAAGTGGGGAAGCGGCTTGGCTTCCGCAGACATTGAAGGCAGCCATGTGGCACTTAGCAAAACCCAACCAGCTGTTCCTCTGGTGCCAGCACAGGCACGAGTGCTGGCAGAAAGTGAAGCCTGTCCCACTTCATGCCAAAATCTACCGACTCTTCCTTTCTTAGCTGATTTCAATGAAAATTCTGCTTGAGCACATAGCTCAGCATTTGATCAGGGTAGGTGATTCATGGTTAAAGTCCACCTTTTGTGTATTTTTGGGAACCTCCCATAGAATGCAGTGGTGAATGCATTTGATTTTATGAATGCAGGACTTGTTGCCTCACTGATATCATTGATACAGTGATAATGGTTACCTACCGCTGGAATACAAATGGATAATAAACAGTATTTTGCTCTTCCCCAGACGCCCTCACTCTCTCAAGCGCATTCTCTGTTGATATGCAAGGTGATTTATGTCGGTGTTCCCATGTGCCAGTGTGAGTGATGCACGTGAGGCTCTTTGGAGCCAGCAGATGAGACGACCTCTTCATACACACAGATACATTGCAGCATGGATTTATGCTGCTGTAACTGTGAAATCTATATCTTGTTATGAACAACATGCAGTCCATTAATTCTCCGTGCAAAATTCAACAGTTCTACCAGGCAGTCAAGCCAGGAGCAAAGGGCTAGCTCAGTCCTCTGGACACAGTGTTTTGGCCTCCACTGATGTGCAGACCCATAAGCCCATGGACTCATCTCCAATTCTGATGGCTGTTGGAGCAAGTGGAGATGTCAATGGGTTTCTGTCTTGTGTTGGTTATCTCCAGTGTCTGGTGACCGAACCCAGGTAGCTGCCTTTTCCCCAGCCGCATACTTACCAGGTCTTGTTCTTGCTATACAGAATTGCAGGAAGCTGGTGGACTTTATGCTTAAATGTAACAGTTAAGGAGGAGGCATGGACTTGGACAGCAGGATGATTGAAGCCATAGTAACAGATTATTAATGAAGCTAACCTTTTCTCCCTAAAGTGCTTTAGTTTTAGCCTAAAGAACTGACTCACCTGTGAGCTGCAGAAGGAAGCATTGTTAAAGAAGTGCACGCAATGAATTTATTATAATGTGTTAATTACCATGGCTGGTAGTCATCCTTCATTTTTAAAACAACTTTCTTCAAGACAGAAGCTCAAAAAGAGGTGCCTGTCCCACCTCAATCTTGTGTAAAGGGACTCAGCTCTTCTGTAGCCAGGGGAGGGTAGCTGGGGAGAAGACAGCTTCCTTTTTTACTAGAAAGCTTCAGTGCAACATTGTTTTATTTCTGCACATTAAAGTTAATAACACAGCAAGTGTACTTGGAAGTTAAGTATTTCCAGGATCTCTGTATGTTAAACAACTGAGAACAAACTTTATCGTCACTCTGTAGGGCCTCATGATATATCATTTTGAGCTACCTTCTATCTATTACGTTTTATCTGCCTGCAAAATCCATTTCTAATTCTGGCCATATCTACTTTGCGATCACTTGCCAGAAATCTATTCCCAGGTTTCTCCTTATTTTAGTGAAATATCTCTGCTTCAGCACCTTTCCCAAGGTGGCTGATCTAATCACGGCACTATCAGTTATCGCTTCTCATTTCCTTCGCCAGCTCTGTCAGATGCAACACACGGCCTAACAGAGCGACGTTCAAATACTCCCAGTGACCAGCGCCATTTCCCTCTCCTTTACTCGGTGCTGGAACTGCATGTGGCTGCTTCAGCAGGTGCCCTTTGCTCCAGGAAGGTGGTTTGTGAGGAACTGAGCGCGCTGTGAGCCGAGCTGGCGCTGAGCAGATGGCATGGCTGTCCCTGTGTGCTGGAGGAAGGTCTGCTTGCATCGGCTGTCTGAGTGCTAGGCCCCGCAGCTGCTTTTCCCAGGTAGAGGAGAGCAGTGCTTCGTTCCTCGAGAGAGCCCTGCCTCGCTGTCAGAGGAATGAAGTGTTACCTTGCTCTTCCTGCCCTCCATTGTTTGTGCCTCTACATACACATTTCTCTTCTAAATGTGTTGCTGTATGTGGAGGTCTGTGTACGCCGAGCCCTTGTGTTTCTCAGGGAAGGAATCACCTGCACAGTGGGGTCCTCTGTTAGGGTTAAAAGCCATTTCTATGGACACAGCTCCAGGAATAGTAGCTTTTTTTCTGCCTCTCTTATTTTGGGTGACAAACCTCTTGGCGTTACCATAGGTTGCTATCACAGGCCAATACATGCTTTAATAAGCATACCTGTCTGTACCCCTCTGCACTGGAAGGTGAGGGCACCCATGCGCGTTCTCCTCGCCCCCGCTGTCCTGTCCCATCCCAAGCCCTGCTTGCTTCAGCCCTGCTTCTCTGCAGGTTTTGGAGAGGGCTGAGCCCCACATATTGCTTTCCTTAGGAAGCAGAGAGCAGTGCTGGCCAGGCTGCCTGCGGCCCTGCATGCACCCATCCCAGCTCCATCACGGCATGCCGGGGCTGGGAGCGGCTGTGGGCAGTGCAACGGGACCTGGATTTCTCCTAGAAGCTCACAGCCTGTTTGAGTTTTCTTCATGAAAAAAAAAGAACCAGTCTGATTGTTGCTTCTGGTCTGATATGCACCGAAACCCAGGTGCTCTGCGTTTGGTCGTTTGGCAGGTGTTTTGGCCGCGGGTGTCACAGCCCAGGCAGTGACAGGGTGGGTGCCTGCTGCCCCTCCCAGCTCCCCTCGGCCACCAGCCCTCCTTTCACCCATCCCACGGCTGCAGGGTGTGCTGGGGGCCCCATGGGCTCTTGCAGAACCAGCTTGTGAGTGTCCTGAAGTGGTTGCTTCCAGTACAGCTCAATGGCAAGGACAGGGCCTTATGGCTGGAAAAGTGCTTTGCTGCTGTGTTTTTTTTCCTAGCTATTTCTTCCCTGTAGGAAGGTAGAGAAATCTGTGATAAAATAATAATTAAATGCTGACAGTACTAAATTTCCACCCAGCGTGAGTTGGCAGCAGTTGCAAACCAAAACATTAGGTCATTAAAGAAAGAAAAAAACGATTAAATACCTCTGTGTGCTTTTCTGATTAGCTATTCTTAAAAAGAGCATGTGGCTATAATAGAAGGGTGTACTTGACAGCAGCAATTGCTTTTTGGTGGAAAGGTAAAATACTCCAGTTCTAATGTGTGCATATATATATGTTTGAAAGAATTTCTTTCTGATCTTCATTATGGCATTTATATCTTACTAATCATCTATTTTTAAAAAGCAGTGTGTAATCTCCCAACCAGGAAATACGTGAAACACCGTCAATACTGTATTTCTGGAGAGAAGGGTTATCAATGACTGATGTCCTTGGGGGTGGCTTGGTCTCTTTCCTTTTCCCTGGCTGGACAGAGCTGGCTTCATGCTTCAGAGCCCCACAGCCTCAGTGAACCTTGCTGTAGCGCTGGTGATGTTAAAGCACTGCCAGGTTCAGGGCTTGGCTGTGCTGCGTGCCCTGTGGACACGTGGATAAAAGGATTAAAATGGAAAAAACGGTCAAAAGGTGCATTTGCAGGTTACTGCTTTTCACAATTCTCTGATGTGCTCTAGTGTGTATTGGCTCCAGTGAGTTCCATAGCAGTGTTTCAGGGGCTGATACCTATAGATCATAAATGTCCTGAGCTCCTTCTGAATCCTCTGTAGGGGATGCTGCTGGATGCAGTAAGGAAGGAGGATCCACCACTGATGGTGGCTGTTATGCTGTGGGAAAGCTGAGGCCACTGCTGGCCCTGCAGGAGACCCAGAAGCAGGTGTGAGGGCTGTCTGGGGGCATTTTGAATTACAATTTGGTGTAGATGAAGTCCTGAGGTGATGGATAAGCCCACCAGCAGCCTGGCTGGTGCTAGCTGGGGTGCTGATTGTCCCACCCATGCGTGCCAGAAAGGCCTCTGAATCCTGTGTGAGCTCCATGGCCCAAACGCGCTCCCTGAGCACATCCCAAGTGTGGGAGATGTCCAGGACTGTGTAGCTCCTGCTACTGTCATGTCAGAGCAGGCCATCATGTGCTTGTCCCATGTCATCCCTGTGGGGTTATCCTTCCTTCCACCTGCATGTGAGAAACTGGGGAATAGAGGGATCGAGAGAGTTCTCTCAACTATTGCAAACTATGGTGTTGTCTGAAGGTGTACCACAGTGTAATACAGCATCTTTTTGTGGTAACGTACTCCTGTCTGCCCCCAGAAGTTGCGTGTGGACACTGGTCTCACAAACATTACTTCTGCCCCCAAAGGTTTGTCTGAGGGGGATTCAAAAGAGGCTCAGCGTTTTGTGGTCACAGATTTACTCAGCACTTTTATTAGACTCTCCAAAGGGCAACTGGGATATTTGTTTTTCTTCTGGGAACAGTATAAGGTACATAGTTGGTTTTTTGCTTTTTACTTTGCTATGTGTTCCAGAAAGCAATTTCTCAGAAAGAGTCATTCCAGTTTAATCTCCAGATTATCTGTTTGTTTGTTTGTTTTTCCCCAGGATAAAGCAGCGGAATAATCAGCTAACCCTGATTCAGGGTTACATGTAGGGATCCAGATTGGAAAAGTGCATACATGTAGGGATCCAGATTGGAAAAGTGCTGCTTTATCTGTACAGTTGAAGTGTGAGTGTGGTAGTTTGGAGGCTGGTGTGGGTGCTCCTGGGAGCCTGGCCATGGTGCAGGGTGACTCAAGCCCTCTGGAGACAGCTTCAATTTGGAAAGCTGAGTGAAGGGTGTGTTTCTGCCGTTGTTACAATGGTTTTGCGATATAAATGCAGTATATGAGAACAGGAAGATGGCCCTTACTTCTTCCTCTCTTGTACTAAGACGTGCCTGGTTCCATCCTGGCTCTGGCTGGAGGCAGAGGGACCTGTGCCTGCCTGTCCCTGCTGCCCGTGGGGCCTTGGAGCTGCTGTCCCATCTCAGTGCAGTGGGATGATGTGGGCCCGGCCTGGCTGAGGCCTTCCTACCTGGTGGGCAGCGGGGAGCTGAGAGTGCCCTTTCATGGGGGGCTGGCGCTGGGGACTGGCTGGGCTGGGGTTGGCCACCACCGAACTGTGGCAAAGAGGTGGCTCCCAGTGTCCGGGCCTTGTGTCCCCGAGTTTGTTGGGTCCTTGTAGCGCTAACACCGGGCTGGGAGAAACTATTTCTCTCCTGACGTTAATGTACTTGACCCTATACAGTGCGAGGTGCCCAAGCGGTTACAGGCCATTAATCCTCAATTGCTCTTGTCAGGTGTTGTATTCATTAATCCAGGGCCAAAGAGAGGTTTAGGTGTCAGAGCGGACGTGACACCCGTTGGCAGTGTTTGCAGCCACACAGACATACGGCCTGGAATTTCGTCAGTCACCTCCCCAGAGCTGGGGCTTTGGTTCACCCACTAAAGGTGCTTTCGAACCCAACCCCTTTTTCTGTGGGGCTGTGGCTGACAGAGCCAGAGGCCTGTTGGCTCTCGTAGTGGCACCCCAAGCACCCCAGGAGGCCCTGAGCAGAAGGGCTGCTGCTGCTTCGTGCTGCTGGGCACAGCTTGGGTTGGGGCAAGTGGCAGTGCTGCAGGATGCACCCGCGTGCTGGTTTTATTGCCTCGCTCTGCAGAGGAGGAATGTGCCAGACATCCCATGGCAGAAGTTCCCTTATTCTTGGACATGGCCCAAGGGCTGCTCCTCAGAACAATAATTGCTTAAAAAAAAAAAAAAAAAAAAAAAGTGNAAAAAAAAAAAAAAAGATGCTGAGCACCAAGGCTTATGAAGTGCTTTGATATGCCAGGCTGTGATGATCGTGTGTGGAGGGACATGCTTTTGTAGCTTGAATTGCTATAAAAGGCTTCAATAGCCTTTCTCTGGCAAACTGCTGGTTCTCGTAGTCGGGAGTTTGTCTGAGGGAATTTTGCAGGCTCAGTTCTACAGTGCATGTATTGATCTGCTGCTGCTCCTGAGGTGAAAACTGTTTATGCTTTAATACATTAAATTCTGCTCCCACCAATCTGTGTGGAAGTCTTGTTTTGAAAGTAGAAGAAAAACAGGAAGGGAGAATGTTGAGATGTTTTAACACAGCAAAAAGCATTTTCTTCCTACACAGTGCCATTTCACAGAGAGAACAGCTTCTCCTCTCTTTCTGTTTTGGTCTAGGTCTCTCTTCTGAGATTTAAACATATGCTTATATCAGTTCCTCAGCTGGTGTGTATCCGCTGACGTATTCTATCTACTGGCAGTGTGCGTGCCTCATTTACACTCATGTTTCTGCTCTGGCTCTTTAAAGTTAGTGGAGTCCTTGCATTTTCAATATGGTCCTTCAGTGAAGCTGTACCATGGGGGCTTTGGGATTTTTGTTTTCATGAGAAGAGCATTGATGTAACGACCAGGGGAAAATAGAAAGATTAGGAAGTTATTTGTTCTCGGGAGGTTTGTCAGTTCCCATGAAGCGGTTGCCCCAGTTCAGCAGATGGGGACCCGGGAGCTCCAGGTGACTGGGCAGTGCCTAGCAGCCTGTGGCACAGCTGGAGCAAGATCCAGATGTGCTGGGAGTCTGCAGGGTGGTGTCACTGCGGGGCTCCCCTCCCTCAGGAAGCTGTGAGCCTTGTCCTGCCCCAGCTTTGCAGGTGGGGCCTCTTCTCTCCCCAAGCAAGGCGGGGATTTCCAGGAGCACATGGGTGATGCCAGAGCTGAAAGCCTCTGAAACGCCCTGCCTGCCCACATGGGGGGCTGAGACTGCTCACAAACCATTGCTCCTCACAACAGAAGCAGAAAGGAGTGTTTCTGGAGGCTGTTGGGGATGCCTTGCCTGGCCGTGGGGGGCTTTGCTTTCAGATTTGTCCTACTGAGGTATTTTGTTGGTGTAATTTTTTGTCTGGCTGCAGTGGCATTTGTGGAGATAGAGTATCAACTTTAGCCTCAAGTCAGGCCATCTGCAGAAAAGGTGTTGATTATCAGTGTCTGGAATAAAATCCTGGTCTTAATGAAGGATCTCAATGACTTTGAGGATAGTGAGATGAGCCACAGCAGATTGTCCTCATCATCTCTGTTAGAGATGCTGAGGGAGATGCTGGCAGGCCACAGGAACAGAGTTCTCTAACTTTTGTTTTCTTCATTGTTCCTGTTGTCCTAGTTTTGTTTTTTGTTTTTCCTCAAATCTAGGCATTATTAGGTTCTCCTCCTATGTCCCGTGCATGCATTTTTCTGCTAATGAAGGAAAGGAAATGGTCACGCTCAGATTTCAGTCTTTATGAAAACAAAAGCATCTTGATTTCATTATGTTTTGGACAGGCTACAAGGGGTAAAGTTGAACTTGTCTGAGAATAAATGGATGTTATCATACTGAGAATTTCGTAAGTATAAGATGATTTGGAAATAACCTTCATAAGAGGAAAAAGAAAAAAAGCTTAAAGGCACCAAAAAAAGTGTTTTTTGATATGGTGCCTGGGATTTTTTTTCTAGTTCTTCAGTTCTGTGCTACAGAAGAGTCAGTTTTTGAGTCTATGTTGAATGGAAATAACAAGTGCCTACATCAAATAAGGTGTTCAACTGTTATTTGGACAGCTCTTAAATAAAATCCCATAGGCTGATGTAAATAGCTTTGTTCCATTAATTCACTTTGTTCCATAATACACAGTTTATATTTTATGTAGATTGATTTCATTATAAAATTACCCCTCATATTCATTTGCCCTGTTGTGATTTTTGTGTTGTTCAAAAGAACATCCTTTAGCTTTGTTTGCAGGCCAGAGTGATACCAGCTTGGTGCTCAGGACCTGCCCTTGTGCCGCAGCCATCCCTATTGTTAGGGCACAACCATCACCCAGGACTGCAGGGATGCGTCCTCAATGACTCTGGCTTGGGGACTGGAATCAGAGAGGATTGTTTTACCCAGCTGGGTCCATGGCTGTGCGTTGACTCTGGTTATGATGCTGGGGACTGTGCAGCAGGCAGTCATTGTGATGAGAGTAAGGGCTGCAGGTGTATGGTCAAACCTGGCAGTAAGTGCCCCGCTGCCGCCTTCTTGTTTGGTGACTCATTGTGAAGCCATCCTAGAAGTTCTGCCTTCCACAGGGATGCTTTTTGCCTCTCCTAGGCAAGCTAAGCAGAAATTGTTGGAGGCTGCAGCTATTTGTGGCTTGTATCTATGGTCACACTGTGGACAGACATCTTCTTCCAAAAAATGAAAGATTCCCAGTTAATTGTCTGGAAATAAGGAGGGGTGGATTTTTTTCCTAGTTTCATGTTGTTACTGTCTTATGTACAGTGACTCATTCTTCTGCATTGGCTGTTCATACTTGAAGATTTCTGAGAAGGGGATTGATAGTGTGAATCCTTAAAGGAGGAGATTAGATGAGGTGGAACTGGCTTTGATTGCCACTTCGGTCTGCGATGCTGTGCTCCTTTCACTGCAGGGCAGACGAGAGTATGTTTCTTCTTAAAATAAATAGTAATCTGATGCTCACCTGAGTTTAGCTGTTTACCTGGGGGAAAAAGTTTTCTTAGAAATGACAAGGCAGTTCGAAATCTGTTTTTGGCATTTTAATTGCAGTATACGATGAGTCCTTTGAAGTTTTATTACCTATTATATACTTGATTCCAAATTTGCCTTTTGCAGTAGCTTAAGGTTTTTTATTTGCCTCAGAATATTAACATTTCTGTTTCAAGCTTTGAAAGAGCAAACTTTCTGAGCATGATTATGAACATTAGGTTAATACATAATCCCCACTCATCGGTTCTCTAGATTTCCATGTGCTTGTTTTTAGAGGCTTTTCAAAGGTGCTTAGCTTTAATTGCCATTATGTGAGCACACAGAAGTAAGGACCCGAGAGTCTTATCAATTATTCTGTTCGCAAATTCATTTTTAGATAGTCTTCAGAGCTGTCCTTACATCGAGGAAGACTAAAGACTTTCATCTAAACGGGGAGGAGGTTGTGTTGTTGCCTTATTTAAATACTCAATGGCTATACATTTGTTGGTCTTAATGTAGTTGCTGGGGATCCGTTTTGTCTTCTCTGGTATTGTTTTCTAGCAAGTATTTTATGTACCTTGAATATGTAAACTTTTAGCTACCCACACAATTAATAATAATACAGGTCTATGTAGAAATGGCACGAATGACTGAGTTTCTGTGGCTCGCAGTGAGCTATAAGACCTTAAGTTCTTGAGCTGGAGTAGAAAAAGGGCCACTTTGCCTTTTAACAACTTCTGAAAAGCAGAACTGGAGGGACAGAGGTGGGGTAGGTTGTTCTGGTTTTAGCATGTGGGTCCGTAACAAAGCTAGCTAAACCTACGTGCTCCACCACCCGTGAGAAGGCTCTGTGCAGTCGGAGTTCCCATGTCAGTGTCTTACCAAAAGATCTGTGAAGTCCATAAGGAAATACAGAGGGAGTCACTGTAGAGTAAGAAACTGGAAATGTGCTTCTAGAATGCAGCAGGGGCTTGGTGTTTGGGGAAGAGCTGTCTGGTCTGTCTTGGACAGTTGTCAGAGAAAGTTGTAATCAGACTAGGAGGAAAAGTTCAACTACCTTGTACGTTACTCTTTAAAGCTGAGTAGAAGATGTATTTTTCAATGCATAGGTCACTCTGAAAGTAGTGCCTCCTATTTATTTTCATGGAAGCTACAACAGAGACAAAGAGCACAATAGCACTATATGATAGAGCAAACAATAAGCTGAAAAACACTATTTTTTGACACAGTCACCACCGTTAGCTATGTGTTTTTGCCAGCAGTGAACAAGAGCCTGCATGTCACACTCTGCGTGGCTGCCTGGAACGTGGCTTGTCTTTCACATCATAGTCACCAGTGGTGAACCACCCAGTGCCTCACTGTGCTCACATCCACTGATTGCTGTCCATAAACGTTCAGCAAGCGTCGGTGAATGTCGGTGGGTGCCATTTTTTCTGCATGGAGGAATTCAATGCCACACCTTTGCTTCATCCGCGCTCCCACGTCAGATGCCACTGTGTCAGAGTGCCCCTCTGCTGCCATCTGTCACACAGCAACAGCATGGAACGGAATATTGGTGGGAAGGGTCAACCTCTGCTGCCATACCACCAACATCTGCCTCTGATGTTGTGGGCCAACATAATAAAATAGGAGGCAGTGCTTTTGGAGCAGCCCTCATATATTCTGTTTCAGAATCAATAATCGATCATATAGAAATACCCTATGCTGCTACCCCAACTATGAACAGCTTTCCAGCAGTGACGATACTATAAACCAGTAGCAGCGCCAGTAAAACACTGTGGGCTGAAATCTGCTGAATTAGAATTCAAACGGTCTCAGCCCTTGCTTGTCCCGGCCAAGTGCATCAGCTGTGCATGGTGGATTTATGGTCTCTTAGCTAACAAGAGCCATTAGTCCTCATGTAGGTATATTGAAACCAAGAACATGTACTAATGAGTACAGACGCCCTGTTTTGAGCCCTGCCACAAGTGGATGTTGAACGCTCCAGGGATGGAGTGACATGGGTTGCTGAGCCCCGTGCACTCCCGTGCAGAGGCAGATGCTGTCCTGCTGCCCCACTGGTGGGTGTCCATGGTGCTGTGACATGGCAGCTGGTATTGGCCTTGGAGCAATACGTCACAAGTGCTCTGTGTGGTCGTCATCGCCAGCTTCTGTCAGCTGTCTCGCAGATGGGAGTTGCTTGTCCATGAAGTTACCAGGTTCCTATTCGTACCTGCCCGAAGCCTTCTGTGTTGCTTCATCCTCAGCACAGTGCTCACCCTGATGGCGCAGTCGGCTGCTTCATCGCTCTCCGGTTCCTGTTCAGTTTGTAAGTTACCTCCTGTTTTGCCATTTTAGTCATTTTAAAAAGTTATAATTCTTAAACTCCACTTCTTCAACTTCCATTTTTACCTGGAATATTTTTGTCTTAGTTAAAATTCTCCCCCTCTCTGAGACAACACTGTGTGTGTGTGTGTTTGTGTGTGTGTGTGAAAGATGGTCAGTTTTTCAATAAAAAATTCCAGTTAGGATACTACTTCTAGTTCGCAAATAAAAACTAAGGTTCTGTTTTTTAGGTCACAAGCCCAACACAGATTTTCAGGTTATCATGAAAAACAGTGATCGCAGATTTTGAGAATTCTCCAGGAAAGACAAATGTGATTTGTAATGATTCCCGGTTCATTTGTTCCACCTTCCATAAATGCTGTCCCCTACCAGTACCAGCGCTGTCACTGTGCTGGTGCCATTGCCCATCTGCCAGGCCTGTAAAACCCTCGGGGCAGGGATCTTACGTTTGCTTTGTGCTGTGCAGTGCGGAGTTGGTAGCTGGCACTTGAGAAACAATTAATGGTAATGCAGCTCAGCAGGGCGTTCGGCTACGGGGCTAATAAGAGTGGTATAAATGCCTGGTTGGATTGGATTAAAGGGAGCTTGTGTGTCCCAGTGGTGTGTCTCCAGCAGGTGAGGGGAAGTGGTCTTAAGCATCATCTGGCGATGAAATAAACATCATTTCTGAAGGATGCACAAGAGTTAAGGATGGAAGACAGTCCAGATGTGGGTATCTCTGTTCTGCTTATTAGGAGGCTTTACTAACTAAATATTTTTTTCTATTGTGAAATAAGGGATCACTTCAGAGCATTAATCTCATTAGTGCCTGCATTTTCCTTCACATGGTCTCCTGCACGCACGATAAGTCGCCGCTTTATCGTATTTTCCTTTGTATCTTAACGATCCCTGTGTGCCGGGAGCGAGCTGTGCCGCAGCTTTCCATCTTATGCTAATCCATCAACATCAAGTTAGCTGCACGTGAGGAGGATGCGCGCAGACATCAGTGGCCGGCCGAGGCCCGTGGGTTGCACAGCAACCTGCCTGGGAAGATCGAGACCCCGCCGCCCGCACCAGGCCCTGCACTGCTGGGCTGCTCTGGGGCCAGCTCTGGTGCAGGCAGGATGGTAACGTGCTCCACGCCATCCTCGTTACAGCTGCTAATTTGGTTGTCTTCATTGTGCACATGGGGTGGTGGCTGCAGGCTCATCGATAGTGCCTGCTTTGTGCTTCCCCTCCTGGTGATGCGGGACTCGAGGCAATTGGTGGTGGTGTTGCTCTCCTTCTTGAAAGGCTTTTATTTGTCACATCAAATAAAGCCACAGGTGAACGTGGTGCTTGCCCATTGAATTCTTGCTCTGTGGTGGATTCTTTGGCTCACAACTTGGGCTGAGACATGTGACCTCCATGCTGCTGCACTTTCCTTCCTTTGGGTTTCCAGCATTAGGACTTAGTGCTGTGGGGCAGGCGTGGGTGGGATGCACTTTGAGAAGCCTCTGGGGAAATAGAAGAGCTGTTGCTGTTGGACTGAGTTGTGTAATGGCCAAATCTTGGAGCCAAATAGGAACTGACCTTGTCTCTTTAATTGAGTGGAATATTTGATTATTATGCAACACATTTAGTTGCTATTTGGGTCCCTTTAGAATATGTTCCTGTCTTGTGCTCCATGGTGAATTTAAAATACATGTATGTTTACTGTGATTGGAGCTAAACAGTGCTGAAGAGCTCACCCAGAACCCACCTGTGTGATCCCAGACATTTGTCGTGCCCCGACTCTGGAGCCTCCTTACATAGGGTTTGATGTAGGAAAGCAGTTAGCGATGTGCTTACTGTTAAGTGTTTTACCAGTCCCGTTGAGGCTCTTGAACCTCCTGGCAGGCTTGAACTGGAACAGGGGCTGTGCTGGACCAGACCTATGTGCCAGTGGGACCTCAGCGTGCCGGGAACACAGCACTGGCTGTGTGGCTCAGGTGCCTTCAGACCAGGTTCTTTCACTGCAAATCGGGGTATACGCATGCAAGAGGAGTACCAGGGAAAGCAGCAGCTGTGCTAAGGAGACAGCAAGCTGCAGCTGTGCGATGCAGCCCCTCCAGCTGAGATAGATCTGCCCCAACCAAGGAGCATGGCTGGGTTTCGTCTGTGTGCCTTGGTCCCTTGCCCCTGCGGGCACGGCTGTGTGTGCAGGCAGCTGCTGGGGCCCATCCCCATGTCCCTGCCCTGGGGCCACTCAGTGGGAACTTGGGGAGCGGAGCTGCCTCTGAGAGATGGTGTGGTGTTTGCGGGCAGGGAGAATACACGCAGCCTGTGGAACACTCAGCGTGGCTCTTGCTTATGCTGTGCTTATGTATGTAGCAATTACGTGCCATTCTGAGTGCATTTTCTGGTGGCAAGCTATTTATCAACTGACTGTTGAACTTGTTTTTTCCTGAAGCGCATGGCGTGTTGCTCCTGATTGAAAAGCTGCTGGTTCTGTCTGCTTGTTCTCCTTGTTCTTCAGCCACGCACAGATTCCTCCCTGCTTGTTTTGTTAAAGCCCGTCAGCTCTGGAGTGATAGCTTCCACCAGCCAGGTAGCGGGGCTGTGCTCTGAGACAGTGCTATTGTTTTTGTCCGTCTTGGTTCTAAAATGGCTGTGCACCGAGAGAAGCACCTGGACACAAGACATCAGGTGCCTGAAATTCGAAAGGAGGAATGTTTTCAGAGCGCTCATGTGCTTGTTTAGCAGGAAGCAAGTAAGGTCTGTGAAAAGCTAACATTGTGTTCACCAGATGGGAGACTGGATGGCAGCAAAAGGCCACATATTCAGGTTTTAACTGAGTGGGTCACAGGTTGTTAGCAGCATTTCCTACAATACAAAGTGGAATCAGAGAGTTTCCTCTCTGGAAAACAGAGAGGAGTTTTCCAGAGTCCTGCTCCTTCCCCAGTCGCAAGCAAACCTCTGTCCCTTATCCACTTTTTCTGATGACAGGTTGGTGTCTGAGCCAGGGCTGGTGGGGATGGGTCCTCCTCCCTGTGACAGAGACAGTGTGACGCTGTTTGTGGATTCCTGTGTCAGTGAAAGGTCAAAGAAGTGTTTTACTTCCCGTGGTTAGATCAACTGTTTTCTTCCACTGGGGAGTCAGATGTGCATGTGCCTTAAGCCTCATTCTGAAGATGGTCTTGGGGTCTGCAGAGGGAGCCCACCCACCAGTTGTAGTGAGCACACAATTGATTGGCATTGTAGTAACTCCTGATGATCCTGGTTCTGACCTGTGTACCTATTGCTGATACTGCATAAACCAAAAAGTACCATTTTGCACATTAAGAGGTTTATGTGTGCAGCTTGGTTGTTAGAGTACAGCCTTTGCTACAGACCAAGGGCATGCTTCAGCCCTTCTGTTCGCCCTGTGGTGGGGCTCATCAGCCCAGCATGGTGTGCGTACCGTGCGTGCCCCAGGCAGCCAGCAGAGAGAAATGGGGCTGGGGGGCAGATTGGCCCAGCCCAGGGACTGTTTCTGACCCAGGCCAGGTGTTGCCTTCTGGAACGCTGCTCTGGACCTCCTCTGGAGCCCAGAGAACCAGTGCAGCTGTAGATGGAGGTCAGTATGTCGTGGCATCTTAGGTTGGCTGAGACAGACCACAGGCCTAATGCCTAAACAGCCTCACAGCATAGTTTCACTGACCTGGGATATATCCAGAGCTTGGTTCTGCTTGATGCAGGATGCTCCAGCTTCTCCTCAGGATGAGGAGGAAGTGAGGTCACCCAGTACCTTCCAGGATGGAGTCCCAGAGAAGCATGGAGGAAGGGTAGAGAAGCCAGGTAGCAGATCACAAAGAGCTCCTAAAGCAGCAACAAGAATATCTTCTCTTATTTGAGATATTTAATCTTTTTGAATGAGTAATATAATATTTATAATATTATAGTAGCTGTAATAACTTGCTTAAAAATTAAAAATAGTTAATGGCTGAAGTGGAATAAGCGTGTTTAATGCTTCCCACTGAACTGCTGTACCTCCTGCTAGAAGCATTTTATTTGAATGCGTAATTTTCTCCCGTTATAACAGTACTGACTGGAACAAACACACTGGCTCTGTATTCCCTTCTGAATGTGTATCAGGCTGATGGTATTTATAAAGCTCCCTGCCTGATATGTGTCCTAGCTATCTGGAGCATCACTTCCTACTGTTAGACGAATTATCCCAAGGTAGAAGAGGGCTCTGAAGTGAAAAGCATTGCTCTGGCTGCCCTGGGTTCATTTCTGGGACATAGTACCAGGTCTTTTGTGGTAGGTGAGTTGTGTGTATTGTTTTCTGTATTATTAGATAAGATTCCCTTAATTCCTGTGGTGAGGTTTGTCCAAGACTCAGCCCAGCTCCCAGGAAAACACAATTTCTTGCACTACTTCCCCCATGTAGTAGAAAGCCCTACAATACCTGAAGACCCAAACTGCTGCTCATAGTCCTCAGCTGAGCACTGTTGGAAATGTTGTAGACGCTTGGAACTGTTCAGTGGAGGACTTGGTGAACAGGACAGACATCAGTCTGGGTTTGATGTAGTTTGATAGTACAAAACATATAGGAGATCTGTGTCCTCTGTTGCTGAGGAGATTCTCCAAGACATTTTTTTTTATGTAGCAGCAGTCTCCATAGCACTGGAGCGTCATGCCTGGGTAGATTACATGGCTATTGCTGACTGAGAGATGATATAATGTGAGTAGCTGCATCAGGGTCAAATTCTGCTGGAACGGGGTGGAGATTCCTGCCCAAAGTCGCTAGAAAGTATTTGGCCACTCATAAACATTGCTGTGGGGTAGCTTAGACTCTGTGTGAAATATAAGCCTGACTACAGGCTGAGCTGACTGACAAGGATGGGGTGGGGAGTGAGAGAGGACATGCCTTAAAATGAAGGGACCTGCTCAATGTGAGCGGCCTCCTCAGAGCGCCTTCCTTTTCCCCCCACATCCATCTTTGCCTTCTCAGACCTTTGGCCAGTTGGTCTTTGTCAGTGGACTGATCCCACTGCCCGTAGTGAAGGCTGGACAGCGCCGTGTGTCACATTCAGAGCATCATCAGTTCAGTTCATGCAATCTGGGCACTTTGTTTACTGACTGCGTGTGGCCACTCAACGGGAGAAAGAGCGTGGGTCCTTGCAGTCGCAGGATAAAGGCAAATTGCCATGAGCAAGTGCCTGGCCAGGGATGAAGGAGCAGACACAGAGTTATTGTACTCAAGGTAGATAAAAAGGAGGCATTTCCAGTGTATATAACTCTATATAAAGCATTTGGTCTTCTACAGCGCTCTTAGAAATTTAGAATGAGTAATAACATTTTGTCTATATTGAATAAGTGCAAGAGGAAGATTCAGGGTAACTGCAGGCAGCTTAGCCTGACATCAATCCTGGGCGAAAGAATAGAAGAACCGGCAGAGGATTTAGAGAATTAAAGGTAGGGAATATAATTAATGCCATTCAACATTCATTTTTGGAGAATGTCTTGTCAAACAAACCTGATTTATCTGATGCGATTGCAAGTTTGGGGGATAAGATAACTGTGTAGATATAATAAACCTGTGTAAGGCGTTTGATTTTATTCCACATGACACTATGATTAAAATATTAGCACTGTATACTTTCACTGAAGTACATGTTAAATGTATTAAGAACTGAGTAACTGACAGATCTCAAAAAGTAGTTGTCAATAGGGAATCATCACTGAATGGGAACATTTTTAATGTAGCTCTGCAGGGATCAGTCAGAGCCCCCATGCTATTCATCATTTTTGGCAGTGATCTGGAAGTAAATATAAAATTATTTCTGATAAAATTTGTGGGTGGCACAAAGATTGATGAGATGAGAAAAAGGGCAGCAGGACACAGTGCTCTTGGTCACTTGGTTAATTGTCCCTTTTGAAAACAAGGAATTTCTTATGCATCTGGAGAGAAGGAATGTGGTGCAGAGTTTTGTTCCAGCCTGGAAAACAGAAGGTTTGAGTTCTTCCATTCCTTTAGTCTGCTGGCCCCTCTGGAGAAACGAGATGTATGATGGCATCGAGTACCAAATCCTGGCGAAGGTCTTTGGAAACGGCCAGGGAGCCCACGGGTGCTGGGCAGAGGGGAGCAGCCATTTCTGTCAACTTGCTGTTACACTCTAAGAGGGCAGAAATCAAAGCAAAAATGTGGCTTTATTGCTGTAAAGTTTTGCATTTCTTAACAGAATGCCAGCATGTGGCTGTTTTAAAACAGCTAGGTGGAAAGAGAGGTTCAGTCAGAGCAGAGCGAAGTGAGCCTTGGGGCCTGTGGACCAGCAGCACCATGCTCCCTGGAGAGGGCCGCCTCAAGGTCTGCTGTGGCTCCAGCAGGCCTCCAGGATCCTCAGTGGGCAGCGACCTTGCACCAGAGGGACACTGAAGGTATTGATACCTGTGGTGAGGCTGGTGGTGCTTCGTGTCCAGATAACAAAGTGCATGAGGCCATGGTCCTTCCTTCCCTCTCCTGCACCGCTGCTTAACGTCTGATGTGCCCTAACGGGTTCTCCATCACTGGTCGTTGATCGTTGTTCATAAACAGGCCAAGTTCTGTGTAGCTTTCCAGCCACAAGTTCCCCTAAGCTAAAAGAAAACAGTGTATCTTACTAAATAAATGATTAGACATCAATGATTTTCTGCCTTCTAGAGCACAGTTATTTGGAAGCATGAAAGGAAATTGCTGCAACAGTACAAAACCACTGCCCTTTGCACTTGCATCTTTCCCACAGAGTAATCCTTCATTCATTGTTTACTTAATGAGAAAAGAAAGAGGTTAATTTATAAACCAAATAAAAAACAGACAGAAGACTTTATTTGTGGAACAAAAAACTGAATTAAACAAATGCTTTATCCATTAATGCAGCTAATTGTGCCATGCTCCACTGAGGAAAATAGACAGGTCTGCTTGTATTTTGTTCTTGCTGATGGAAGCCACAGCCCCTCTCCAGTGAGAGTCCAAGCCAGCAGTCTGTGGCTAGAGTTTCTTACAAACTTTCCTTGCTTGGTGAATTAATTTCAGTTCCCGGACTGTGACAGGCTCAGCCTCTCAAGGGTTTCTTAAATTTAATAGATAGGTCCAGGAATAATTGGCATAGCTCTTTTGCCAGTGAATGCTGTCTGAATCATTTGCAAATTCTCA
Organism: Penelope pileata; assembly: GCA_013396635.1. Taxonomy (NCBI): domain Eukaryota; kingdom Metazoa; phylum Chordata; class Aves; order Galliformes; family Cracidae; genus Penelope; species Penelope pileata. Next base: position 66,456 of record WBMW01001284.1, on the reverse strand, counting down.
TGAACATCCACAGAGAGCTGCTGTGAGGAGGAGGGACTCCTTAATTCATTTTCTCTGCTCCAGAAAAGTCTATCGTATCCATGTTATAATTTATCTGCTTCTGGGCTATTTCTGTTGACGAAAGGACATTGCAGATGTTGGAATGAAATTAAGGCAGGGATAAGTTGTGCATTTCTCCTGAGTCTCCTGTGGTAGCCTTTGAGCTTTGCTGGTCAGTGTACGTCTGAAATCTCCAGCATCCTGATGGGGGAAGGTTAATGGGAAGGGGAGCAGGGGAGTGGTGCTGTGATCTAGGTGAGAGTTATGATGGGTGCTTGATGCCAAGGCTGACTGGAGGCTGAAGCTCTTGTATCTCCCTCTTTCTGGAGTAAATCTGGAAAGGAGCGAGGAAGTGGGAGAGACCTTGACAAGCGTGGGAGTTGTGCAGCTGGCGTGTGTGCTCTAGGGACAGCTCAACTTTGCAGAAGGACAGAAGTTGCGGTCCTTTTAAAGTTCCTCTGGACTTCATGCAGTGCAAATGTTAGTACAACTGCCTTCAACAGGAGGTGTTATTTCTGTCTAAATGTACCTGGGGGGTGGCTTTCCACAGCTCCTTCCATGTAGTAAAATGTCACCTATCTCTTGGTACCAAAAGCCAGCATACTAGGAGCCAAGAAATACAACCATAATGGTTTGGAAGTGGCGGTCAGTTCATGGGGACAGCTAGGAATAGTTTGTGGAAACACCTGGGAGTAGCATCTGATTCCCTTGGGAAGCTGCAGGTGACTGTGAAGTGTAGATATGGGAAAACATGTTTGAGAAAAAGAAAAAATTGAAGTTGCTTTGTTGGAATTCTCTATGATGGTTTAGAAGATTTTGTGTTGAAAGAGGCACTTCCCTCTGAACTGTGACTGAAACCAAAGAAAGTATATAAAAAGGTTAATCTCTTCCTGGACTTCATCAGCTACTCTGTGGGTGTAGTGCCTTCGCAGTCTGTCATTACCTGATGGGGCATGAGGGCTTATAAGGCCCAGCCGTCAAACTGCTGAAGGGAGCTTGGGAGATCTTGTTCCTCACTAATTTCTCATTGCCTTTGTCAACCGGTCCTAAGCCTTGGTTTTCAGATTATGATAGCAAGGGTGAAATACTAATTATGAAAACAATTAGCAAAAATTCAAACTGAGCCCTGTGCCACTGAGCATGTGGAGCTTTTAGTGAAAAAGAAAAATCTGGAGCAGTAATACAAGAGGCTGCTTTTCCCATCCTTAGGTCATTAGAGGCATCGTTCTTGAATTTAGTCTGTAATTTGTTTTAATTCCGATATTATACAATTCTACTTCTCAATTTAAACAAGACTTGTTTCTGTATATGTTTCATATGTGTATATGTAATAGGTACGTATAAACATATAGTTATAACTATGAACGGATACGAGTGTTATGTGTGTATATGTGTAGAAGTGTGGTGTTGCAGTGAGGTAGCTTCATGGTCCGCAATTATGCAATCTTTGGAAAGTGTATTTTTTGAAACACGGCCGTCTCTTTGTTAAGTATTCAAAGAACATTGTAATTATTGTTGTGGATATCTTTTAGCTGCTCAGTGGAAAAAGTTGCAAACATTTTTGTTAGAACATGTATTTGTTTGTAACCTGTTCAATACATCATGTATGTATTTGCCAGCTGGCTTTCTTTCAGAAATGTACTATCGTGCAGATATTTTTTTTTTTTTTTTTATTGTTGTGACATATTTTTACACTGTTGTCATACTTTAAGGAAGATCCTACCCTCCTATAGTATCTTATGGAAATATTTGTGAAACATAAGACTGATTTTTTTTTTTTTTTTTTTTCTAAATATATTGGCAAAATTGTTCTTGGCTTCAGTTAGGGCATGCAAATAATTTTTTCCTCCCATTTCAAAGTAACATGGTTTTGCTTGCCAATGGTTACATCAACACAGCATTGTTCATTTTGCTTAGAACATACGTAAGATGTAATGTCTTTGTGTCTGGAAATGGGGCTTTGAAAGGGCTGTGGAACCTGGGGTCAGCTGCTGGGAGGGTGAAGGTTGGGGCTGGAGCCAGCTCAGAGAGGGGCCTGAGCCCCTTGATGTCCCACAGGTTTGCCGGCTGCTTTCGCTTTGCTGCGTGCAGCCTCTGTTGTGGCTCTTCCTCTGAGGAAGCAGCAAACTGCTGGTGCTGTGCTTGGGGTTTTGAACGTTGGAGGACGCCTGTCGCTTTCCATGTTCGTGTTTAAACACAGGGCTGGGAGCAAAGAGTGATTTTGAAATAGAGCTCAGTCTGTGTGCAGACATCCTCCTGAAGGGAGGCCGGGGCTGTGCTGGTAAGGCTGAGCTGCTCCAGGCCTGCGTAGCCCAGTCCTGGTGGGCCATGGCCTGCAGCGGCTGGGCGAGGTCACCTTCTGCGCAGGCCCGCACTGAGGCTGGGATCTGTAAGAAATCACCACTGGCTTCCCAGCCTTCAGGCTCTGGTGTCCAGCTGCTTTGTCCTCTGGGCTGCTCTGTCTTGGATGTTAGGTTTTCCAGCTCCTTGCTGAGAGCAGGGGTGATGTAGTTTTCAGAGGAAACTGAGATCCAACTTGTTATGAGCAGGGGTGATACAGTTTTCAGTGAAAGCTGAAATCTAGCTTACTGTCATCCTTCCTGCAAGAGACCCCAGGGCTACAGCCTCTGTAGAGCCCTACACAGTGGCTTTCCCCTTTTTTTGGTGTTCTGCTCCCAAGAAGTGAAGCTGACGCTTCTTGGAGAGCCTGTTTTCTGTGTTAGAGACATAGCTCTGCTTTCATTCTTGTGTCATTCCCACCCCTTCAGAGCTGCCTCAGCCACCTCTAAGTGGGGACGAGGGAGCTGCCTTGGCAGTAGACTCCTCCTGAGCTTTTCCCCTTTCCCTGGATGTGTTGTGACTGCAAGGGGGAGGACGTGGTGTTTTATGGATGCATTTAAAAAAGGTTCAATTTTTTGTAGGCCTATTCCACTTAAAACTGAGAGGAGAGCATCGTGGGTTGAGGCAGCTGAAACTGTCTTTGTGCAGTTTTCCTCGCGGGGGCTGTGGACAGGATATCCTCAGCCCCCGCCAGGCTGGGCTGCGTCACTCCTCCACAGCAAGCAGCACGAGCAAGAAGAGACATCCGAGAAACACAACATGTAAATATTCCATAAATATCAGGAATTTGGCAGGGAGGCAGCCGTGGCTTCCTCTCTCCCTGGAGACACTGCCATATGCCCAGAGATGATTCCGGTTGTTTCAGCAGCACCTGCAAAACTCAGCTTGGGCTCCCCGTGGCTCCGAGGCTGGCAAGAGTGCCAGCCCCTTCTCCTTGGGCTGGGGGGGATTAGGGACCACCAAGCAGCCTGCTTGGGCAAAGTGCACCCTCATGCCATCTGCCTGATGCCCCAGTTTTGGGGCACGAAGCAGGGGCTGATGCAGGGTGCCTCCCGATATCACCCTGCCCCACTGCTGGGTTTTTTCACCTGGTGGAAATGTGGCACAAGGTGAAGTAGCTGCAAGCAAATTGCTGTTATGACAGATATATCAGTGCAATAAAATTACACGTTTATGGCAGTCAGCAATACAGGTGTGTGCCCATAACTTACTCGCTGCTGCATGTTGTCCTGGGTAGGCAGTGTAAACCAAAATGAGCCGCAGAGGAGGTGCGTTATGTCATACTTACTGCACCCTCCTGCTGGAAGGGCCCCTCCTGGCTCTGGGGCATTACGGGACCCCAAGCACAAAGGGGGGTTTGTGTGCCTTTTGACAGCAGGGGAGAAGCTGCACCTCTTTCAAAAGGCATTTGGCCGCCCCATGGCATGCCTCAGTGCACGCTGCTCAGCAGCAGCGCTTCTTCCGGCCCTGTGCAGAATTGAAGGNTTTTTTTTTTTTTTTTGGCTTAGGTCTTCTTGTATTTTTTTCCCTGATCTTCTCCATGAGCAGAGGAGGAGGTTTTTAAGAGGTTGTAAATGTCACGGACAAAAACTCATGTCCAGCTCCTGGCTCTGGTCTTCTCTACACAGCTCTTCTCTCTCCATACCATCTGTCTGCTGAAATTAATGCTTTAGTAGCCTCTGCAGGACAGCAGTGCAATTTATTTGTTTAAATGTTTAAAAGGTCCTTTGCAACTCTGGGAATTCAGCTGGAGCGTCCAGGCCATGGATTTCCACTGGCTATGGAAATGCCATTTGATGTGCATGCCCTGGGCTTCACAGCTGGACACGCAGCTTTATCTGATTTTATTAAAAACTGCCCTCAGCTTTTTGGGTGCTGGTACCAAGGTAGCTCTGGCTCTTGGTGCTCAGCCTGGTGCCCTGCAGGGTGGATGGGGGCTTCTGTGATTCATCTGGGCCCCCGCATGTCCCTGTCCTCCAGCTAGCGTGCTTCAGAGCAGTGCACCCAGGGGCCCAGGCCTGGCATGCTGCTGGGCATGGCTGTACGGATTGTTCTGCTGCTGGTTTGGTTGGGATTGATGATCTAGGTTTTCCAACCTAGACGATTCTGTGAATTCTTTGATTCTGCAATTGTAACCGCATCTGAGGAACCTCCCAGCACTTCCAGCTGATGGTACCAGTGTCTCACCCTGCGTATATGACTGGGATCTTCCTGCAAGCCACTGTGGTCCTTTGTGTTGGCTGTGCCAATCTGTGGTGATTAATGTGTTTGTCTAGAGAGGGTACACTCATTAGCCAGTGATGATCACACTAAGTGATCTGTGATAACTGCGTGGTGTCAAGCAGGGTTCACACAAGGAGTCTCGGGTTATCCCACCAATGCCTGCCCTGGTACCCTGCAGGAGCTCACCTCCTGCCATCCATTCGCATACCTGGAGATGGTGCTTCCACTCCCGTGTAACAAGATGGAGCAAGTCCTTTTTATTTTGCATTCTGGAGCCTTTAATTACCCTCAACAAGTCCCTTTCACACTTTGAAAATCCTGCAGCGATTTCAGCTTGAATTGCTTTCTCTGAGGCTGCTGTTTAGAGCAGCGCACCTGCTCTGGAGCCCCAGCGGTAGTTGGGCTGTAATAGTTACGATCTTTTAAATGCACTTAAGGTACCACGAGCCTGAAGAATTGATAGCGATGCAATCTGGCATCTCAGTACAGGTTTTGTGTTGTCTCCAAACTGAGCATTTTGGTTTTAATTGTATTGTCTTGCCATTTATGAAGATCACAAATGTTAGCACGTTGTAGAACTTTGATGTGTTTAATTAAATGCTGCCCTGTGACCACGTACCCATCCTGCAGGTCTGGGTCCTGCGCTGCCCGCTCCGTTGCGCTCTGCCAAACCCCTGGCGAGTTCAGTGAGAGTTCTGCCAGAACAGGGCCCAAAAAAAGGAGCATGGCTCATTTGAACAGTTGTGCTCATATTAAGAGGCTATTAAACAAAAAATACTGAAGAACCTACTTGTCTTGTCCTTGCCCAGAGCAAACCTTTATCCTGGGAGTGGTCCAGCTCATTGAAGATGGAGTTTCTTCTGGTTCGTCTGTTACCTAGAATTTTGTGCTGTTGGTACGATGAATAGATGCAAGTTTTTAAAGTTCTCTGCTGTCTTAATTCCGCTGTAAGGAAAGGGTAAAAAAAAAAAAAAAAAAAAAAAGAAAAAAAGAAGACATCTCTCTTAAGCATGTCTCCTAATGAGCAGTGAGAAGTGTGCAGCCTGTAGCCTGCTGCTGCACTCAGAATGTAAAATTCGCAAAATTACAAGTTGGGAGTGTGATAATGAACTGAAAGTAAATATGGTTCAGTTTGATATGAATCATCCTTCAGGGGTTTAATTGGGCTCGGAGGAGCTGGTGTTGTTGCTGTGTGAGAGCCGAGTGGCTACAGAGTGAGGCAGGCAGCAGAGCTATGTCAGCCACATGGCACTGGGAAACCTTGCTCTCAAAGAGGTTTCTTGGGATGCTCAAGGAATTTCTTGCTCCTCCTTCCAGCAGGAATTTGTGAGCCCAAAGAAGAAGGTTTGGGTGGCTCGTTGTGTCCAGGCAAGGGCAGTCCTTCCTGGAGGGAAGCGTGTGTGGTTTACTCCGTGCAGCCCGGGGAGCTGCATGGTGCCTGCCTCGGGGATGGTGCTGGGTGGTACAGGGAACTTCAAGGTATGAACTGTGCTGTAATGGGGAGAGACGGAAATAGTGTATCACCTTCTTTAAAGCCACGATGATGATTATGGGATGAGGTTCTTAACCTGCTGCACAGAGATTTATATAAGCGATTCTCATTAATGCCAGAGGGAATTACTCAGAGATATACAAGTGCATCTCAATAAGAAATGTGCCTTGGCAGTTCACTATTAATATTTGAAGATGGTACAAGCAAAGTCTCCTTCTCTGAGTCAAGCACGCAAAAACTAGTGATATTCTGGGGAAAAATAATCTGTTATTTTCATCTTCTGAGGCGTTGTAGGAAGGTGAACTGTTCATACGTGCAGGTGCTCGGAATAAAGCATTCATTGTATGTGTGGCATGGTAACTGCTCCACGGTTCTGACGCTCACCTCCTGTCTGCCGGTTGTTGACGGGCGGCAGCACGGCTCTGTTTCTGGGCACTGCTGACCTGCTCCATCCCAAGGCTTCGGTCCTGTCCTGCCATTCACTGGAGGAGAGGAAGGGTTGATACCACTGCTTGCAGTTACGTCCTTTAATAAAATGGGGTGGGGAGGCCACAGGCAGGAAAACAAAGGCATGAACGAAAACAGAATTTGTGGCTTCTGTCTAGTGAAATATCTCAAAGAGCTTGCTTCTTCTGAAGTGGCCACTGAAGTGGGCAGAAAGGGCTGTGCATTTATGTGCGGTACCGAGGCAGGCAGGCAGTGACCTCTGCTTGCTGTTTCTTGGTTAGATGGTATTCCTCTGTGCAGTAGCAAGCTTTCAAGTTGGTTTCTTCACATTTTGACTTTTCTCTGTTTTTCGTTAAAGTTTGCATGAAGTTTGACTCTTAAAGTCAGGAAGGGTTATTTTAGGTTCCTGTCCTGTCCTGTCCTGTCCTGCACGGAGCTGTGCCACGCAGCCTTCCTCCTGCTCCCCTCCCTCCGGTGGGCACAGGCTCGGGCCGCGTCTGTTCTCAGCATGTGGCTGCCGCACTTGCCCAGTCCCCGCAGGACCTGTGACTAATTGCTGCCATGCTGCTTCAACTAATCTACTCTATTATTCTTAGCATTACTTATATAACTTTTAGTGGAAGCCCATTTCACCTAAAAGAGAGAAAGTAAAATTTATTATTCCTAACAGATGTCAGTGGCTTTGGAACAAGGCAGCGCCCGGTGATGTGGCCTCCCAGCAATGCCTCTGGCTTAGCAGGGTCACCAAACCGGGTGAGTCTTGCCTCTCGCCCCGCAGATGAAAAGTGCTGAAGCTGACCTTTAGAGCAGCACGTCGCAGGTGACAGTGCACCCTGAAGCCAAGGGTTCCCCGCTGAGAAGGGCCTTGCTCATGGCTGCAGAGGCTGAATTTTGTCACTTCCTGTGTTTTCAGCAAATAAATTGGCGAGTTGAAGTCAGTGCTCTGGATTGCATGGTGCAAACCTTCATCATGCTCTTATGAGGGCACGTTACACTGATAGGGTGCTGTTCTAATACTTGAGCAGAGATAATGGAATACCAAAAGAGATATCCTGTTGGAATCTTAGGTGGGGATTTCATGTCTGCAGGCAGGCACCAAAGAGAGCTTATAATTCGTTGTCCAAGGATTTGATCCTTTCCTTCACTTTTTATTTCTTTTTTTTGCATTCCAACATGAAGTATGTAGCTGCACAGAAGTGACTGTAAGGAAATAAAGCACACAGTCACACTGCATTTGCATGGAATAAAGAACTTCTTGACTGCTCACTGCCTTCCTGCTGCTACAAAACAGTCAGATAACCATGAGACTGAATGAAGGTGCACCTCTGCCCTGCCCTGCTACCTGGCCACAGGTATTTTACAGAAACTTCCAAAAAGCTTCCTGCCCCCACTGTCACCTCTGTGACGTCTGTCAGTAGCCCCTGGGCTCAGCTCAGTGCCAGGCTCCTGGCACCAGGAGGGGATCGGGGGGTGGCAGTGGCAGCTGGGGACACCGGTGAGGGGGTGCAGGCCAGGAGGCCGGGCTGTTGGGAAGAGGAGAAGCTGTATTTTTCACAGCAGCTGAAACCCTTTTGTATTTTGGTTTCTGGTACCAACTATTTATCCAAAACATTTGGGAGAAAAGCTGTCTCTCTATGAAATATTTAACACCCTTGCCTTCAGCTGTGGGCTGAGAAAGCTCCCAATCCACGTGTGAGTCACCAAGAACTCCTCCAGCAAGAACAGAGGAAGTCAATGCCTGCACTTGCTAGAGGAAAAAAAATATTTGCCAACTTGGAAAAAGCCAGGGATGGTTCGTATCTCTTGTATATCTTGAAACAAGCTCAGCAGTCATTCTGTCATACGCAGAGTCCCAGATTTTAAGTGCAGAAGATCTCAATATGCTCGGTAGCATGGAGACCAGTCCTGCACCCAGTTTTTAGGCTTTCACTAAGAGCTGTTGTGGTTCATATCCTGCCATGATGAAAATTCTAAGATGTAGATCACTGCTTCCCTTGGTAGCTTGATCCTTTGGTGAATTGTTGTTTTATTGACTTTGTTTTCGCTTCCAGCCATCACTTCCCACACATCTCTGTGTGGCCGTGAGATCCATGGGTTTGGTGCCCGCTTCCCTTGAGAGAACGGCCTGGGGCTGCCCTTCCGAGAGGGCTGTAGTCCTGTGCTTCCCGAAATCGAGAGCTCTTGGAGGGCCTACGGTAGTGCCAGGTTAAGAGCCCACTGTGGAAAAGCAAGTCTGCATCCATCAGTCTGGATGTCAGACAGGTTCTTTAATTACAAGGCCTGCCACAGAATTTGGATTTTGGTTGCTGAGATCTCTGGTTAATCTGATGGAAGTTGAAGCACCAGTCAGCTCTGTGACTTCCAGTACATCTTCTGTCTTTCCTGATTGACTTCAAGCAAACAGTGATTATTGGATCCTTCAACTGCTGAGCATTTTGTGTGTCCATTTGATTATGAAGGAGCCTGAGATGCTGAGTGTAGTAGAAAGAAAGCACGTAATAAGAATGATTTGTGATAAAATGGGTCACGTGATGAAGAAGGAGTTACAGCTAACACACAGCTGCTCGGGCAGTGCTGTTGGTGAGCGCTGGTATGCGCCGTGCTCACGTGTGCCACGTACTCATGGTGGTCCTGTCTGCCTTGGCTATTGATTCCTATACAAGTGAAAAGCGAACCAACGGAGTAAAATTAAGATGAAACTTTTTTTAGCATGCTTCTCCCTTTGGCCAAATTATTTTTTCAACATGCAAATGAATTTATCTGCTGCAGAGAGGGATGGTGATCTCTGTCCCAGAGCCAATTAGAGAGACATCTCCAGCAGGGCTTCTACATCTCCTTCCCCTGTGGACCACTTAAAAATTGTTACTGGTGATGCGGATTCCTTGTATAGGAAACATAAACCTACTGATGAGAGGTCTGCTCGTCTTCTTTTTTGTTTGCAGATGTCATTTACAGAAGGTAACTATTCTCACTGGCTGAAAACCATTAGCTGGTGTCACAGGTAGTTTTTGTGCACTGAAATCGCTTCTATAGGGAAGACATAGATGTGGAACACTTTTCTAGGCTTTATGCTCCGAGTACCTATAAGCAATTTCTTGTAGCTTATGTGCCTGATGATGATTTCAAAGTATTGTTTGTATGTTGACTTCTGATAGCTTTATTCCCAACTTAAGACTATGAAAGTAAGTTGTTTTTTTTAATCAGCTGTTGAGATTAGAAATACAAACCTTAGAGCCCTTGCACTACTTCATGATGTTTACTTGAAGATGCAGGGGTAGCTCCAGTGATCTAAACGGAGGCTGCAAGAAAGGAGACAGACTCTTAAGCAGGGTCTGGGGTGATAGGACAATGGGAAATGGTTTCAAACTAAAAAAGGGGATATTTAGACTGGATATAAGGAAAAGGTTTTTACGGTAAGGTTGGTGAAGCACTGGAACAGGTTGCCCAGAGAGGTGGTGGAAGCCCCATCCCTGGAGACATTCAAGGTCAGGCTGGATGGGGCTCTGAGCAACCTGATCTAGCTGTAGGTGTCCCTGTTCGTTGCAGGGGAGTCAGACCAGATGGCCTCTAAAGGTCCCTTCCAACTCAAACGATTCTATGATCTCTGTTAATAACAAGTCCCCAGCTGAGCTGCACTAATTGCCTGACATATTCTGGCACACACCAATTGGTCCCTTTGCTCCTTTGACCCCCTCTGTCTTGTGCAGGTGGGACCTGGGCCTCTGCCCGCGCTGGTGTCTGCCTTCAGACAGCTGAGGTTAATGGACTTGGCTCTTTCTGTAGGTGGTTCTCTGGTCCCCCCTTCCCAGGAGGGGTGAATGAGATTGCTGGAAGTCAGTGAGGTTTTGAGCATAAAAGTATTAAAGGCTGCAAGCTGTCAGATACCACTCTGAGCATTCTGCAAATACCCAGAGACGAGTCAGGATGGTCAGGAGAGAATTTGCACCAGCATTATGGAACACACAAGCCCCTTCTCAAAGCTGTACCTGGATAAGCACGTGTAAGGACTCCTCATGGGAAGGAGCTGGTGTGGCCATTCACCTGTGCTCGAGCGGGCTGATAAAGCCGACAGCCTCATTCCCTACCCGTTGCCTGAGTTGCCTAATACCACAATTGCCGGCCTCTCTGATGAAAGGCAGGTTCATGTATCAGATTGTTGAGCATTAGGGATAAAGGATTAGATTTGCAATGTAATCTTCCAGTAACATTCCTCTTGATCCAGAAACCACGCTTTATGAAAGGGCTCTTTTCTCTCCGACAATGTGGTGGCCAGCTAAGGGACGCTATCTTCCACCTTCATTTGGAGATAGCGAGGCTGCTGCTGACCTGATGTTCGTGAAGGTCGCAGCTGCACCGGGCAAAATTAGTTCTGTGCAGGACAGTTAAGTAGATTGGATTTTCTCAGTTGTAGCTGATTTGCTTTCATCTGGGCTCCTCTTGCAAAGCCATTTAAAGTCCATTCCCCTCTGCCCCCCACCACTCTTCTGTGGGAAAGGACTGAAAGGGACTGAAATGGAGGTATTGCTGCCTGGGCTCCCATTCTGCCTTGTGCCTTGTCCTCACATCTGAGGAAAGAGCCTGGCAGAGGTTGGGGCAGGCTTAGTATTTGCTCAGCAGTATCTGACTGTATCTCATGGAGCCACAAATGTCACAGGGCAGCGGGGAAGGTCCCCATCAGCTCTTCCCACCTTGGCTGCTTTGCACTGCCTGCTCTGATGTGGGGCTGGAGGGCCCTCCTGCAGACGCCTTGGGATGTTGCTGCAGACACAGCCGAGCCCCTTCTTCTTGCGGCTGGGTGTCCCTGCAGCTTTTGGGTTCCTGATGGAGCCAGTTATTTTGGGTCAAAAGGCAGCAGAATCCATGGCTTCTAATCAGGAGGAATCTGCTGCCATCTCTGACAGCCTCCCATGGGCAGCAGTTTGAGACAGATCTGGCTGCTGAGAGAAGCACCAGGCGCCTGTCTGTTGGCAAACACGAGATAACGGTTGTGACTGAGCAGCACACTCACTGGGAACATGATGAGACATGGGGGAGAGGGACTTCCACCCAGACAGTTCCCAGTGCCTGCTGGTGATGGCAGCCCCTGTCCCAAAGCCCATGGAGGAGCGTGGGGCATCTCCACAGGGCAGAGTGCTCATGGGTTGGGCACGGGACCAACCCCAGCACCACGCCTGGCCACTGATGGCTATGCCGGGTGGGTTTCCTTGGTGCGTGCTGAGATGTGGATAAATAAATGGGGAGGAAGCTTTCCAGCAATGTCCTAAGGATGCCTTCAACCACCTGGAGAGCTGGGCTTTTCATTGTACAGGGGCTGCAAGGAGCTGTCTTAGCACGGAGTCTAACAGAGTCCTGGATCTTAGCATGCTGTAGACCTTGCAGTAACTGGAGCTTTGATGTCTTCCTGTAGAAACAGTTGCAAAAGAGAAGCACCAGGTCAGCTGATTATAAATGCAGCCAAATCCAGAGTGCAGATTCCATTTTCTTTCCTAAAAGCTTTTGTAACTATCGTTTTCCAGAACTGCGCTGCAAACAAGCAGTGACCCTGGTTTGTCTTTGACATTTTCTATTACTTTTTATTGGCATCTACCTTTATGTTCTGACAGTACATCGCGCTCTGAATTACAGGTATAAGTACTGCTTCGGGGCTTGGGCTTTGTCGACGGTGTGCGTTTGGGAAAGGCGTTAGGGGCTGAAGTCAGTGCTCAGCGTGCGGTGTGCAGTGGTTGGAAACATGGGAACGTCCTCTGTCTGCGTGTCACTGGAGGCCTGAGGTGGGGGAGCAGAGCGTCCTCGCCCAGGCAGTATTGTATTAGGGGTATGAAGTATTTGACAGTTCTTTTATATTTGCTCGTTTAATGTCAAGAATGTGTCACATCTGGTATTAATTGGTGGAAAATTATGCCTCTAATTTACCAATTTCATCGTCTGGGAGAATTGAAGAGAGTGTAACAAAGTAAACGAGTGCCTATTAATCTTTGGCGTTTGCCTGCTTACCGCCAGCGATGGCAGTGCGTTGCGTGGTGCGCTGCGGGGGGAGGATGGCACCTGGGGAGCCTGCCAGCAGCACTGCTGCGAGAAGCGACAGTGCCCTCCAGCGTGCCCTCTCCTTTGGGGAGGAAGGTGCTGCTGGGTGCCACCCTGCTGGGGGGACAGCACAGCGTGCCCCATCCCGCTGCCCTGGCTGCGGGGACAGCGCAGCCGCCAGGGACATCGCCTTTGCTACCGCTGCTGATGCCCGACAGAAGTAGGCACATTTATCCACTAATTGATGTAATCATTATTAATGAACGTTAGTTATTTCCAGTGGCATGAGTGAGAGATGGGCTGTTGTCATCAGTGCCAGGCCCCACCTGTTAGACAAGGGTCCTGTCTTCTGTCCTGTGTCCGTGCTCGCTCGGGTGCCTTCTGGCACGCTCGGAAATTCCCTGTTGTAACAGTGTTCCTGCTGACATTTTTCCTCCCAGCCCACGTGAGCTGACTGCACGTCTTCTTTTGGTACCAATATTGAAGTAAAATGGAACAGCGTTCTCTTAGGCTGTGATGTCTTTTCACTCTTGCCGACGGGGGATCAGAGCTAAAAGAAGCTGGGTTGTTCTTTCTGAGTTTGCAGATGCAGAAATTTGTATTGCAGGTAACTTGTGGATCAACTTGAAGCTGTGGATATGCTTTAGCAAGGTGCTGTCACCGAGTTTGAGAACCTGGGTTTGATGAGAAGGGTGGCTGAGTGCCTGCAGCTGGCGGGCAGGCGCAGCAAAGGACGCCCGGCATAGCATGCTGCTCCTTGGCCATGGTGTGTGCCCCACCACGAGCCCGGTACCTCTGCTAGCAAAAGTTACTGCTGTGCTTGTGGAAACGCGTTTCTGGAGAATCAAATACTTGCATGTGGTTCTCTTTTTTTAGTAGCAGAAAGCCCCTGAAACATGCCAACTCTGGAATAAGCAGATTCTGAAAACTGACATATTCTGTATGATTATTCCAGTGTATGCCATCTGTCAGTGGCACATCCAAATGTTTATGTATTTGGATTCTTGTAACTGTGAGGAGGATACTGAAGTTCATAAATCATTTCATATTCAGCAATAATTTTGTTACCTTTCTGTGGTTTAATAATGGCACCTCACGTGTCCCCGCTAAGGCTGTGACACAGGGAGCAGAGTCACGGTGTGGGTATGCAGGGGACACGCTTCACACACGAAGTCTGTGGCCGGGAGATGCCTGAGCCCACCTCCCTCCCTCTGGGGGCTGCACCAACTCCATCCACTGCTTCTTGCTCAGTTTCAGACCGTGCCATGGTTCATTCAGCTCCATCCGGCCTCGTGGAGCGATGATGCTTAGATTGGCAAATGATATAATATGGCTAATTATGTTTAATGCAGATAATGTCGTATCATCAAAGAGTGGAATGCATACAGGTCCTTAAATGGCACCAGGCTCAGGAGCCATGCTGTTTGTTACCACTGGTACTGCTGAATGTTGGTACTGGTACTGCTGAAGGGGCAGCAGCAGCTCTGCGGCCCCTTTGCAGGGATGTGCAGAGTTTTCCAGAAAAAGGGCTGGGTGCCTTGGGAGCACGTTACTACCAATAGCAGTAATCAGCTCAGGTGATCAGCAGAGCTCAAAATGTTTTGTCAAATATTATTATCCTGACACTGCAAGTCTGCAGACCACAGCACAGAGGAGCAACCAGAGGGGCTGCTGTCCACCATGGGGATGGCCACGGTGCGGGGCTGCTGGCCCTGCTGTCAGGGCACCGGGCTCTCTCCAGCCAGCTCCAGAAGTTCAGGGAATGCCCTCTCCATCCCTCTGCTTTTTATTTGCACAGGCATTAGCAAGGACGCTTCCAACAGGTGGAGAAATACACTGATGTGAAAGCAGATTTGGATGTGACATTCTGGAAAAGCTATTGCTAAATTTAAAAAAAAAACCCTGCAAGCCATAGAGGTTGACAGAGCTCCTCTGCGAGGGACTCTTATTTTGCTGCATACTTTTGTTGTCTCTTGCTTACTAAAGGGATAACGTGCAATCTAGGTTTCAGAGAGAGATGGCTGATTAATCTGTCTGCCAGGTACATATGGAAATAAATTAGCAAATGGTGCATCTGGGATTAAACTACTGCAGAGATGATAAATTATTGCCGTCTTCCATGGCTGCATTACTGAAGCTTCGCTGGGCTCCCCGTGCTCAGTTACTTGCTAATCACACGGTAGTGCCGTGCCCGTGGAATGGAACATCTCTACATTGGAAGCAATTTTCTATGATCTGCTAGTTTTAGGAGAGGTCTGGCCAGACCTGTAAGGTTATGCAGTATCTTTAAATTACGTATAAGGAAAGAGATTTGATTTGGTCCACCTTCCCAGAATGGAACACTGCTGGCTTCTGGGGGCAGGGAATGCTCAGGAGCGGGAAGGGCAGGAACCTCATTTCCCCCTATTTACCATCAGCAGCCCACCTCACCCCCAAATAACAGACTTATCTATGATGGCACAGCGCTGGGTAAGCCTGGAAGCGAGCATCCTCTGGGCTGCTCCTGTCCCACACACTTGGCACGACCCAGATGTTGCTGCAGATTGCACAACTCCAGCTCATCCCCACATCGATACAGAGCTCAAACACCGTGCTGCAGCTGGTGGTTGCACTGGGCCCTGCTGTGGTCTTCTCGGCTTTGTCCCTGCTTCTGCTGCAGTTAAACCCATCTGTAACTGAGCAGCTGGCCGATGGGACGTGCCAGAGGAGCCTATAGCAGGGCAGTAAGTGTACCAGCAGGCACGTGGTGCATCTGTGTTTCTGGAGGCAAAAAGGACAGCACAGAAGCTCTCATCAAGGCTTTACAGTATTTAGCAGGGTGCTGGCTGTGCCCATAGTGCTTGTTGGGAGGTCTCCGCCAATCACCCCCCCGTTTCTTGAGGTCCTTAGGTAGGCCCTTAGCACTTAGTCTGGGGCCACTTTTCCCTAGAAAGGAGCTGAGGGAATGAAGTACAGGCACTTCCCTTTTAGCGGATAGATCCTGTGGGCTTGGTCCTGGAGCACTGCAGAGATGTGCAGGGCAGGACAGCTCGGAGCTGGCAGCTGCTGGCAATGACCACGAGCTGCCCCGCGGCAGAGACAGCCATGGGCCAGGGCCCTCGCACCTACAGGCCAGGCACAGGGGGGTTGGCCCGAGAGGCAGCGGCTGGGTGACTGCAGCCTCGGGTTCCATTCTCTGTGTCGCTTGCTGCGGCGAATGAGTCAAGCACAATTAGGACGTACGCGTTCGTAATGGAGTAATACAAGAACAACGTGTTTCATTACAAAATGTATTGGGGGATGCAAGTCTGTAAACCTGAGCTAGCGAGGACTAGCTCCGCTCAGTTAATCTTAGCACAGAAATATTTACTGGAAAGAGATTTATCTTCCGGTGACTATTTGCAGATTTTGGTTAACAACAACAGTTTGCTTGTAACATAATCATGTCAAGCAGCAAGTGGGACTGAGCTGCCTTCGCTGGCCTTTCCCAGGAAGCGTTTGGAGCAGAATGCAGAGTGAGTCAAA
Organism: Penelope pileata; assembly: GCA_013396635.1. NCBI lineage: Eukaryota > Metazoa > Chordata > Aves > Galliformes > Cracidae > Penelope > Penelope pileata. The sequence goes on along the minus strand of WBMW01001284.1, from coordinate 50,387 downwards.
GGAAGCACGACTGGTGCACGAACAGATTGTGGCACAGTCATCCACTCCACTGCGCACTTCAAGGAAAACCCCTGCAAATGAGACACGTGGTTTTCAGATGTACAGAGAAAGCTACAGAAATTACATTATGAATGAAAAAATAGATGGAAATGTCTAAGCCTATCTCATAAACAGTTCCGGAATAACTGCCTCTAAAATATTCTGCTTCCAGCATGCATTTAATTTGTGCTCTGGGAGCAAAATAAAGTTGCTAAGATAAAACATTCTAATAATGATTTATGTAAATTTATTTGAACAAAGTAGTGTTGTAGTTGCCTATAGCGAATTGTTTGGAATGTGAAATGGTATTTATGAACTGCTTCTCTGTATATGAATACAATAGATGATAGGAGATGCTGCATAAAGAAAACATAATTGTACATTCAAAATGGAGTCTGATACCATGTTTAGTAAGCAGGAAAGCCAGTTGAACAGATTGCTGAGTGTCTGATAGAATAATCTCCAGCTCAATTCTTTACAGGCTATTTATAGCATGCCTTTAATTTAAAATTTAGCCATGTACCACAGATGACCATAACAATCATGCGAGGGCCATGTATGGTAATACTGATCGTTTGCCTCACATCTCACATAGGGAAAAATCTCAGGTTGCTTTGTGAGCAGGAAATCAGGCTGCATATCCTCAAAATATGGATGAACAGAGAAAAACAGTTGTAGTCCCCAGCTGCTCCAGGCATACGGGGCCAAATTTATCCTGCCTGTTGAAGGTTATGGAGTTATGCCAGGGGTGACTTTGATCCCTTATGTCTAGCAAAGTGGAACCAATACGTCAGTGTGAGACATCCCACTACTTCTGATGTCCTACTGATGGAATGACGCCCCACGCATGATCTAAGCTGACTGATGCTAATAAACGTCATTCAACATGGCCGAATCACAAATGTGATCAATGGGGATATTTCAGAAATGATCTGATTCTTGCTATGCTCGTGCTAAAACAGCGATCAAGAAATTGACTTTCGCATCAGTGAGGACTTATGCTCATATAAGCAAGTGTGCATCAGCCCGAAGCACAGAAGGCCAAGGGCCATTTGAAACATTTTAGGAAAGTGCTGCAGGACAGGGAGCAGTTTCTGCATTCAGCATAATGCAAAGCACGTGTCATGGAAAAGCTTCTCAAATCAGGACAGAGAATGGCATGTAGAAGTAATAGAGTTATTTGCTGTGTTTGTTTTGGCATGGTAACGTCTGTAGATACTTGGTGGTGGGCTGAGCCACAAAGTTGGCATTCACCTCCAGCCTTTTCCAAGTTTAAGAGATGTTTGAGTCTCTTGCTTTGAAGAGGGCTTGTTTCCCAGTCACCAGCAGCAGCTCTCCTGGGGAAAACAGGCACTCCTACAGTAAACTCAGGGAGTGCCGTGTGAAGGTAGGCACATCTGGCTGTTGTGTGAAACTGAAAACTGTGTATGTGGAGAAATGCCTACTGGGAGCCTACAGGGATTAAAACTAAACAGTGCTCTGCCATCTGATCAGGGCCGAGGCAGCATTTTTGCAGAGCCAGGTTCCTCCCAGTTTGCTGTGGGCCAGCAGCAGCGCTCTGCCCAGGAGCTCTGGGTGGCGTTGGGTGGTGATGGGGTGGCTTGGCTGGGGCCAGAGTGGTGGTTCAGCGTCAATAGTGGAAGCTGTCTTTGGTTTCGTGCTTACAAACCATTCTCATGGGCTTTTCATGAGAGTCTGAATGAGGTTAGGAAAGTCATAAAACTGCCAGTGTGTTGAATCCATAGGTGAGACTCTGACCAAGCCAATGTTTTCCTGGTGACGTTACGTTAGACTGACCTTGGTAAACCCATTCTGTAGTGTAGCTGGCAACGTTTTACATTAGATGATCCTAGGAGATGCTGCAGCTTTTAAAATTGAAAGGCAGACGTTCATAATCTGATCACTTTGCACTCATTCTGTGTATGGTGCCTTATAAAGAGGACTTGAGGCTGCTGCAGACAGGGCAGCCCTGCAGTCCCCACTGGCTTGTGGAGTGGCCAGGCCCTGGTCAGGAGGTGGAAGGGGACAGCAGACCTGCTCCACGAGCAGCAGTTGAAATATCATCTGTTTTGCTCCATTTATTGCTTTGTGATCGCTCTCTTTTTGCTTGGGACCTTCTCATCTCGCACACCCTGCGTTACTTATGGACTGCCAGGCCAAATCTCTGAAGACATCAGAGAAAGGATGGCAGGCTCACTTTTGAGTGTTGACCGGAGTGGTTCTGCTCCCCAAATCAGTTAAAGTCAACTGTGCAAACAGGAGCCCATGGAAGTTGGGTGGAAACCCCGTGCACCATTCGCTCTGCTCTCTTGTGGCTTTGGGAAACCCTTCCCTTGCCACAGCAGACCCAAACTGGGGAGGTTACCATGTCATTTACTGAGGCTGCACGTCATCCTTCAGAAATGGACAAACCCCAATTATTTCTGCAGCTCACCTATTTAACATGCTAGGTATGGCTGATGGTACCTAGGCTGGGACACACGTGTCACTTGGGGGTGCTGCAGGTGCTTCTATCTAGGCTGGGACACGTGTCACCTGGGGGTGCTGCAGGTGCTTCTGAAGCAGCTCGTGGTCTGTCAGAGCCGAGATAGAAGCTTTGTTTGCATAATGGGATCAGATTTTCCTCAGAGAAATAATTGAAACAATAGAAGGATCACCCAAACCTGTGCTGAGCATTAGCAGATGAGCTGTTTTGAAATCGATCCATCTGGAAAGGAAATAATGTGCGGATTGGTCAAGGTAATGATGGCATCGGATGATAAAGTAGAAACAAGGGTGGAGAAAGCTTGCAAGGGATATAGTGTCACCTAAAAGCTTTACAGAAGTGCTTTTATTACCCTGAATCAGCTTGGCTTTGCACTGACACTTAGCTGTTTGCAAAAGAATTATACTTGCTTTTGAGATAAATACATTCGGCAGTGAACTCTTAACCTCTCTCTTGCAGGCCTTCTCTGGGTAGTGGCAGGCGAGAAGGAGATGCCTTCAATTTTTCTGAATGCAGCATTAGACAAAATGGGGTGCAAAACTATGGTACATAATTTTCTAGCGAGCTGAACGCTTCAGGAAAATTACAGTCATTATTGAATGTAATGAAACCTGACAAATTAGAGTTTCATAGGCCCTCCTTGATATTAGCGTGATCCATTAAACATGCTCTCTGGCTGCTAAATGGCATTGTCCCATTTCACCACGAGAACTCCAGAAATCCTAAGGTAGCTCTGGCTCACAGCTGATTGAAAGCACCCAGTCAAGAGCTCTTTAAAGGAAGAGGAGAAATTATCCTGATTAACATTATTTCCAAGAAGATACTCTCCGAGCAGGCTGTAAATTGTGTTAGAAGCATTTGGGTACTGCAGGGAAGACCAGATTTGACACTGAAGTGGCCACAAAGTAATGTACGGAGTGGAGTGATCAAGGGAAGAACATTTTGTTGATTGTGGTGAGAAAATTGAATTACTCTCAATTGCATAGCTATTCGGAATATGTGAGTTAATGTGAATGATACTCAGTTTAAAAGAAGAGCAAGCAAATATGAAGAGCAGAAAAAGGCGTTTCCCGAGCCCTTCTTGCCTAACTATCTTCACACTGTTTGTACAGGGAGTAGTGTTGCACAAGGGTTGTGAATAGCTCATCCATTCTGGTAAGGCATTCCAGTGATGCAAACTAAATCAATACAGTAGTGTTCTGCAAAATGATTGCTTTTTCCTTGGCTGATTGTACATTAGGGGCAACCTTCAGATGATGGCCATTAGCACCCGAGACCTGGTCACTGGTGCTGAGTTGATGCGAGATAAATGGCAAAGGATCTGTGTGATCGTTAGAGTTGGTACAGTCCTGCCGAATGTCTTTGTGCGGCCTACAAAGAGGGAGTGTGTAACTGCCATTGTAGGAAAGGGGGTACTGTAGTCTTGGTACTGTGGCGGAGGTGGGACATGGATGTACTGTCGTGCCCAATCCTCTGGGCACTCAGAGCACCCCAGGCAGTGCCTGCTTTTGTTACAGACATTCGTTGGGGAGCGCTGGGGCTGTAGGTGAGTATGGTCACGTGCCTGCAACAGATGAGCCTTTCAGTTAGTAAACTGGAAGTCCACATCCCACATCTAAAGGCAGTAAATACTGTATGTGTGTGTACAGGAGTGATGCAGCTGTAATTTAGTTTGGCTTCTGTCTCTTGGTCTCCTCCCTCCTCCCCATCCCACTTACCAGTTTGGGAGGGGCTGCACGCGGCTAGGCACAATCAGCAGCATCTTTCTGAAGCTTTTGGTGCCACTGAAATGCAATAAAAATTAAAACCTGGAATACTGGCAGGCATTAATAGATACTTCTGTAGTTCTGAGTAAAGATTTAAATGAAATTTTAAATTTCAAAAGAAAAGAGCCACATGACTACAGTTTAATTGTGGGAGCTATCTAATTTGGTAATGTCATCTCATTTCATGACGTCCTCAATGGCTAGAGCTGATCCAGAAGATTGATTTGGGGTATTTTTCCGAGATCAGTTGTTAAAAATGGCTCACTTAGTGGTGCTTTGGGAGGTGTTTCAGCCAGAGTAATGGACACTGGTGCAGTGGCAGAATGCCTTGACGGCAGATAAAGAAGAGCTGAAGCAAGAAGCATTACAAGGTCAGAAAAGAAAACAAGCACTTGAAATACAAATAAGATTGCCATAATCTTACCTCTGTCTAGAAGAAGGGGTCTGTCAGCTTGGCTGCTGTGGTGCAGAGCAGAACATGATGGGCATGAATGCGATCCTGGAGAAGTTTATTTTTCCCCAGCTGCTTACCTGCTCTGTGTTAGGTGTTTGTTGTGCCCATCCATGGAATAGCTGCGCTATATTTGACGTTGTTGTTCAGGGATGGCAGCTCGAGTCTCCTATCAAGAGCAGATCTGTAAGAAAGATCTCTATTTGCTATCTTGTACCTTATGCAGAAAAATAGTTACAGTAGCTTCTTGCATCTGTCCGCTTTGGAGAGATAAAGCACTATAGTGCACACTGAATGTCTGCTGCCTCCTCTACCCCCTGACATTCATTATAAACTGAGAAGCCAAGTTTTTTTAGAAAGCTATTTAGATGTTTTCTGCTGTAACTTTCTCTAATAGATACATTCCTATTGATTGCAATGAGACACAGAGCAGAACAGAACAGATCAATTGAAAAGTAAAGTTAAGGCAGCGAGTACACTTCTTTTCCACTTACCTTAATGGAAGCAGTTACGACTGGATCTATCCCAGGTGTAATGCTGCTGAAGTCAATGGAGTTGTACCAGCGATGAATTTGGCTCCTAGTGTTTTGTTTTGACCTTTTCAGAAGGTTGCTCTGCAGGAGTGAAACTATTAAACACAGCCAGTGTGGTACCTTAGGTTGAAATACAGAAAAGGCAAAGCTGGAGTGAATATCACCTTTTTCATTAAGGAAGAGGCCTGACTTTTATAGAGTGAGGGCAAAAGAATTGATTCCAGATAAGTGCTAAACTTAGTTTCAGGTTTCCTTGGTGAATAACAATCCCAAGTTGGCATTAGCCTTGGCCATCCTGTGAGGGACATCCCGTAAGATGTCAGCTCCTGCTGATACACTGTACATCTGCTCACCAAAAATCCATGCAAAATGACTTAATATATGAGGGCTGCTCTGAAAGCAGTGACTCCTACTTTATTGTGTTGGCCCATGACATCAGAGGTGGATGTTGGTGGTGTGGCAGCAGAGGTTGAACCTCCCCACCAATATCCCGTTCCATGTTGTTGCCGTGTGACAGATGGCAGCAGAGGGGCACTCTGACCAAATGGTGTCTGACATGGAAGGGAGGATGGAGCAAAAGTGTGGCACTGAATTCTTCCATGTGGAAAAAATGGCACCCACTGACATTCGTCGACGGTTGCTGAATGTTTCTGGAGACCAAACAGTGGCCGTGTGCACAGTGAGGGGTGGGTGGTGTGTTCAGCAGTGGCGACAGCAACGTGACATACAAGCCACGTTCCAGACGGCCATGCACAGCTGTCACACCATGAAATAAAGAGCGTCTCGATCAGCTCATCTGCATGAATTGGCTAATGGTAGTGACTGTGTTGAGAAATAGTGCTTTGTAGCTGAGATTTTGCTCTATCAAATAGTTTTATTGTGCTCTTTTTATCTGTTGTAGTTTCCATGGAAATCAATCGGAGGCATTACTTTCGGAGCAACCCACCTACATTCAGGACAAGTTTCTGGCAATGCTCAGTGTGGTTGTCTTTGTTAGCAGATATTTTTGGATTTTGGTAGACAGCACATATTTTTTACAGGCTGCAATTGTCTGAAGAAGGCAGAGAACAGAGCTGTGAGGGAGGAATACCACCAGCCTCAAACCATTACGTTGTGTCCTTTTGGATGCACTCACCTGGAGCAGGAGGCTGCAGCTTGTTTGATGGCCACTGACAGATGGCAGTGCGAGGGGAATTGGTCCTCAGCATTGGTCCTGCTGAACTGGCCTTTTGTTCCCCCTGAAATTTCCAGTGATCTCTGAAAGCAGTGACAGCGAGCCACACATATCAGGGAAAAAGGCTTTGACAGCAAGGAAAGGGAGAGCCAGAAAAGCTCTGCTTCCTTTTCAGGTAGCTGCACTGGGGAAGATGGCAAAAGGCTGAAGATGTGCATCGGCATTGCAGCAGCAGGTCCAGTCCTCCGTCCCCCTGCACGGGTGCCTCCTGGCCAGGCTGCAGCTGCAGGAAGGCTGTTGGCACATCCAGCTCCCAGCAGCCAAGTGACCATGGGCAGAAGTTCCTTGGCCATAGGTTAATGGAAAGAAACCATTGATAGCAAGAGGTGTGCTAGGGTGGTTGGCTTATTGGAAGGAAATCTAGGAAGGAATGCTGAGATTAGCTTAGTGGTATGACTCACATCTCTCCCGTGGTATCAACTAACTTGCGCTCTCTTCTAACGAGGCTCTTGTTGCAGGATGCACTGGAGCTGAGGGCAGCAGAAGCACACACTGCTGCAGCCAGAGCTGCTGCAGGGGCAGTGGGAGACACATGGCACCCATGTGTGCTCCTGCCCTTCTTCCGATGACTTCTGTTTCTCTCCTTTTATCTTTTTTCTTCTATGGGCCCATTTCCTTCTGTCTTGCCCAACAGCTTCTGCCCAGCTGTGGGTGAGGAATGAAAGGCTCCAGTGGGTCCTCTGTAGCTGTTGGTTTGCTCCTGCAGGGTGCTGCTGGGCTTTCAGGGAACAACGTCTGCTCCCATGGTGCCTGACTCAAACGGACTGGGGCCTCTCTTCTTCATAGGTACTGGTAGGTACCTGGTGTGCAGCAATTCCTGATTCTGCTGGTATATGAGGGAGGAGAAGCAGGTCTGAGAGTGCATCAGGTCAATCACACCTGCTTAGCACCCTCCGTGTAGCAGAGGTGAGCAGATTTCAGCACTGACGAGTCAGGGTAAGATGTGTGACTGCACACATTAATGGAAACTTTTATTTTTAAGAGTTTTTACTTATAAAGTTTTATTTATAAAATTTTTTTATTTATAAAAATTTTTAATTGTTTTCCTTGCTAATATTTTTAAGTCAAATACAACCTACAGTTCCTAATTTGATGGAGCGTTTATGAAGCCACAGAGCAGTCTCCCACAGCAGAGGCTTTATTACCTCTTTACAATAGACTGCACTATGCCAGTTTCTTCTGGAGCGTTATCATAAATAATTAAAGCTAAACTGTGCTTGTAATGTAAATGAGCGATGCACGTGTTCAGATGCATTATCCATGCTGTAATTGCACTCATTTGTTCAGGACCCCGTCCCGTCAGGAGGCAGCGGCCTTTGGTCTGCACGGAGCCCTACGGGAGCGGCCAGGCTTCAGCTGGAGCACTGGGCCCTTGCTGCTGTGCCCAGCTCAGGGGCGTGCAATTGCTCTTCCAGGTGCAGTTCTGTATTACCTGCTTTTAGCATTGTGGGGAACATTGTCTGCTGTGATGCGATGAGGCTCCTGGAGGAAGGTGCTGACCTTCCCCTGCATGCTTAGAAAATGAGGAGGAACCATTTCATGGAGTGCTACCTTTGCACAGGTGCCTCTTACAGCCAGACTGCCATTCTGCACCTACAGGTGAGGGCCAGGATCTCTCTTGTTTACTTTTGTTCTGTGCTTTGCAGCCCACACTGCCCCGTGGGCCCCACCTGTGGCATTTCCTGCAGGGTGCTGCTGCATATGGGCCCCGGTTCCTTTAATTTCTCCTATAATCTCATACTGTATTTCAGTCCTTTTGTGCTTACTTGCTGCGTGCATGTGGGTGCACATAGCACGTGTGACCTCATCAGGCCCACGGACGTTGCTGCTGCGGGATGCAGGCACAACGCCGCTGTGCTGTAGCATCCCTTTTGTAAAGTGATCCAGCGTCAGCTCTAAACTGGTTTTAAAAATAATTGCTGCACTGAGTCTCACAGCCATCCTGATTAGTGATTTAAAACTTCTGGACTCAGTAACTCTATCTTCATTAGGAAGATCTGTTTTTATAATAATTGTTTCTAAAGAGGAGCTGGGGAATTATTGAGATGGCATTCATTATCAGTAAAAATACCACGAAGAAATTTCCTAGACAAATGTTGATGTCCTGCACGGTGTTCGTTTTTTTCCACAAGGAAACAGAATTTTATTTAAAAAGCATAACTATCTTAATAATTATCTTGAAAGCTAAATTGGATTTTAATCCTTAGAAAGCTCTGTGATTTCTAGTTGGCTGGCACCTGCAGAGCTCAGAAGCTGAGAGAGGCTAAGGCTGTTTTTTTGGTGTGGGGGGGAACCAGGAAAAAGGATGGGAAGCAACAGAAGTAATAACGTCATTGGCAAGGAGAGGCTTTGGTGAGATCTGACATCTAGGAAGCAGGCTAAGTCGGAGGGAAGTGAAATCAGGCTGCAGAAAACAGCTATGGAGCTTGAGGGCTGAATGCTGGGAGATGGAGATCAAAGATTTGTTTTGTGCTTTGTTTTTATTTTTAAGCGTGTGGGTTACAAGAGGGATTGGTGGCAGAAGATCTGCTAGAGGATTGTGTGATGGGTCAGTAACTACTGAGTGGGCTTGCTGGTGGCAGAAGCGAGGCTGGTCTGCGCCTTGGCATAGGGAGGGAGTGCAAAAAGAATGGGTAGCTGCTGAATTTCTCAAGGTTTCCTCACATTACAGAAGCTAGATTTAGTGCAGATCAAAAGCAAGAACAATACACTGATGCATGGAAACTGTAAGATCAGAGTCAGATATCCGTCTCTACAGTCACCAAAGGACTACAGGTGTCCCTAGATACTTCTCACAGCATCTAAAACGGTTTTTACTGAAAGACTTTTGTCTTTATAGAGAACATGGCTATAGAGCGAGAAGGAACCAATGTGTTCACTTTTTTTTATTTTTTCCCTGTAGCTCAACTTTGCCTTCATGATGCCTGTTTTGGTTAGTTTCTGAGGCTTTTTTAATTAGTGTTTATTTCTTAGACAGAGTGCTTGGGAGTGATGCTGAATCTCATGTCCGAGGCTGCAGAAAATAATATTTTAGTGAAAGGGAATGAGAAAGTGAATTTTCTCTGAGGAGATAAGTTTCTGAATGTTTGTTTGTATCTGCATCCAGAAGAAAGGAAATATTGCTCATAGAAGCTGTGAGGTGGTCATGAGGAAAAGGAAGCCATTATTAATTAACCATCAATTATTATTTGAATATTTATGTAGCACTGTGTGGCTGGTGCCTCACAGGGAAAGAGGATCATCTCCCTGCTTGAGGAGCCCACATTCTAAATTTAACAGTGGCAAGGACTGCTCGTGGCAGATGATGTGCTTTCATCATTCCCTGCTCTGCCTCAGCTTTTCAGTTGAGTCCCAGTTTAATTCCCCATCCCATAATTCTTCTTTTGCCCACTGGTGGAGGGGAGCCTGTGCTGCGCAGGAGTGCCGAGATCAGAGTCTACGAGAGCACAATCAATGCAGTAAACAGAGAGGCAGGATTAGAGGTCTGATCTCACAGCTCTATCTTGCAATCCTTACTCAGAACTGTAATAATGTAAATAAAACCTTTCCAAGAATAAAGAGTGTGGGATTTGATGCCAACTCAGAAAGACCTATACTTCCCGTGCCCTCAGACTGCAATCCATATAAGGTGTTTGTTTTTTTCTTTTTCCTCCCCAAAATCTATAAATTTACACACGTAATGGCATGACTTGGTGGTAGCAATACTGGGATGTTTTTGGTGTCGATGTTTGCCTTGGCCTCACTTCTTGCTGAAGCCCCGTTCCTATTTCCATGCTCTGACGCAATTGTTTTTGGATTTGCTCTGTCTATACCTGGTGCTGCACTCAGCTGGTGACAGTCAGCGGGGGAGTGAACTCCGACAGATGTATTCTGATAAAAAACATATATTTAGTTCCTAGTAGTTCTGCAAAGCATCAAGCTAAACTCTTTGATACAAAGAATATGTGTATGTGACAGCCCACTTGGAGTTCCTTTGAATGGGCAACTGAAAATATGTATGAGAAACCAACATTCATGTAAAGTACCTATCGGTGTCAAAGCATCCTGTAGTGGCTAGAACAGAAAATGAGAGTCAATCAGTCGAGGTTCTATTTTTAGCTCCAGCATATCTGCACTGAAGTCAAGTTAATTGGAACTCAATACAGAAATCTCTCCATATATAGGATTTTTGATCCACTTTTGGAACTCTGTAACAGGGATATGCTACTTTGCTTTTCTAGAGCCATCTTTTTTAGATCGTGGAGGAAAGTCGCTGTATTTTGTATTAATTAGTGCAAGATTTTTTAATAAGCGTCTGAGATAGCATCAGGTGTATGACTTCTGTGCTGGGAGAGGGAAGTCTGGGGAAATCTATAGCTGTTGCCAGATGCCAGTCTTGATCAGAAACCGGTTGCCTTCAAAGAAATTTTGTGTGGATATTTTTCACTGTCAGGTGACTATTTAAATAGAAGAAATGATGTATAACATTCTTACGAGAAGTTTCTGTGCAGGGAATCCCCTTTCTGCAATGCAGAACAAAAAGATAAGTTTTCACTTAGTAGGACATTTTCCTTTCTTGAAAGGAAAACTAGACCCCAACAGTAATTCTGAGGGGCTGAGTCCTTCCCTGTTTCCCATTTAAAAGAAAATAAAAATCCTTATTGTGGGCAGATAAAAAGCTGCCTCTCAGCCACTCTGTACAACTGCTGCAACATCCTGGTATTTTTAATGGCTTTCATTCCTCTAGAAGTGAAATGGTGCCTGGAGAGGACCTGGGGAGCGAGTGGGTTTGAGGAGAGCAGGGCCATCCCCTCCTTCTGCCTGCTGGCGCTGCGAGGTGCTGGAACAGGCTGAGCAGGGCCGAGGTGCAATGGGGCAGGGGCAAACTTCAGTCAGGACCCTGGGGAGATGAATACCCTGCTGCAGCTGCCCTCCCTGCTCACTGGTCCATGGTGTCAAAGAATCTCTGAGATGACACTTTTGGAGGTACCTGAAGGCTTTGTCAATACTAACTTCACTGAAAGTCAATTAAAAGTCAGTGAGACTTGGGCTCTTAAATCTTTCCAGTGCTTTTCTTACAAGTTACCATCAGTACTTGAAATCTAATCTATTGGCTGAGCCTCCATTGCACCATCCATCTAAGGATCTCTAATCAAAGCTGTAAATATCTATAAATCTGTAATACTTTATGAATTCTCTATATTGACTTGAGTTTTGGGATGTTTACTGGATGAGTATATTGATTTAGGTTAATAGGAAAAATAAGCAAGCCAGTAATAAAAGCTCAGGGTAAATCGCTTTTCCATGAGGATGGCTGAGGGGGTTGGCTGGCAGCGGCAGGATGGAAGGCTCCTGCACATGGAAGGTCAGCAAGTCAACGTAAGCAGCTCGTACAGAAAAAGTCCTTCCCCACTGTGGGCAGGGAGAGTGACAGGAGAAGTGCTGAGGGTGACCAGGGTCTCTCCTCAGGAGCTTGTGGACGAGTTGGCCATAGCCACGGTGCTGCTGGGTGATGCAAGAGACACGTGCTCGTTCGTCTTTATCCAGCTGTGCACTAGTGCCTTGGTTTTAAGGGCCTGTTTCCATCCCTGTCACAAGCCTCTGACAGGAGCCCAGCAGAGCCCCCAGTTTGCTGGATGAGCAGGGTGTGTGCCCATGGTGCTGCTCCTCAGGGCTGCCTCTTGCAGCGAGACCAGCAGTAGGGCTGTGCCCCGGGACGAATAACAGTGTGATGCCTCGCGCCTGGAAGGGGGGATCAGAGCAATAGAGGTGTAGCTAACTGCAGCGTGCTTCGCCTATAATCCCGTACACACGAAGGAAATGCCTGTAGGTTATCCCATCCAGCAGCTGATACGAATCTATACTATTTTGCCTGAAGCCATTCTGGAGACTACAGAGAAAAGTATTAGTGATCTGCAGGAAAAGCCAGGCTGCCTGACACAGACGTAACATTAGACTCAGACAAAAGACCGGGAGCAATAGAATTTGGTAATCAGAGTCTGTTTTTTCTGGTCAGTCTCCTTGGGATATTAACTTGCATTGTTCTAACTCAAGCTCTTCTCCATGTGGCTTATAAAGCAAGAGAGCTTTTTTTGCCCTATTAATTTCCTGAAGCACGAAGTATTGCTTTCTTGTTTTAAATAAAGCTCCTGCTCTATTTTGGAATAACATAATGAGTGAAAAATGACTTTATCCATCCTGGTGGCAGGACAGTAATTTGTTTCACTGCCAGCTGGAGAACCTGGATCAGAAACAAATTTGGGTTCCCAGGCTCTGTGCCAGAAGAGCTGAGACATATTTTTGATGTGATGTACTTGGACTCCAGGGGGAGGTTGTTGACTGAACTGAGCTGCTTTCAGAAACATCCTGCCAGCTGATCCACAAAGCACTGGTGCTCCTTGCCTCAAAATGGAGCGCTCTTCTGGCCAGCACTGTCTGTGGCTGTTAGAAAGTACTCCAAAGGAGATGGATGCATGGGTGAAGAATTTGGGATACTCTGGGCAGAAATTAAGGAGTTCTTGCATGTGTGTTCACTCTTATTTATCACTTATTGTATAACAATGACTACAGGTCGTGTAAGGGCCCTTTTCACATGGAGCCAGAACTGAAACTTGAGTATAAGATGTCCCAAGGACATGCCTTCCCACCATTGCCACTCCAAACTTGACCTAATCCTATGTCAATCTGAAACCACGGTCTCTCTGTCCCTTCCCGTTTTCTTACCTCCCTGGTCATGCAGGTTCCAGGTGTGAGGCAGGAGGCTGCCGCTTGCACCAGAGCACCTCCCTGAGAAACTGAAGCTGCAGGTTTTTCAAAGGACAGAACCTGCACGGGGCCTGATCAGCTTGAGTGTGGGTGAGGCAGCATTTTCCAGCTGCTGTTCTTTTCATGGATAAAGATATTTTCAGCTGGAATGATCTGCTTCCACATTTTGTATGGACATATTAAGTGCTTGGAAAAGCTCCAGGTACTTCAAGTGAGACTATAAAGCAAGACGTGACTACAAGGGAAAGCATGCTGTTAGGACTGTTTTATGGAAAAAGAACACCCTTTTCTCCTAACAGGCCAAGTGCAATATTGTTAATTATGGCTGTATGTTCAGGCAGTCATTCATGGGTATGTTTATGTATTATGTTTTATTGTCTATTTGTAACTTCAGTTACTTCAGAAAATGAAATGTAGAAGTAAGTGCATTAGTAGCAGTCTGAGCAGTAAGAAGCATCTATAAAGTTGAGGAGTCTACATAAACATGAGTCATGCTATGTAGGTGCACAGAAATTCCTTACTATTCACATATTACAGGGAATAGAGGGCTTCAGCTAAAGCTGTCAGGTGTCAGATTTAAAGCAAAGGAAGAATTTTTTCCACAGTGGACAGTTAAAACAGGGAACTCCTTGCTACAGCTGTTGTTGATGCTGAAGCTTGCATGAACCTTTTCTGAACAAATTGATAGAACAAAAAAACCCATGTGTTTATAGCGTAATGCAGCATCTGGTCACATCTTTAGCTGGAGAAGCTCTTAATCAACAGGTCCTGGAGGTGCAAGTGTGTGCTGCATCATCTGCCCTGGTCTTCCTCAGGACATGGCAGGAGCCAGGATGTGGATGAGGAGCTCTGGTCTGACTGGCTTCTCAGCTCCTACAGTGAAGGCACAGTGGAGTAGTGTGACTGGGACAGAAAGGGAGAAATATAGAAGGCTGCGTGCCGATTTAGTTAGTGCTGGCGTAAATCTAGGGATGCAATGAAGTTGTGCCACAGTGCACTGGGGTACGTGAAAGCAGCTTTACCCCACCTCCTCGAGGACTTTGTGAGCACCAGTATTGCACCTCCCGCTCAGTAACGTAACAGGCATAAATTTCCACCTGGACACCTTCAAGGTCTTACTTTGTCTGACCTAAGAAAGAAGAAACTCTGCTCAAGTGGAAGCTGCTCATGTCAGGAAGGATCTCCTTTGGATACTTGGCTACTAAAATCCCAGTCTTAAGGAGACTTGAGCAGATACTTGCTATGGCATTGAAGCACGCACACACCTCCCTCATACACGTGCCTGCTCACCCACAGCGATCAGCTGCTCAACAGCTGGCTCAGGTGTTCACAGGGGCAGTTCTGCAAGTCTGTAGGGGGTCATAGATGCCAAATCAGGCTTTGCTGTGTATTAGAAAAGCCATCAACAAAGCCCTGTAAAAGTACACAGTCCTCCTCCAAATGCAGTAGTGTGCACCAGAGTGGCAAAGTTTCCTTGATTGTCCTCTTGTTTCCCTGTTGTCACTTGAACTTGGCTGATAAACATTTTGATGCAAGGACGGTTGCTCTTTCTTTGCCTGCTCAGTACCATACAACCACAGGCTCCTGGTCCACAGCTAGGGCTCACGTGCCAGAATTACTTTCCCAGAGCAGATCGTGTGGCCTCCCCATGTTGGATTTGTGAGGAGTCTGCAGCCAGAGTATCTTTAAGCCCTGATGCAGGTTGAGGACCGTCCCTAGCTCCCTAAATCTGATGGTTTTGTGTGAGAATCCACAGTCAGCTGTGGCAATATACAAGGAGTGTGTGAGTCTCAATGCTGAGGCAGAAGAGCAAGAAATGTGTTACTGGTGGCAATGCTTGTTCCAGACCGTTTATTTTGTGTTCTATTGCAGTAGTCGTGACAATAATAAGAAATAAATGAAAGTAAGGATAATATNGGGAGATGTTCCAGGCCCTTGATCATCTTTGTGGCCCTCCGCTGGACTCTTTCCAGGAGGTCCCTGTCTTTCTTATACAGGGGAGCCCAGAACTGGATACAGTACTCCAGCTGAGGCCTGACCAGGGCAGAGTAGAGGGGAAGGATCACCTCCCTCGACCTGCTGGCAATACTCTTTTTAATGCACCCTAGGATCCCATTGGCCTTCTTAGCCACCAGGGCACACTGCTGGCTCATGGCCAACCTGTCATCTACCAGGACCCCCAGGTCCCTCTCTGTAGAGCTCCTCTCCAGCAGGTCGTCCCCCAGCCTGTACTGGTACATGCGGTTATATATATATATTACATTATATGTGTATTCTTCAGCCTAATATGGACAATGCTTATGGACTTCCTCACTCTGCAAAGTTGTGCTCTCTTTACTGGTTATCCTATAGCTTGTGGAGGGTATAACTGTTAACTGTCTTTGGACTGGGGCCTGTGTGTGGTAATGGATGAGTAGAAGCCAGATTCATATAAAAGGAGGTGAACATTATGCAGTTCAAAGGGGCCATAGCTTTTGTTTTGAGTGTCATTTATGAGGTTTTTGCTTTGTGAGCATTTGAACTTACTTATTTCTGATATGCTTTAACAACCAAAGCACAGAGGAACCCAGCCTTCCTGACAGATAAGCACACAGAAGGGTCTTGAGACCCATGAGATTATGTGCTTTGGAGAGCTGAGAAGTTGCAGGAGCAGTTTTCCAGCAAAGATAACAGCTGTGCTTGTCTTTGGGTTGGGCTGGGTTTGCCCACAGGATGCAGTGCGATCCATCTGCCTTCACCTCAGCGGCATCAGCTAGCCCCAGGGTGGTGGTGTGGGTTACCCAACTGGCTGGCACTGCCTGTCTGATGTACCCATGGCATAGCTGTCTTGTGAATTTGCTGAGAGTGTTGTCTTAAGACCCCCAGGTGACTTCTCAAGCCAAAGCCATTCATAGCACCCTCAACTAGATGAGTGGCATTGACCAGTGAAGGGGCACCCCCAACCAGATGAGTGGCACCGACCAGTCAAGACATTAATCTTCAGTCAATGCTAAGTGTTGGCTTTGTTTCATGTAGATAAAAGTTGTACTCTCTATTTGTTTGCTCTTCCTCCCCCACGTTCAATATTCCTCTGATTTTGCAGCCAGCTGTGGGTTGTTTTTGTTTGGACCAGATCATGTCTTGGGGCAAAACAGACATCATTGCTGGGCATCATTAGGGAAATGAGGAGCAGGGTGTGGGGACACGGGTGCAGAAAGAACCTCTGTTTCCCACCACTGAACTGGGAGGTGAACTCCGCTCACCAGACAGGTTCGTGGGGTCCGGCATGTAACAGGATTTCAAAGCAGCCCTGTGCCAACACCCTTCAGCTATGAGAGGCTCAGGAATCTCGTCAGGTGGAGAGCTGCTGATAAGTTAAGACTTGCATGCTATGTGAAGTAGACATTGCTCTCTTAGTGTTTGGTGGAGGATTTGGGTTGATTTTTTTTAATCATCGTCTTAAAGAGTAGTACTAATGGGGCTGTGGGGATTCAGCATGTCTGTAAATTCAGAATCATGGAGGTAAATAAATAACCATACAGTTTTCAGTCGGTGGTAAAGCCCTTTCCTTTAAGTAGTTCAGAAGTTCTCACTCTGCTTAGCTATAATGTTTCCAGTTTGGAAGAGAAAGAGCGATCAGTTAAAATAGCAATGGTTATTTAACTTGTGAACTTTGCCAGCTTCCTTTTTTTTTTTTTATATTTAGGTATCGCAATGGTGTTGCTTTGTGTCTCCTACACTTTACAGATCACCTTGCCATATACCTTACACAGTGACTGGACTTTAGCTATGTAACTCCTGGCTTTTCCCTTTATCTGGTTGGTTTTGACCTTTGGAATGGGGTTGCGTAACCAGAGGTGCGAGTAATGTTTTTTTCCACTGAAGATGAGGTGCGTGTCCTATATGAAGTGTCTTTAATGTCACTTTGTAGTTGCTAGTTCAACATGTCGCCAGATACCAAGCTGTAACTCCTAGATACCATGAGTGATTTATCTTGCAGAGAAGAGCAGGGTGTGAGGAGAGGCAGGGCCTGCTGCAGCCGCCTCAGCAGCAAACACCGCTCGCTCTGGGGACGTTGAACCGTGGCCCGTCTCCTGTTTCGTTCTGAACAGGATAACAGAAGTATTCTCAGAGATGCGGTGTTTCTAAACATATCAGAGGCATGTTCAGTCCAGCACCTAAAATAAATGAGAATGTGTTTTCCAAGTCCTCTGTTTTTATTTTGGCAGAGATCCTGAATGTTCGTAGAGGTATCAGCAGGCTCTGGAGGGGGATCACTTCTAGTTGCACATGCACGTGCCGTTGTGCTCTTATTTCTGTAGGCCTTCATTTTGAGGTCGGACTTTAATTTCTGAAAAGTATAATTTAAAGCTATTTATAGTGCTTCGTGATCACCTGTAACTACTGAGGAAAAATATCAGGCAGAGGAGAGATCAAGACGTATTGGCTGCAGCTGCCCGGAGGCCTGGGCGCTGGCGGGAGGTTGCGCAGGCCGCGCTGGCAGCATGGCACGCTCCCCATCCCGGTACTTAAAGTTTACTTTGCTGTTTGTCTTGAGCGGGGTCAGTGTCACAGTGAATAATTTATAGGCAGCATGAATGAGCTCATTAGTCACCTTTTCAGAGCTTAAATGAGTTTTGTGGTTGTCATTACACGGCCTTCTGTTCAGCAGCACACAGCCGGGCTGGCTGCTGTGCTCCGCTGAAACCCAGTGCTGGGCCAGCAGCTTCCAGGGGGTTCTCCAGTGACAGCTTCTGGTTTCGAGGTTATATGTGATGCTTGGTAACGTGTTGCGTTTCTGTTGTATTTCTGTTTTCCATTATGGAAAAAAATACTGAAAATTGTTTGATCGGCGATAAGTGGAATAAGGAAAACACTACACATGCATACAAACAAGAAAAACAACTTTTCTCCTCTGACATCCTCCAAATCTTTGTTATAGCCATGGAATTCTTTGACTCTGCTCCTCACAATGCTCGTGAAAGTGCTGCACTGTGCCAGGACTGTCTGAACCTTAGATGTAACCATAACTATCAGTGTTTGCAGGGCTGGGGATTTAAAGAAGCAAAATCCCCAGCATTATTTCCTGCTGCTGTGGGTATCCAGGCCCATTTTATCCTCGTGGCTGTGCAAAACCTGTGGAATGAGAAATGTGCCAGCAAAAACCTGCGAGGCATCAGAGGCGCCGCATCCAGTGGATGAGAGCTGTGGTTACTGACAGCGCCTGCTGCCAGAGGAGTGCAGCAGTGCGGGGGCACCTGGGCAGCTGTCAGCCGTACCCTAAAGAGCCCTTGTCGCTGGGGAGCAGCCAGAAGCTACTTGTGAGGATGGCCACCTAACCTAGCACCAATACCACAGCCAGAGGTGGTTCTCTTCCACTGCTGGAAACAGAATTTTCTGTTGGGATGTGAGTGATTTGAGTTGGTTTTAGGCGGTTTTTTGTTGTTGTTGTTACTGTTGTTTTCTCTTTTTTTTTTTTTTTTGCTTTCCAAACTTTGCTTACCTGCCATGCAGCAGCTACGCTCTGGCTCAGCCCCAGAGCTCACCTGCCCTGTAGCTGTAGAGGGGAGCACAGGACATCGCAGAAACTTTCTGCAGATGCTATTGTCTTTTCTGCCTTACTTTCTTTACTCCTTCCACTGCAATCTTTCATTGCCTTTCGTTCTGTTACCTAATGTGCTTGGTGGACTGGTACGTAGCATGAAAAACACACTGAGGATAGAGGTCTGCTTCATCGTTTTATGTCACTGTGCTTGTTTACCCAGCCTGCTCCCTCACAGCATTCCTTGGCAGGCAGGCACAACTGTAGATCAGCTTTGCTTATGCTCCATCATTGCATCACCTAACAGAGGCTCTCATGGCCACCTCTGTATTGATGCAGTCTGGGAATCTGGACCTGCATCTCACAGGATTTCCTCTGGGAACAGTGTTCAAGAAATGTACAGGAAGAGTAGTGCTGAGCAGTGAGCAGAGGGAAGCACCCTGGAATATCCTGTTGTACAATGAGCTGGAAATCAAGCTGGGAATCAATACAACCACGGTGGGAAATCCACTCAATGCAAGCAGATGGTCAGAGGAAAATAATCACCTTCTGGCTTACAACACACTGACAGCAAATTGTGTTTAATGTCGATTCCTGAGGACCTCAGTTTATGAGACATCAACACAAACTTCACTGTCAGCGAGGTCCTGATGGAACTTAGTTTTGCATGCGTAGGTATATAAATAAAGGACAAAATCCTGAAGTTTGTGATGAAATTTACAGCTTGTATTCAGAAAAACTAAGGCAAGACTCAAGATGCTGTCCAGAAATAATTTTGTCTTAGAAAGTCTATTGGCAATACAATTTGGGAACTTTTATAAAAAACTTAGTTCTCTGTTATAGTTTTCCCCCAAGCTTGTGATCTTTACTTCTATGCAATTTTGGGCGCTGCTTTTCCTTCGCCTTGCTTTTAAGAACAAAAAATGCAGTTGATTTCTGGTTTTGCTGATTACTTGTATGTTTGACTGCAGCAGCCAAGTGGTAAATACTAATGTTGAGATAACTCCAGGCCAAATTTTGCTGCATTACACCTGTAGAGCAGATAGCAGAGTCTGTGCAGTGAACTCCAGAAAACAGTTCTTCAGTTCTCTTTTTATGCAGCCTCTGCAAACACTGCAACAACACGAGAAGCACTGTCTTAAGAAGCAATTCATGAACCGGCTGTGTTAGGTGTGATTTCAGACCAATAGAGCCATTGCAGCTGAGGGACTCCAGTTAGATGTGTTTATCCCTGCAACATTTTGCTTCCCACTGGCTGGGCTGCTAAAATAAGCCACGCTGGCAGAAGCTTGTCTTTACCAGTATGAGCTGGGTTTATTCTTGGGATGCTACTATAGTATGTTGGTGTAATTACACTGGCAAATATGGACCTGTTTTAATAAATGTATGTAGGACAAACTAGCATGCATGCTATTCTCCTCCCACTGCACTCATGTACTGAAACACACTCGCTGGTAGCTTGTCAGCTGTATATAATTTTAGTGCTAAGCATACTCATTTTCTCAGAAGCTGCATGCAAGTGTTACTACAATAACATCATAAATGTGCATACATTATTTTAAAAGGAACTATTTCATAAAAGCTCTGCACTTTGTAATAAGAAATTCATTATATTTTATACTGTGAGACAGAAATTCTGTAGCTATTCCTTTCCTCTCACTTCTGACAAAGCTTCGTACTGGTGCTCCTTTTCTCACTGCTTCACTTCTGTTTCTGTTGGATTTCTCTAGCTGGGGCAAATGAGAACTTGAGCGATAATTAAATGAAAGGTTGGGAAATGCTTTGTAAATCTGATTCTGTGTGTCTCAAGTGAATAAACAAATGATAGATCTCCTGTAAGCAAGCAGGAGTAAGGTCTTCGTGGGGTGTGCAGCTTGTGCTGTCAGCTGGCACTTGAGGTGGGAGAAGCAAAGGGAGTTGTGGCTGTCACAGCCACGGGGCAGGAGGGCAGGGTGCCACTGCTGCCTTGGTGAGGGGCAGCGACTGGCTGACGGCATGTCGAATTCAGGTACGGCTGCTTCGTGCGAACAACAAAACCAGGCAGCTCTGCCATGGGCAAAAATAAAGTGTTGACGCTGCAGGTGCTGTATGAGGCTACTTGCTGATATGCCATCGGTGAGAGTTTTGAGTGTCTGCCCCTGGAAGGAGGGGACTCAGTTACAGCTGGGGATGTGGAGCCATTAACATGTATTTGAATGGCTCCCAGTGAACAAAAGGAGGAAATGCCAAGTGGTGGTGTGAAGGAAGGGGCAAAGGCGGCAGAACGGTAATGGGAGAAGATTGCTGGTAGCGGGAATTGTGAAAGAGGAAACAAGGAAACATGTATCGTACTCATGATTTAGTTTTTAATAGTGCCTGAAGGTGTTCAGCATGCTTGTGCTCTGTACAAGATGAAATTCATTGCCTCAGAGATAACAGAAGCTTAGAAATGGCAAGACTGGCAAGGGCAGCCAGTGTTCTCCGTGGAGGAGGAATGGGATCAATGGGAGATGGCCGATGGATGGTGTTACAACCCCGAGATGTCCCACGACAAGAGGCTGATCACAGCAGTCACAAGGAACACAGGCAACAGCCCTCCCTGCTGTCTTTGGTAGGTTCCATGTGCATCCGCAGCCTTTCAGACTCAGGAGTGTTTTGGTACAGCTGCATGTCAAATTATAAATGCTAATGAGCAAGCTTGGCTAAGAAACTTGACAGTGGTGTGGAGAGAGTAAGCACCGACAAGGATGGCACTCAATGAGGACATTGTAGCTGGAGATAAGGTTAGGAGTGGGGGCTTAAAAATGAGGCTAAGAAGAACAAGTCTACTGAATGGTGGGATTGGTGCGGTCAGAGGGCAGTAAATAAATAGAAACATTTAGCAAGGCCATGTGGCATGGCTGTGCTGCTAGCAAAGGTAGGTGTTCACAGCTGAGATGGGGAATGGAGGGAGCAGGTGAGCCTTGCAGGGTTGGTATAGAGCCCATCGCTCTTGCTATGCTCATTTTGCAACCATTGCTTGTAGGAGGCTATCAGGAATTCCAATCTAGAGGAGGATAAGAGATGAAGGAGTATAGGGAGGTGGCTGGAAATCCTCCTTAAATAAGATACTGAAATATCTGCAGTTGGTATTCCGAAATCTGAGTGGAAAGATTAGACTGTTGTGTACCAGCTCACAAGGCAAAGTGCAGCTCTCTGCTGCTGGGACTTCTCTTTGCCCTTTAGTACTGCATATGCTTGGGTCTTGATGTACAAATAGTTTTCATCTGTTAGTGTTGCCAATCTTTTGCAAAATGAGTTACTATTACTCCTGTGTGAGACCAGTGAAATCAGTACCCAGGTCGGTGTGGTAAGCTGCCTCGGGTTGCAGCAAGCTACCTGATGGCCACACATGGGATGTTCTGACACTGCTGAAGCTTCTAAGCCAGCAGTGTGGCTTGGCTTAGAGGGACTGCAGTGAGACCATATCCTCCTCTTCTCAGTTGGCTATACTGCAGGAAGAAGGCAGGAGGAGCTGGGGCACGCTGTCCCCAGGAGGCCAGCTCTGGAGGTGAAGGCAGCAGCTCTGGTTGCTGCCAGGCTCAGCATGATCGGGCAGCAGCAGGAGGCCCGTGCCAGCCCTCTGCCTCCACGCAGCCCGTCCTGTCTCGTCTCTGTGCTCCGAGGGGCTCAGTGCCCTCTGCAGACCCTGCGCTCGGGCCCAGGGGCTTTTCTGTGTGCTTAGCAAATGCCTCACATTGGTCCCACACTGTAATCCTCAGTGTGTGCCGGGGAAATTCCTGTCCATACAGAAAGGGTGTAAAGCTCTGCCAGCACTAATGGGGAATTCTGGCACTACTTGTGAACAGAAGTGAGCTGGATGCCCCAACAGGATGTTCACATAACAAGGCGCTGTGTCCTCCCGGTGCCAGCCTGTGTCTTACGAGGCCTCCCCATCTCACCTTGGGAATACTTCTCCTGAGCTGCGTTCCTCTCCAAGTACTGAGACTCTTGGCTTCTACCCGTGACGATGAACGCGGTAAATCTCCTTGCTTGCTGCTGCGGAGACATGTTGGTTCACAAAGGAAAACCTCTGAAGCATTTGGAGTAAATTCAGGTGGGTGGAGTTAGGACTTGCTCATTCAGTTTGGGTTTAACACAAAATGGCCATGAGATAAGGGCTGTGTGAAGGAGAGCTCTGCTGACCCTGGGCACTGGATGCAGGCGGTTCGGGGGACGCGGCCCCACACCTCTCATCTTCCTGAGATCCAGCTGCTGCCCGTCCTCCCAAAATATGCAAGAATGCGAAATAGCAGCCCATGGTCAGGGGAGGGGAGGCTATCAGGGAAAGGAGGTCTTAGGGAGCTATGACAGGAATTTCTTCTTCTGGAGAATAAAGGAAAGGCTTTTCAGCCTTGCACTCTGCGCACGGAGTGGTTGCCACTCTCGTCTAAAAATGTGAATTTTGCAGAGGTCCTAGAGATTATAAAAGGTAACTGATGCCTCAGACAATGGTTAAAATGGCACAGAGAGGTAGCAGAAGACATCCCGGTGCAGCAGGGTAACGCTGACTGTGCAGGCTAGCACCAGCTTGCTGTGAGGTGCTGAGCCAGCCGTCCTCACCTTCCGAAACAAAATTCCTGAAATGTTTCTCCTCTTGGCTGGGGAATAACTTGTGTGCAGGGCTCTGCTGACACCCCCGTGCTTCTGACAGTTACTGTGGTGTTTGTACATCTCTGCAGCAGCTCTGTTCTGTGCTGAAAGAGAGGTGGCTTTGGAAGGACGCTCAGGCTGCACCCTGAGCAGTGAGCGCGCAGTGCTGCGCCTCTGGGGCTGCCGGGCGGGTGCGTGGGGGGGGTGCGGGCCCTAGCGCCCGGCTCTGTCCGGAGGGGCGGCCCCTTCGTGTGACAGTCGGCTTTGATAGGGTCAGCCTAACTGGGGTTGGTTTCCTTAACGAAGTCTGACAGGAGTTGTGTCAGGACAAGTTAACTGGGGGGAGACGCACCGCTCCTCC
>WBMW01001284.1:0-25823 GCA_013396635.1 Penelope pileata | reverse complement strand
GGTTGGCGGAACCTTAAGAGCTTCGCTTGGCTGCGGGCTCCCGTGTGGCTGCCGCGCCTTTGTCTGGCGGCGGGGAGCGAAGGAATTCCGAATTCCTCCCCGTGTCCGTGCCTCCCCGGGCTGAGCCGCCAGCAGATCCGGTCCCGCCGCACCGAGCCGGGTGCGGGGAGCCGGGAGCCGGTGCCGGTGCCGCCGCGGGGCTGCCGGCTCCGCCCCGCCGAGTGCTGCCGCCCGGGAACGCGGGGACGGGGCGGTGCGGCCCTTCGGGAGGGCGCTGGCAAATAAGCGATGAAACAGAAAGAGAGCAGCGTGTTGTCATGGCAACAGCGCGATTAAATTACTTTCCTGTCAGCCGCCGCCGCTCCCCGCGTGGGAGCCCCCGGGACGCGGCCCCGCGCGAGCTGCGCCCACTGGAAGCGCTCCCGAACTTCCCCTTCGGTTCTGCCCTTCTGCAGCCCCTGGAAGGAGTCTGCTCCTCTCCTCTCCCTGTTTGCCTGCCTTCTGTCCCGGCACACGCTCAGCTCCCGCTGTTACCGGTGGGTTTCCCCCCACGCACAGCACCGAGCTCTCTGCCCCCTCTCACCGCTGGTTGCTCACACATCTCTCCTCAGTCCCCCCTGGCCCTGTGTTGGCCCTGCAGCCCTCTGCCTGCCCTCAGCCCAGCTGGGGTTAAAGCCTCCTCTGTTTACGTACATTCTTAAAGTGCTCTATTCCTCTGGCGCTTGTTTCCCCGTGTCTTGGCCCTGGTCCCAAAGCTACCGTGTGTTGCCTTCCCTCTTCCCTCTGCTCACCCGTTCTGTTCTGGAAGTTCTGCTGTGATCTGTCAGTGCTGCTGCAGCGGTACCTGTCGCTGGGTTTGGTGCTTGAGCCTTCAGCCACAGCCCTGTCCTGCTGTCCTCAAAACAACTGAGCCTAATCTGAAGCAACTGGCCCTAAGCCCCTCTTTTCTTTCTGTCTTTCTGTCTTTCTGTCTTTCTGTCTTTCTGTCTTTCTGTCTTTCTGTCTTTCTGTCTTTCTGTCTTTCTGTCTTTCTGTCTTTTTTTCTTTTTTTTTAAAGTTTATGTGCTTATTAAAGTGATAGGATCAGAGGATTCAGTGTTTGATATATGTATTCCTCACCAAAGGAATGGGTCCCTCGGATTTTGTGTGGGGCTGCCCGTCCGCACAGCTCGAGGCCGGTCAGGGTTATCGTATGGCTCCACACACTGGAGCTTCTTTGCTTTTCCTGACTTCGGATTATTTCACCCAGCGTTTGGGTATGACTGTTTATATGGGTCTGTCATTTTTAATAGGGATGGTGGAAAGCCAAGGGACTGGTTGGGGAAAAGCTACCCAGACATTGCGCAGTATCCTTGCCAGCTAACTTTTCTCTCTGTTTCTTTTTCCCCCCGTGGACTCTCCCAGGAGCCTTTTCCCAAATGGGTCCAGTCATGCCGCCCAGCAAGAAGCCGGAGGGCTCAGGAATCAGTGTTCCCAGCGGACTGAGCCAGCGGTACCAAGACAGCGATTTATCAAAGGCACTTCACGATGACGAGGACCTAGATTTCTCTTTGCCTGCCATCAGATTAGATAAAGGGGCCATGGAAGATGAAGAGCTAACCAATTTGAACTGGTTGCACGAGAGCAAGAACTTGCTGAAAAGCTTCGGGGACTCGGTGCTCCGGAGCGTCAGCCCCGTGCAGGACATCGGTGACGACACGCCTCCGTCTCCCGCCCACTCTGACATGCCCTACGATGCCAAGCAGAACCCCAACTGCAAACCTCCGTACTCCTTTAGCTGCCTCATATTTATGGCCATTGAGGACTCGCCAACCAAAAGACTGCCTGTAAAGGATATATACAACTGGATCTTAGAACACTTCCCGTATTTTGCAAATGCACCCACTGGATGGAAAAATTCTGTGAGACATAATCTGTCCTTGAATAAGTGTTTTAAGAAAGTGGACAAAGACCGAAGTCAGGTAAGTTTGGAACTGTGGAAACTTACTTGGCTGTGATAAAATTAACCTGCTGATCCTAGAATATATCCATAATAGCGGATTGCAGAATGCACAACGCTCTCCTCGGGAATGTAGTTCATTAAATTCAGAAAGGCGACATTTCTATAGCATGGCTCATTCTCATTTTATTAAATTCATTGTCTAGACATCAGTAAGAAAGTGCTCAGTGTGCGTGTGTTTTTTCTTTTCTCCCCAGCTGGTGTCTTCATCCATAGTGGTTAAATATTGTTTTTAGTTACCATGCTGTGGTAATGGTTTCCAGCTATACAAGATGAATGTAATCATGTTATAAATAGGCTGCTTGCTGTTCTTGGCCTATACAAATGTATAGTGAAAGGGTATGCCTTATGTAAGAGGCCATCTCTTTTTTTCCATGTCAGTGTTGTAATCAGAAAAAAGTTTTTTTTTTTTTTCTTTTTTTTTGGCTTAAGCAAAAGTAGTTCTGAACTTTGAGGGTGAAGCATCATTCTCTTTCAGGCTGGTTTTAGACAAACTCTTCAAACAGAGGAGATAGGCCTGGCATCAGAGGTGAAAGTTACCAGAACCTCGGTTTGTTCTCTCCAGACTTTTGTCGCTTCTGGGAGCAGTGCAGTGGCAGAAGTCTGGGGAACAGATTGTTGCTTTCACATCTCTGTTGTTGCTGTCTGGTTTCATTGCTGAATCCTCAGCTGCATCTGCAGGAAGAGGCTGTGTGTGAGGGAATGGGGAAATGAGCCGAGCCGTGGAGGCAGGACTTTGCATAACCTCCTATTGCATAAATCAGAGTGGGAGCAGATAGCGTTCTCCGGAGGGGAACTGGGTGAACCTCTGGCACAGTGCGGGTGTACCGGTAAGAATACCCTTTTGCAGATTCATTTCACAGTCCTTCCCACGGGTTGGTGAAGCAAATAGCAGGTAAATCACATCGCTGCTGACTGTCTCTACAGTTGGCTGAGGATCAGAAAGGGAACACTTTTTTCTGGCAGAAATAATAGATGCACTCAGCTCCTGTGTTTCAGTTAAGTAAACGCTGTGATTGTCTTGTAACTGGTTACCCTGGAGCTACACTTCTGTTGGTGGTGCTGTTCTCCCTGTTTTGGGTGCGATTTAACTTTAAATACTGCGGAATTGAAGATTTCTTCTTCGAGAGGAAGAATCTTACCTTACCCTAAGCTAACGACTTTTTGTTTTAGATTATTTAACTTTCTTTTCTGTGGAGCCTTACTTTTTTAAACAATTGACTTTCTGTTCATTCGTTTCAATGTCATTCCCTGAAATCCATGGTCCACGTGTTGGAGATCACAGGCTGTATGTTGGTATTTTTATAAATTAGTTGCTGTGAGTGATTGTGTATGAGATTAAAAAAGCTGTTCCTGAACTGGATCTTGTTTCATGTGAATGAGAGCCTTAAATTCTTGTTTGGAAGCAAGACTATAATAGCAAGTGCCACACCAGCCTTTATGGTCCTGTCCCAGACCATAAGAAACCTTTACACAATACATGTTTAAAAAAACAACTCCAAATCCTGTAACTGGCAAGGCACATGTTCAGCGCTGCCATTTGTTCTATCCCCCTTCCTCTGTTTACAAGCAGACTATTTAGATTGCGGTTTCCTTCCTGTGAGGAACTCGTCTTCATGCCTATCTGTCACATACCCAGCAGCCTTCTGAGCTGGTGGGAGCAGTGCCACGAGGCTCTGCTCCACAGGGAAGGGGAGAAGCACAGCGCATGACTCGTCACTGACCTCTCGAATTCGTGCTTAGAGCCATGGTTACACAGCTAGACTGTAAGGTGTGGGGGCAGTCCTTGCCTCTGTAAGTAACAAGGTGGGGCTTTGTTCTTCCCTGGAATAGAACAGGTTATGAGAAAGAATTCCTTCCATCTTTTCATGCTCCTGGGCCCTTGATAACTGTGCAGTCACCCTGCTGAAATTGAGGTAACTGAGAAGAGAATCTGAAACTTGAAATGCACAAAGTCAGGTTGCTGAGCTTGCCTCCTGGCCGAGGGACGTGGCAGACAGAGACGGGAGCACAGAGCTGGCACTCGGTCGGGGTTGCTGAATCAGGTGCCTGGCAGCTAATTGCGGACTTGGAAAGCAGTAACCTCCAGCTGCTGGCTTTGAAAATATGTTCACGTGCACACACACACACCTCCAGAGTTGGTTGGAGTGCCTTTCAGCAAGTGTCCCTGTTGTTCACAGGGCAGCAAGTCTCAGAGGGGTCCCTGCTTCTGCCTGGGACCTGGGGAGGGCAGCGGGTAGCTCTCCCTCCAAGGAATCATTTTGTGTTACTTCTTCCAGTTTGTAGCC
Organism: Penelope pileata; assembly: GCA_013396635.1. Lineage (NCBI taxonomy): Eukaryota > Metazoa > Chordata > Aves > Galliformes > Cracidae > Penelope > Penelope pileata. The sequence continues at coordinate 21,536 of WBMW01001284.1, read as the reverse complement.
CCATTCTGCAACTTGCAGGTTTGGAGTGTGCCTCTCTTACTGTTTTCATGTGACAAAAAGCATTTGGCAAGTGGCATGCTCTGAAATGCTAACAAGCTGGGCTCTGAAACGTGCAGCGTGGGGAAGGAGTTAATCAGTGCTGGGAATTGCAGGCATTCGCTAGCTGATGGGCGCTGACACACACTGAGAAGCTAGCAGCCTTTCCTCTCATAGTTGTGCTTTCCAGTGTTTGTTTGTATCGCCTTTCAGTAATAGTTTTTCTAAAAAAAGTTCTGCTGAACACTTAATTCTTTTTTGGATTCCTTCTGCATAGTAGTTCTCTCAGTCTTGGGCTGCACTGATTCACGTTCGTGGGGCTACATATGTATTTAATAGTCTGCAGCTCTTTCTGCGCGAGTGCGAGTGCTCACGGTCCCTGACGGGAGATCCTTGCCACAGAACGAACTCACGGGCTGCATCGCTCCGCTGTTCAGCTCGCCCTGACCTGGTGCTTTCGGGGGGACAGCCTTTGTCTCCCAGCTGTGTCTGTGGGTTGCTGCTGGGCCCCGAGCTGCGGTGCTGTCGGGCACTGACTGCCCACGTAGCTTTGCTGCGNGGGAAGTGCTGAGCCCTTGCTTGTGCAGACCTCTTTGCATTGAGCTCAGCAGTTTAATAATAGTTGGCCGGAGCATAAAGTGTCACATGATGGGGAGTACAAGAGGAGTTCCCTGGCTTTGTTTATACTGCTGGACTTGTGAATTCAGTCATTGAGATTGATCCTATTGTGGGCACACAGATCTAAATGTCCTCCAGTGTGTGTCCTGTTCAGCGCAGTCCTTAGCCCATGACTTCTCTGACTTCCCTGCCATCTGGTCCTTGGCTATGGAGAGGAATTTTTCTTGTATATGCGTCTCCATAGCAACGCGTTTGCAGTTGATATGGAAAGTAAGCAGTTGCCCTAGCAACGGAGTTACTGATGTGGCAGCTCCTCTGCTCGCAGGGAAAGGGCTAAGCTAGTTCAGACGCATTATGTAGGTTTGCTGTAATTATAGCTGCGCCCACTAGTGCTGCTGTAGCTGAGGGTCTGCTGAAATATTTTGTTATCAGCCCCATTTTTTTCCCCTTGAAGATCTGTATTATTGTCCGTGCAGGGATTTCTGCTTTGAACAAAGGCTGCTAAGGTTGTGTTTTCAGGGCTTGTGATAAATCTGTGCCAGTTACGAGTGCAAAGTTTGTTATTATCAAATGAGTAGATGAGGGGAAAGGACATGTGGCGTCGTTGGCTTCTCTGTGCTTTTTTTGTCTCACGTAGCAGCGCAGTTACAGAAGCCGAGGCTCTGGTCCTGTGCCTCTGCTCTGCTGCCATTGTTTGCCCGCTCTGTGCTCTCAGGGCATCCCTCCTGCGGAGCAGCTCCTCTTTGTGTCTGCCCTGCCGCCTCTCAGACGGGGACACGCGCACGCCGGGCGCGCTCTGAGCAAACCCGTGGCTCATCAAGGTTTGTTTGGCACTCGTGCTGAGGGACGTCTCCATAAAAACGTAATGAGGGTAAGGGATATGTTTATGGGGAGTGGAGAAGAAAATTCTCCTCGCTTGATGTCGAAGTTATTCTTAGAAGTACGTGGACCATATCTGGGTCATGGAGATCCAGCCAGGCTCCTCCTCTGTCTGGAGCGGGCTCTGGGACCTGAGGCCTCCCCAGCGGTCCTGGGGCTGTGCAGGCTGGCCCTACTCTCATCTCCTGTGCCGCCTGGTATGTGCCGTGCCACAGCCAGAGAGACCCCAGGGTGCAACGTGGGGGCTTCTGAGGAGCCCCTCCTGTGAGCATGTGTCCTCTGAGGGGGTACTGCCTGGGCTTTGGGCAGGTAAAGCCCTGCAGGAAGGTAGGAGCTGGCAGAGTGAGAGGGAAGGCAGCCTGGTTGTTCTTACTGAATTCTCTTAATCCAATCTGCATACACACAAAGGTGGTGGACCCGTGGTGGTATCCTCCCTCCTCTAACATTGCTCAGGAAGATCTCCTAAGAAAGCTCTGTGGCTCTCCAGAGGTGGAAATGATCTCCTCTGGTTCTAATACTGTTATCGCCTAGCCTGACCCAAATAACACACACATTGGAATTTTACCGGATTTGTAACGTCTGGTGGAGCTGAAGTGTGAAAAACCCCTCAGACTCATGCTAAGGACTTCAGAAGGTGTTGACTCCATTAGTAAAATAATGTCCTAAATGAGCTGATCCAACTGTTAATTTCCCAAATTGTTGAAAGGAAGTGTGTTTTTTTAAGCTAGAATTTGTCTCATTTTGCATGAAATCCATTTTCTTATACATCAGTCTGTCATATAAAAAGCTCTCTAGCTAACATAAATTTTCTCCTCAAATTGTTTTTTAAAGCAAAAAGGGTCATCTTCTTCCTGAGAAATCATAGCAGTCTCTAGAACCTCCCTCTAATACGGGATTTCCTGATATCAGACAATTTGTGGAGAGCTTTCTTGAACCCTTTCAGTTTTGTTTTTGAAGTGCAAAACCAAGGAATTATACAGAATATTTAAATAATAGATTTCCTAATGCTCTGCATGGAAACACTCTTCCACTGAACTGGCTTCCAGCTGGTTGACTTCACATCACAGCTCACTCTTTGCAGTAGAGACTGTGTGTGTGAACTGGTTCAGAGCTGCCAGCGCCAGCCACAATCCCCCCAGCCTCTGCTGGGGACGAACCTCCCCAGGTCTGTGCTGCGAGCCCCTCTCCAGCTCCTACCAGCACCTGTGTCAGTGAGCTGCTGGAATACTCCTTTTTCAGTGTGGCTGTTTTTCAGTGGGCTGTTTTGGTTGGGTTCTTTTTCAGCTCCCTGCTCAGCTTGTGGTCACCGTGGTCGGGGGGGGTCAGCTGGGGCTGAGCTCCATTGAGGCGGGCGTGAAGGCATGCGGCGGCTCAGGGCTGGAGAAGGGCAGGGCTGCAGGACGTGAGCAGTGGAGATGGCTCTGAGGGAGCTGTGCTGTGCATCCTCCGAAAAGCTGTTATGGGAGGGCACTGCTAAGGAAGGATGTGCATAAAATCATTTGTCAGGCTTTTCTGTGCAGCTGTCTTTATTTCATTGCCCCAGTGCTTCTTCCTTGTTCCTGGGCAGTGAACAGAGCGCTGCAGACCCATGGACCCTGTGCTGCTCCAGGGCCATGCTCTGCTCTGAGGGCAGTGCTGGGCTTGAGTTCAGCACAGAGCAGTGCCTTACATGCCTGTTAGCAAGCTTGACCTAGTGAGGAACTGCAGGGAACCTCCATGGGGAGGGTCGAAGTGCCGCAGAGCTCTCTGCCTCCCCATGGCTGGGGCCTGAGCATTGAGCACGAACTAGGCTCTATCGTCTGGCTGAGCGTTCAGTGGTTTTATCTCACACTTTGGTTCTTCACCAAAAGGGCAAAGAATCCATTTGAGCTACAAAATGTGTGTCCCTTGGACTTCTTCCTTCCCTGAAAGGGGCACGGAGTGCTTCACGCTGGCTGACGCAGAGCAGTGGGTCGAGCTATGCAGCCGTGTTTCCTGGGCTGAGGCCTCCATGGGAAGCGTTCAGAAGATGGTGACTGAGCAATGTGGCTGTGGGGGCTCCTTGGGCAGCCTGGGGCAGCCGTGGAGGTGCTGAAGAGCCCCATGTGCAGGGCAGGCAGCAGGATGGTCGCAGGCTGCTGTGCAGCTCTGTGCTTCCCGTAGTTGTTGAGCTGTGGGGCCTGCAGGGCAGTACCTGGGTGCCCGTCCCTGCTGCTCCCCAGGTGTTTTCAGCTGTCTCATTGCTGTGTCCTTGTGATAAATCTGGTTAAAACAAACCTTAAATCTTTGTGGAAAAGAAGCCCAATGTGGCTCTACTTTTCTGGTATTTGTGTGTTGGTCAACGGTGGCTCGGTGTTCAGAAGTAACTGACTGCTGTCGTGCTGAGGCCGGGCAGAGCACTGCTGGATAAGGCCTCGTGCAAACACCCCATGTAGCTGCAACAAAGCAGTGCACCACGATGCACTGGGACTTGCGAGCACTGATGTCCTTAGAAAAACCCACACAGCTGCATCTGGTTAAGTTTTGCTCAATAAGCATCTAGGGAAAGACTGCGCTGCACGCTGGTATGTGCTTCTTAAGCTAATTAAGATTTCCCTGTCTAAGAATTTGCTCTTATCATTTGATTCATCATCTGATGTTTTGAACCAGTGCAGGTTTCCTGTCTTCCATGTAAAAGAAGCTAGTGAAGAAAGTGTGCTTTGATGAGACACATATGGACCTTGCTGGTTTTCTGGTACTTGTGTTCCAAGTCAGTTGGTTATAAAGAAGAAATCTGCTAAGACCGATACGGTTTTGCTTTCTTCAGCAGTGACAACTGGCTTGTTACCAGTCAGTGCTTCAGTTCTCAGGTGGCAAGCTGTGCTTTGCCAACACCTGTCCTTTGACCCACTTCCTAGGAAGTTTCATGCCCTCTCAAAGCCCCTCCCCACCTCCTCTGGTGCCTCAGTGCTGGCCAGAAAGGGGACACCTGCTCAGTTTGGGGACTGGAACTCACTGCAGGTGGCAGAGGCACCAACTGCCTGCTGGTGCTTGGCTGGCAAGCGGCAGAGGAGCCTGGGCAGACCACACAGGTGTGGTTACAGGTCCCTGTCCTTGAAGCTTGCGTCCCAAAATCTTCAAATGTAAAACAGGTCCTGTGTGTCTGCTTGAGTGTTTATAGCATTTTGGTCCCTTAGTTTTTGACTTGAGGGCACAGAGTGCCGACCTCAGCTCGCTGCCCTTAGTGAGGGGCTCCCCAGGGGCTTTACCTTTGAGCAGAGTCAGTGTCCAGGCCTGGAGTTCCCTGCGGTGCTCCCCTTTAATGAAACAGGAGGAGTGCCGAATGTGATGGCTGCAGTGTGGCCTTGCTCCGTGGTGCTGTTGGGCAGTGCCCCTCCCAGCCTTCAGGCTGTATGGACGTGGAGCTGCTGAGGGGCCGCTGTGACGGCAGTAAAAGTGTGGATGACTTTCCTAGGAACGGGCACATCTGTAGCAGTCTGGACACTGTCAGGGTTTATATACACAGCAGCAGCTCGACTTGCTTCCCCAAAGCCCTCAGTGCCTCGTGGGTGTGAGTGCTCTCGGGCTCACAGTGACTGAGGTACGTGAGGTGCGGACCAGCAGGCAGGAAGAGGTGGTCACCTTGCTGCTTCGGCATTCATTTTCTTCCTCTTGAAGTTTTGATAGGCTGCTATTGGCCCTCCTTAGCCTGGAATGTTGCTTGTTTTCTTCTGTTCTCACACCAGTTTGGACTGTTGACTTCGGAGGAGCTGCTTTTGGTTTACTCTTGGGTAAACAGCAGCAGAGCTGGGACTGAGGGCCGTGGAAAGCAGCAGTTGTAGCCATAAATGCTGTCTCTGGCTCTTACTCAGTTATCCATAAATGTCATTTTGGAGACGGTACATTTTAATTTGTTAGTTATGTTCTCCAAATTCCATTCTGGATGTTATGGAAACTTTGCCCTGGGGGCTAGTGTAGGAATTCCTGAGAGGACTGGTTCCAAGGTTCTTAATGCAAGTGGGTTTTCCCTTCCTACAGTAGAAAAGAGACCAAATTGCTGTCCAGTGGCTCCAGATACCAGAGCACTATCTACAGCATGCTGAATTGCTGTGTTTCGTTGCAGCAGTGAGCAGTAGCCGTTTGCCAGAGGCTGAGTGAAGCACCAGTGTAACTTGCTGAAAGACGCCTGTTGGTAAGCAGAGGAATGAATGGGCAGCTGTCTGGGGAAGTCTGAATAGCAGGGAAGTGTCTGTGGCACTACGTGGAGCAGAAACTTATTTATGGGATTTTGCACAAGAGAATCGAGTTGAATGCTAGCAGCAGAATTCACACCCATTCAAGCTATCAGCAGAAAATTAGGCTTTGCTCCAGAGCTGTATTTATGCGATCCCATGGCTGCCTACTGTGGGAGGATACTCCTTGAGATGACACAACTGTTGCAAATGTTTTTTTGATTTTACAGTGGAAAGAAAATGCCTACGGTGCAACTGGGAGGAGCTGTGGGGGTTAATGCAAGGCTCAGTTAGGCACTGGCACACCTTACCTCATGCTTTCATTTCCATATTTTTCTCTTTTCGTCAGCCTTTTATTTCAAGGGGAGAGTGAGAACAGGCTTGTCCTAAGGTTATGTGTGTTCCCTTTAAATTGAGAAACAGTTGAAATGCTTTGCTTTGAGATTAGGAGGGATGGGCTAAAGGTCATTGTTACGAGTAAGTGATACAGAATGTAATCACTTAAAACAAAGTAGCAGTTTTGTGGTTAAGTCTGTTCTCCTTGAATTGTTGGGTAGAACTAGGTGTGCCACATGGCTCATCTTTAGGAATAAAGTTCTTGCGATGCAGGAAAACTGCTTTGCAAACATTCTCTTTAGTCCCACTGTCTTTTGCTGTCTGTCTGTGTGCAGCCTTCTGCAACACTACAGCAACAGGGAAACCGCACGTCCAGGAGTCCTCACTGCTCTTAGGAGCACCGTGAAGTCTTTGGGGAGGAGTGCTTGATGGATGTGAGAACTGCATGCTGCTGGCTGAGATGGAGCTACGATTACACCCAGACGCTGAGAGAAAATGGCACAGAGCTCCTGGATCAGAAGGCATTCAGGCCTGCAGGAATCGCCTTCAGAGATTATATTGTGTAAACTTGAGTGAAAATAATGGAAGAATTCTTGCATAGTTCCACCCTTCTTGAAGTACTTCAGTGCTGAGGAGCTGTAGATTGGTGGTGTAAAGGATTCATTGGTTTTACAGGAGTTGCAGGTGTGGGTGTGTGGTTGGGAAGGACTGGAGGTTACGGGGTCGCTGTGTGGCTGAGATGGGGGGCATCAGGCAAGTGCTGGCACTTCTGGGTTGCATGCTTTGTTTTGAAGTAGTCAGATGAACTTGTCCAAAATGCTTTTTCCATTTTGGCAACTGACATTACACATTTATTGTTACATAATTACCTCCTTGTACTAATTAATTGGGCTTTTCTCTCTCTCACCCCCTTCTCTAGAGATCAGTGTTTTCTCTCAGTGTTAAATGTGCAAACCACTGTTGTGAGAGTAGGATTGTTTTGGGTTTTTTTTTCCAATTTCACATCAAGTTCTAGTGCTTTTTAGACTCTGGGCTACACAGCAGAGAAAGAGGAGAGAAGCTGTCATGAAGAGATAAATTGCACTGAAGGCTCAGTACAGAGCTAGCTCCCAGCTATTGAGACAAATGGCATTTCATTGTTCAGGCTGTACCTCCTCTTCTGCTTAAATTCATTTATTTTCATATCTCTCTGTCCCTGTGTGTGTATTTATGCGTGTATATGTATATAAACACTACAAAATCATTTTGTTTTTTTGATCATCAGAATACTTGTAAGGTGAAATGGGAGCTGCAAGCAGTATGGGTTTGGGCTGTCACACAAAGCTTTCTACCTGCCTGCATCTGGAACACAGTGTGATGCTGTCCTAGTGGCACATGCAGAATTTCCTTAGGACAGACATGTTCTGTTGCCACAAATGGTTACCGGTTAGTCTAAACACATCACTCTAAATCATGGTACTAACTAACCTGAACTGTCTCTCTTGCTTTTTTGTTGTTTTTGTTTTGTTTTGTTTTGTGTTGCTTTTTCCCAAAACAAACCAGCTCTTAAAATTTGGTGAAAAACTCTCTCCTTCCATTACTTTTTATACTTTCAGGTTTTGCTAAAACACCTGTAAGACTTTAGTGCCTTTTAGTGCTGCTTTTGTTTGGAGGAAGAAAGTTCCTTGTTCTTGGCTCAGCAAGTCTGCTCTGGTGTGGTATTTGCTTATGGCTTTTAGAGCTGAGTAATTTTGGATTGGGAAAAACAGAAGTGCAATCATGACCATTTCCTTGAAGAGACGAGCTTTTCTGTCGTTCCTCTTGTTTGAAAAGAAATAAAATGTTTTCATTTAGAAAGCTTTGATTTTAATTTGTGGTATTGAAATTGAAGATCTTGCTTTTTCTTACCCTGTTTTTCTGCTGACTTGGGAAAAAAATGTCGGAAAATGTAGTCCCCTTCCCCCAGCTAAAATATTTGCATTATTTTAGTCTCAAAGTAAACATGCTTGTGATCTAACTGCGTTGCTAATTAACATCTGCTCCTTCACCAGCACTCGAGTCCCTCTCACCCTCCTAGTGTTGCCAGAAACCCGTCTGGCTGGGCTCGAGCTGATGGGACAAGCGTCCATGTCTTAATTACAGCAGAATTACCCATTTGTGTGCCGCATCAAGCTCCATTTATTTCCCTCACAATTTATAAATTAGGGGTCGCAAACTTGATTTTGGATTTGCACTCTGAATCTTTAATTTAGCCATGCTTTAGGAAGGGGAAGGATTTGCCTCATCAGTGAGCACTGTTTTTTTTCCTGTTTTGACTGGCAATTCCTGTTGTTTGCCATCAGTTTGAACAACAGGATGGTTCCAGAGCGTGTTTAAGTGGCTTTTCAATTCAAGCCATGTGTAACTTCAGCTCTGCTAACAGCATGGGATTGCTTCTCTCTGTATATACAGATACAGACTTCTGTTTTTAAGGGAGGTATTTCTATAATTATCCAAACGAGTTTTCTGCATCCTGTGACTTTTTAAGGTAGACAAAGTAATGCCTGTGTGTGTGCGTGTGTAAAAGCGCAAATGCATGTGATAGGGATGGGGACAGAAATTTCTATACAGATTTGGGCCCTAACGTTCACGACTTTGGCTCAAAAATCACGAGGCCGTATTAAATAATGGCGGGATGTCTAATTTTAGAATCTATAAGTTCCCCTTCATCTCTTTACAGAAATGAAAACAACTGGAAACATTTTGTTTGGTTTCACTTTGTTTTCTTTCATTTTGTTTTCATGATTTTGCAGCATTTCGTGAATTTCTAATAAAAACACCTAAAATCCCGGTGTGGTAAAATGCCGTGAATTGGCAGTATTAAAGCTGGATTCTGGAGGTTACCATCAAGCTGCGGTCTGTCAAGTTTCTTTCAAACTCTTGTTGGTGGTATGTTTGTTTGGCATTTCTATGGAGAGCTTTTTGTGAAGAAAACACAGCAATTAGAGAGATCCTCTTCAGTGCAGTACTGAGTTCAGCATTTGCAGTCGCAGGACCCAGCTCTGAGGACCGGGGCTTTTTGGAGCACTCCGCAGGAAGGGGCTGATGTTTCAGTTTCCTCTGCGAGGCAGGCGGGGGTGGATGGTCCCACCACCACCGTGCTGAAGGGCTGGCTTTTGCTTTTGAGCAGGGCTTGGGCAGCTGTGCAGATCCGAGGCTGCTCTCTGAGTTTTTAATGCTCACTTGGATCGATGTAGTTAATTGTGACTATAAGGTGCCCCTTCCTTTTTGCTCAGCCTTTGGGTAGGACCTTTAGCAACTTGGACCTCATTTTCTAGCTACGTGTTTTTCTCTCTAGGGGAGTATGTTATTTTCGGTTGCTTTTCACATTTAGGTACACGTTTCTTACTGCTGGTTTTGTTTCTTTTCTCTCCGTTCTCTCTTACTTGCATCGTGTAGTAATGGAGCGGTTCACATACGTCGGTCTGAGGACAGCGTGGCAGTGCGAAGGGCTTTAAATCACCATTGTGCTGTGCTGAAAGTGCATTTGCATTTAAGAAAATAAAGAAGTTGCAAGCTCTTTTGAACCAAGATTTTCATTTGTACACCGTCTGCTATTTTTGGTGTGTCAAACGTGAACGCTTCCTGTGTGAAACCGATAGAGAAGATCACAGAGGACCCGGAGCAGTGACTCAGGTCACAGCAGGCCTGTTTGTGTGACACCTGTGTCATCAAAATAGCCTCACTTTGGCATCCTTCAGTGAGTTTTCCTTTTCCTTTAGAAGGCAGATTTGTTCAAAGGCACATTTGATCTTGAATAATTTGGAAGAAAGCAATTTTCCATCCTTCTGAAAATTTCATAAATCTTCTCCACCTTGCTACTTCTGAACTCTTGATTCACATCTGATGTTGGATGAATTGTCACTTTTCGTTACAGGAGTCCACTCAGAAATTGTTTCTCCCTGTTTCCTTCCACGTCTGACACATTAAGTCAGATAAATTCATACACTGATGTTTAATCACTGAGTGCTAATCACCTTTGTGCAATATTGATCAGCAGCTTTTTTGTGTATATGATTAGAATGAGTAATAGCCTGCTGGTAAATATCACGGAGCGGTGAAGATGGTGAGGTAGCCCTGTGTGGCATTGATGCTCCTTTCCTAATTGCCAGCTTTGTTACCCTCATCGTACAGCATCGCGTTCTTTTTTCCCTGCCCTGCCCCAGACTCCATTTCCCCCAGTTCCGCACCCCGGCTGGGCACAGCCCTTCCTTCCTTCCCACGGACGCCTGCCATTCGCCGGCTGCAGCGCTCCTTTCTCTCTGTCTCTGGCTGCCGCACGCCTGCGGTCACCTGAGGAGCGTGTCCTTCCTTCTCCTCCTCCTCCTCCTCCTGGCACGCTCCTGTTTCGCAGGTGGCTGTCTGTGAACATCACACTTGAAAATGACTGCTTGTGAGATAATTAAGTTAAAAAAAGACCAGGGAAAACCCGAGTAGGCAGGGCTGTGGTGTGTGGGTTGAAAGCTTTTTTCCCCCCTTCCTCCCACTCTTTCCTTACAGAGCATAAGACCCAGTCTGTGTGTGAACTTGCTGTTCTGAATAACCCCTCTTCTGCGCACAGCGCTGATGCTCACATCCTGTTTTCTACCAGCTTGGCCAAAGCAGTGCTGTGAAGAGCGATGTGCCTGATTCTGCTGGGTTTGTTTCGGTTCACTCACAGCCTGGCTTGGCTCTCTGCTGCCTGTGCTGCACGTCCTCCCATTCTCTTGCACATTTGAGGAAACCTGCTTTTCCTTTACGTCACTGTGGGATTTGGAATAAAATGGACTTTTAATGGAGGAAGAATATATATTGAGTCAGGATCCTGAGTTACTTGGACTTTGAGGAATGCTTTGCTAATGCAGACCTAGTCTGCCTGGGAAACAGCAGGAATAAACCTGTGAGCCCTGTTCTTGCCACGCTGCAGATTTTCACCAAGGACTTGCTAGCTTCCTTGAAAAAATCTAGGTGTAAATATTCACCTTTTTAGTTTAAATCCACTCACACCAGTGAGTCTCTGTCTTATTTGTCTAATGAAGCCACTTTGCCATGTTTGATAAACTACCTGCATACTTTTCAAATCTGTTTTACTGGCAGAGGTGCCCAGGGAGGCTGGAAGGCAGTGTTAATTACCCACTCTGAGATGCACTTGATGGAGTGGCTCATGCTGCAGAGGTCCCTCACGCCAGCCCTGGGTGCCTCTGCCTCTTTCAGCGTTTTTCCATCTGCAACCCATGTAGCTGTGCTTGTAAAATTTCAGGCACCTGAAAACCCAACTAAGACCTAAATGACAGTTGTCTTTTTACAGTATTAATTAATCTTACTGTCAGAAATTTGGAGACTGAGCAGCCTCATGTCTCCGTACTGCTTGTACAAGCCTCGTACAGGTGAGTGCTGATGCTCAGGCCCTGCTGCTCCTAAAGGCAGGCGCTGCCCTGATGCCTTCGTGCTCATGTGCACTGAGCAAGCGAAGGCTTTGGGTACAGCTGAGAAGTTGTACTGTTTTGGGGGGTGTTTGCAGTGCTGGAGTGGCTTGTTTTTCTCCCTGGTGTTCAGCCATGAGAAAGTGGAGAGAGGAAGAAACAGTAAAAAAATGAGTATTTTTGACCTTGCTGTAGAAGCGGGACAAAAGGAGAGATCAGGACGTGTGCATACAGGCAGCAGAAATACACACTGCTGCACGCCGTGGCAGCAGGCAGCGAGTGGGGCCCGGTGCTGGTGCGTGCCTGCTTGGTGCCCAGGCTGCACGGAGCTGCGGCTGCCTGGCTTAGGGCACCGGGGTGCCTCGGAGCACTGTGCCTGTCACTGTGCCTGGATTTTCCCCTCAATTCATCGTGTGAACCAAATGAAGCACTAGGCAAGGAAAACCCCTACATTAAACAAGCAGTTGCAGAGGAAAACGATGCCAATCCATTAGCTTTTGTCAGGTCTTTCTTATATCTGTTTTTATTTGTTACTGCTAATGGATTTAGTCCAACCTACTCCCTCCCACCCCTTTCTGTGAGCTGTTAACCCCTTCCCCTGGAAGTTCTCTCTCTGTCTCGTTTCATCATTAACGTGCTGGCAGACGATGAGTGACCCACGGACCTCTAGCGCTGATATAAGTGTTGGATAATTTTTTGAGTATCTGTTGGGTGAAGGGTTGTGTTTTAAAATTGTTCTGGGTTTCCATGTGCTGTGTAACCATCTATTTGTACAAGAAGGCACTTGGTATTTTCTCTGGTTGTGTGATGCAGCCCTGTGACAGCTCACACAAATGGGTGGGAGGGAGTAGGTTGGACGAGTGTCAGCTGGTCAGTACCAGGGTGTTGAATCCATGCCCCCAACATGGGGCCAGCACGGCCGCTAAGGCCACATCTGTGCTACTCTGAAGTTTTGGGGATTTTTTTTTCCTTCTGCCATTGACTTTATAGATGACCTTGAGCACTTAACTTCCTTTTTATTCTTTTGTTTCTGTGTCTCCTCAATTTTCTCTTCAACAGAGTGGGGTTAATTATGTTTTCTGTGTATACACAGGAATTCTGTAGGCTGACCCAGCATTGTTAATGCTGCTCACTACCTAATCTCCTCAGGCACGCTGTGGTGGCCCTTCCTGCTGACAGACCTGTCTCTGGGCTCCCTGGCTTCCCAGCCTGTGTCCCTGTGCCCGTTGGGCCCCACGCTCTGTTCCTGCCGTGCAGTGCTGCGGCCTTTCCTTGTCTAACAACCTGGGAGGCCTTGGGCAGGCCTGGGGCTGCCCGACACTGCCATGGAACAGCACACGGCTGCTTTGTGTGAGTGAGGGCTTGTTTAAGGGCAGTAAGTGACAGTGTTTTCATCAGCCTCTTGCAGGATTTCCATGTGTAATAGCTTTGTAGTGTGGTTTGGAAATAAACTCAATGCGGAGTTGCCTAACAGGCCAAGTGTGGCTCCCAGAGTGTGGTGACATCACATCTCCCGAACCTGTTGAAGGAGTCACTGTTACGAGAGCTGTGGGACCCTGCTGTGTGACATCCTACGGCCTGCAGACAGGGCCTGGGGCCAGTTTGCTGGTGCTGGCAGATGTACAGGGCCTGTGGGGTGCAGGAGGTAGGGGGAAGCCGCAGCCATGCCCTGGTGCACATGGTGTTGTGTGGCAGGGTCACTGTGGTGGAAGCAGTGGCCCAGTGCTGAAGTGCCCCTTGTGGGGTTCGCAGCCCCAGCTCTGTGGACGTGCCTTGGGTTTGTGGTTTTCAGGGCAGCTCAGACTTGCTGGGTGCCAAGGTCACATGCTGGAAGATGTTTCTGACTTCTCTATCCTTGTGAGTGACAGTGCCAGCTAAAAATATGCTTGAAAGCCCACAAATGCTTTAATTTGTAGAAATCTTGACCTGTCTGTGCAGGCAGTCCTCTTGCAGACACTGCACTGAGGTGTGACCTGCAGCCCCTCTGCACTGCCTGTGGCTCTGCTTGGGGACACTCTCAGGGCTTGGTTTGGGGCCGGCCCCTGGCAGCGCTGCTGGAGGGAGCAGGGCCCTTGGCACAGCTGGGCTCTGGTGCCTGCGGGTACTGGAGAGAAAACCTCTGATGCCTTGAGCTGGTGGGTCTTCAACTCCTTCAGCACTGGAGGGATGTTGGCTTTCTACACAGCTGTGCATTTGGACGGTGCTTTCTCATGTTGCAGGATCCTGCTCTGTAATCTTGCCTGTGCAACAGGTATTTTTGTTGAAGTGTGGAAATCCACGGTCTTTGCTTTCCTCCAGCTGATACTTCACAGCTCTGCTCTGGCCTTTGTGCCTCCTTTAATTGCTTGCTTGGCTGCCCCTTATTTGGGAGAGGGGGAGCTACTTTGTTTCAAGGCGAAGTAGCCCTTGTTGCTACAATCCTAGCATTCATCCTGGGGAAGCTCCTGGCTTGTGGGGACTTCCCACCTAGCTCCCCAGTCTGCCCATGGTGTAAAGATGGGGACACCAGGGACCGAGGTGTTTATGGCCCTGCACCACCTGGGTGACACCAGGCCCCTGTCCCAGCAGCAGGCCAAGCATTCAGCAACTGATTGCTGCATTGGTGTCTGGGGCTGTTCCTTGAGCAAATGAACTATAGTAGCGAGAGATGAGCATGAAAGCAGAGACTTGGACCTCTGTGATTTGAGCTAATGGATATTTTTACTTGGGGCAAAATAAGACCTGAAAAGCCTCAACTTTTTTTTTTCCTTACAAATAGCCGGTGATTTCTTGGTGCAGCTGGGGGGGAACGCTGCGCTCCAGCAAGCTTTCCCATCACACTGCTGGTTTCACGTGTTAAGTGAGCATATATTTGTGACCGCGTAACTGTGTTTTAACTAGTCAAAGCTCTTTCTCAGCTTTGTGCTTGATCTGAGCTGTGGTGGGGTGGAAAAGGGTTGAAAATACACAGGAGAAGTGGGTGTGAGGGTTTTGTCATGTTGTGTGCAAATAGGACTTTATTTTCTCTGTGTTGTGTCAGGCTGTCACATAACAATGCCAAACTGTCCTCTGAAGGGCAGGGGAAGTTTCTAGCTCCTCTGAGTACGTAGGTTTGGGGGATTTTTTATGAAGTTTTAGGAAAATTTAAATGCTTAGCGTGCAGTTGTTACTGTCATTAAAATTGCTGTTAAGGCCTGCAGTGCAGCTCTCTAGAACTGGCCATATAGAATTTCACAAGTCTGCACTAAAAGTGTTTGAAAGGAATGAAGAAAATCTACCCTTAGACTGCATGAATAGTTATTTGTAATTTTTATGTGAGATTACAGTGAATCTGAGGAATGCGTTTTATAATAATAGCAATCATTGGCAGTGGCTTTGTTTTTCTTTCTTTAAGAATTCCTTAGCAGTTGTGTTTCTTTTCTTCTTCTTTTTTTTTTTTTAAACTAGCTGACCTCAGATGATTCTAATGCTCTGTTTATGTCTTTCTGAGAATTACTTCATTTGTTTAACGATGAAGTAAATAGAGAACCCACCAACCTCATCTGCACAGTACAGAGCTGTTAAAGAGCATAAACGTTCAGTGTTATTTGTGACCACTCATGAAAACTGTTTACAACTACAGAACCAAGGTAGGTGAGCAGAGCAAGCAATATTAAGTCTGTCCTGACTGTCAAATACTGATGAATGAAGAATAACCAGCAGTTAGACCAACTTCTGCATCTTAATGCTAAATCACTCCGAGCATTCGCCAGATAAATAGGTCAGAATTTGTAGACAGTATTTTCTCCCAGTGTCGGCATCAGCGTGCAGCCCCTACCCCATGCAAAGGAAGGAGCTGCAGTCCCCAGCGGGTCCCGCGTTGGCAGTGCAGAGCAGGGTGGTGCAGCGGGAGGGCAACACGGCCAGGGGCTGCCCGCAGGTGGGAGCACGGAGCTGCTGGGAGTGCTGGGGGCTGCTCCAGTTCTCTGAGGGCTGAGGAGCCTCTGCCCTGGCAGCCCCTCGGAGCTGTGGTGCTGATACAAGGCAGTGAAGGTCACAGTGGGCTTGAATCCTCTGGGTGGGTTGAAGTTTGTATCATCAGCCACTCGTTCCCCGTCGTGCCTGCAACTGTGTTTGCACAGCTTCCAGACTGACAGCAAGTTTTGTGAAGGACACCTAATGAGATTGTATTGCAGGGTGGTTTAACTCACTTGGCAGGCATCTGTGCTTAGTACAAAAAACTAATTTAAGCAAGTCATTATCCTCCAGAGGTGCACTGTGGAGGGATGATCTGGTTCCTCTTTGGGCCTTTCAGAACTGCAGGTATCATACGGTGCCATTCCAGAAGTCCTTTACTTCCCTGCCTCCTGTCTCTACATCTCCTCACAAACATCCTTCTCTTTCTTATGAAACAGATCTTTTCATAAGGTGGGAAGAGGGACATTGGTGTTTTGGAGGAACTCCCTCCAGGGGGCCCAGTTTCTGTCCTCCCTGTTGCCCGGGCCCTGCAGAGGCTGCGCTGCCCGCAGCTGGGTGCGCTCCTCACAGCAGGGCCAGGCTCCTCATCCAGGGCCATGTGAGGTGAGAGGGCTGAAACGCTGCATGGAGTGCGCACCTAACCATTGAGAAACGTGGTTCCCTCTCTTTCCTTAGGCACAGAAATCTCTTTCTGGTCTAGGAAAGCAGTCACTTGCTCAGATTCTGGTCCTGGCTGTAGGTACTTGAGTGGTTGCTTCACACTCTGTGGTGGCATCAGGTATGTTTCTATCATCCAGTACTTTTATTGCAGCTTGTCTGTTGGAAACTGGTACACTACAGCTTGATCCTATAGAAACACCTCTGTGTTTGCATGGCACACTTGGACACCCATGGAAGAGCTGTACAGCATTGCTGTGGGTGAACATGTTGGCAGATCTGTGTGAAGATTTGCTTCAAGTTCTCTGCTGCGAGGTAGCTGGGCTGGGTGAGCACGGGATAAATATTTCTCCAGAATAAGAACTTTTGATACCCAGTAATCTCTGCTATTACTTGCAGAGAGGTCATTTGCTGTAACAATAGTAGGTTTCATCCATGCTGAGAGCAAACTATTATGTGGGTAATGGGGACAATGAACACCGAAAGGTTCCTCATGGTTGCTAGAAAGTGTCATTAGCGTTTTTCACAGGTCCTGTGTTAATGACTGCGCTGACCTAGTCAGGGACTGACGAGTCATCGTGTCATCATTGTGTGATTTCAAGGTATGATAACTTGGGACTGCTGATGCTAGTTGGAAATGTCCTTTTTCAACTATTAGGAAGTTTCTGCTTTTTCTGCTTGCTTTTATAGTTCCTGAAGTGCCCTGTGTAATCACGGCGTTCTCAGGAATGGTGTATGTGTGTACCACTCTGTTTGGGTGACAGCAGCATTCCTAATTCATTTTGTCAATAACTTTTGTTTAGGAGAGTCTGGCCCTGGGCATTCATCCCCTTCTGTTGGCAGTTCTATGCGGGGGGCAGTTGTTAGGTACTTTTCTTTAGTTCTCTGGAGCAACAAGCTCCTTTTCTCCAAGGAGCCAGCTGCCCAGCTCGTCCCAGCTCCCCTGCATGCCTGCTCTCTGCCTGCCAGGAGTCCCATTCCTCACTGGTTTGTGCCCAGGCAGAGCCCTGCTTTTGCTCGCGGTGCTGTGCCAAGGAACATGCTGCCACACTGCCACGGCTTGTCCTGTGGCAGGGGACAGTCCCCATGGATCTTCTTCGCTGTCAGCACGGTGTCTTGCTGGGCCCAAGTGACCAAGCTGCAGCACAGCAGTCATTGTCCAAATCCAAGCCTGCATGCTTTGTGGCTTCTGCATCTACTCTCTTCCCCGAGCTTTATTTGGAGCAGACTGTGTGGCGATGAAAAGATCCACCCTGGAAACAAGCTGCGTTCCTAACAAATTTCAAGTCGGTGCTAAAATAACCAGGGAACGAAATTCCTCAAATTAGCATTTGCCAGAATTTTTATATAGACGGGATCTGTATTTTTCCCAGCCGTCGGTCTTGGAAAGAGCTCAACACACCATTTTTTATTGAGCTTTGGGCAGAGAATGAGTGCTATGTAGGGCCAGGCAGTCACTGGTGAGGTGTATGGAAGCAAAATCTTTATAATGAGGAGTTTTACTAACAGGTAATGCTATTAACTCTAATGACTGAAAGAGCCAACAAGCAGCATCTCGTTTTTTGTTGTTTTTAAATTTCAAACATCTTTTTCCTTTCTACTAACAGATGACTAAATTTTTTTTGGTTTAGATCCTACTTGGTTGTATAAATAGCATTTAAAAACATTTGTATGGTCCATTTTGAGGGGAAAAAATTGGACACTGAATGTCTCATACCTCTTTATGGGAATGCACCAGTTTTAATGGCTGGGGGGAAATCAGATTTGGATGTTAGAGATATCAGAAAGAAGAAATGAATTGAAAAGTTGGGATGTGGTACACAATATCGAGATGCAGTCTGTATGTATAGTAGGTGACAGGAAAAGGCATAACAATGTCTTAATGACAGTAAGAAACATAATCAGGAAGCTTCTTACAGAAAAAGTATTCAGTGATAAATATTGATGGGGTAACACCCACGTGTTGCTTTCTTTCCGTTGCTTAGTGCCTTTGGCATTGCTTGCCTGCAGTGACAGCCTGCTCATGAGCGAGGTGCAGGGGACTCCTACGAGCACTGTTCCTGCTTTTAACGGCCTTAACCACTGGTGCAGGAGCAGCCCCAGCGCCAGGGGCCGAGTTGCGGTGGCCAGGGAGCAGGAGGCACCGCCGGGCAGCCGCAGCACTCCGGTGCTGAGGTTGTTGGGCTGGGAGCCACTGGAGCTCACTTGTTGCCTGGGAGACAAATGCAAGCCAGGGATTTTTTTTTTTTTTTTTTCTCCTTTCTTGCTGATTTTTGATTGGAGACACTATTGACTTTTGGCTTGGAGGAGGTAGTGAAGCAGCACGCCAAGTGTCATAAGATGGAAATTAATCACTAACCGATTGGTCTGAGTTGCAGTGATTTCCTTTCCTGTGACTGCTCTGTGTATGGAAGACTAATGACACATCTAAGCAGACAGTTAGCAGAGCCCTTCACACCTCTGGCTGTCAGGAAGGGTTCTCAGCCTGCTACACTTGGGTTTTCTTTTTGTTTCTGGTCTGGTGTGATTGTGGAAAAGCAAAGGTAAATATCTTGGAAAAGGAACTTTGCATGGTTGGAGAGCTTTGCCTTAAATTGTGCTTGTTATTGCTGCTAAATTACAAGTCAGCTCAGATGCAGTGAAAATACTGCAAAATACAGCACTACCTTCCCAGTGTTTCCTCTAACAAGAATACCTTCCCAATACCTTTTGTGTGAGTTTCTGTTTCCCACTGAGGTTATTTTTGGCTTTCCCGAGAATACCCACAAGCCAAACAAATGCAGTATAACAGTTATGCGCCGTTCCAAGTAGCCTTCAGCAGTGACTTCATCCCGTGAGCCCCCGGCCTGCGCGAGCTCCGGCGGGGCTGAGCTGGTGGCCTCCAGGTGGATGTCTTAGATGGAAGGAAGAACACAAGCGTTTGGAAACAGCGTGTTGTGTTCCAGCAAGTATAAGTAGGAGGGGTGGTGGTGAAGTGTAGCATTTTTAAAGCTTGTCCCATGCTGTAAGGAGTATGGAATCCAGCAAAGGTTTTCTCCTGAAAAAAAATGTTCCTAGCTTTGCATGTTGCTTGCTTAAAAGGAAAATTTGTGGTGTTCTTGCTCTGGCTCTTGGATGGAGCGTGGAAGAGGAATTTGAGAGGTTTGGATTCTATTTTTGACTCTGTCCTTTGCCTAAAAAGTCACTTCCTAGGCTCACCATGCCAAGTTTCTGGCTTATTGTCCCACATCTGAATGCTAAGCATAACAGTCTCCTTTCTGCGGGCTGCTGCGAGGCGTGGGGCAGGCGGAGGCATTGCCCAGGTGCCTGCCCCTGTCCTGCTTCTCCTGGAGCCGTCCGGCCTCGCCCCATGCCATGGTGTCCCCACAGAAGGCAGGCACCCTGCAGCCAAGGGATGGCCCACTGCTGTGCTCCCAGTCCCAGCGCTCTGCAGAATTCGGTTCCTTGCCCCCCTCCTGCAGATGGGCTCTGAATGAAAGCCACATCTTGGGCGGTGCTCCCACATGGCAGTGCTGTGAGGCTAGGGAAACTTGTTTCTTCTTTTACTGGTTTTGGAGGAGGCTTCCGTGCAGGTGTGCAGCTCGGAAGGAGCTCTGCCAGCATGTGCTGTGTCGCATGGTGTGTCCCAAAGCCATCCATAGGGCAGCCCTTAGGGGCTATGGGGCTCCCTCTCAGAAGGAGACCAGTGTCAGGTGAGGGCCTTCCTCGTGGCTTTAGGAAATAACCACCCGCGTTCAGTCTGCTTGGTGGCTGTGTGCTTGCTGTTGGACACGGGGATGCTGGGACCCGCTGCTGGAGCTCAGCAGAGAGCAGAACAGCGCAGGGTGCCAGGGTGCGATGTGCTGGGGCCGAGGGCCGAGGCTGCTGGCCGCAGTGCTGCTGGCCGTGTGCTGCCCTCCCGCTGCAGGCCGGCCGCCCCGCTTGTTCCCCATCCGGGAAGGGCAACTGCAGTAACTGCTGCTGTGACCAGCTGGTTTCACAACACCCCGACATGGTTTCAGCTCTGGTTTTACTGTGTTTTTTTTTGTTTCATTCTGGGTTTGGGGGGTATTTTTTTTCCCTTAGAGGAGAAAAGATGATTAATTTCCTCTTGTAGTATAATGGCACTGATGTCATGTGGTCAAAGGATTAAATCCTTTTATTTTTAAAACAGTTGCTAGGGTGTTTAAACCCCTCCTTTCCAGCCGTGTTTCTTGTTAGTGTAACAGCAAAAGGAAAATAAAATCACTTTCAAAATAGAATCAACTTCTCTTCAAAGTTTCCGTTTAACAGTAAGTGTAGCTTCGTGTTTTTCCAATATAGGGTGATGGGGAAATTACCAGATACTATTAAATCATGTTAACGAATAAGGGAGGGGAGGTAGTGGGAGGAGCAACCAAACGTGCATTCTCACTTTTTTTCCTCAAAAGTGTGATTTAAATCACAGTCACAGTATGTTATTAATGGAGCAATGGCTCTGGTGAGCAAACTGTGTTCACTTCTGTCAGACACGAAGCCCAGTCCCACTGCTTTTCCTGACAAGTACTGCTGAATAAATAAGGCTGTGCCATTAGATCAAATATTTGATTTTTTTTTAATTCTTTTTTCTTTGCAGAGTATTGGAAAGGGGTCCTTGTGGTGTATAGACCCAGAATATAGACAAAATCTTATTCAGGCTTTGAAAAAGACACCCTATCACCCATACTCGCATGTGTTCAATACACCTCCCACATCTCCTCAGGCATATCAAAGGTAAGAACAACTAGATGCGTTTTACAGCTTTCGTTGTTTTCTGGCAGTGCTGCCCGTGACAGCGGGCAGAGGATGGGGTGACACCGAGCAGGGGATGGGGTGAAACTGGGCATGGGGTGCAGTGACACCAAGCAGGGGATGGGGTGACAACGAGCAGAGGATGGGGTAGCACTTAGCGGGGGATGGGGTGACACCAGGCATGGGGTGCAGTGACACCGAGCAGGGGATGGGGTGAAACTGGGCATGGGGTGCAGTGACACCGAGCAGGGGTTGGGGTGAGACTGGGCATGGGATGGGGTGACGTTGGGCAGCGGTTGGGGCGACACTGAGTAGGGAATGCGGTGACACCGGGCACGGGATGCAGTGACACTGAGCAGGGGATGGGGTGACACTGGGTGGGGTGTGCAGTGACCCCGCCGCAGGCCCGGCCCTGCTGGCAGCGGGCACCCCGCGGGGTTGGGATGGGCCCGGGGGTGCNGGAGGGGCCCGGGGGTGCCACGGGCACTGCAGCCCCGCACGGTGCGGGGGGGGCGGCGGGCGCGGGGAAGTGAGGGGCCCACGGGCGGTGGAGTGAGCGCCGGGGTCTGACGCAGCCGCTTTCCCCTCGCTGCTCGTTTGGAAACGGTGGTGGTGGCTTTTTTCAAGTGCGGCAGCCGGGTCAGCAGCGCCAGCTGCCTCCAGCGCCGCACCGCATCCCGGAGATCGGCGCGGGGCCCTTATCGGGCCGGAGCAG
>WBMW01001283.1:5632-76349 GCA_013396635.1 Penelope pileata | reverse complement strand
AAAAAAAAAAAAGCCTAAAAAGAACAGAAGTGGTCCAAATTCTTTCATCAGCTCCTTACAGATTAGGACTGACAAGGTTCCTTATAAAACTGAACTTGTCACTTTCTGACTTTTTAAGCTCTCTTCTTAATAAAAAGGTAGGTACTCTAGTAAAATCAGAGATCCTTTAAAGAAGATAAAAAGGGATTGGAGAAAGACAATGAATCTGTAGATATGATACATATAAATAGATATAAATAGATATAAAGCCATTTCTCAACATAAAAGGGAAGAGGAGCCCTTTCAATTGGTTATTTACATTGAAGAAAACAGATTTCTTTTTCTTAGCCTGTGGTTGAGGAAGGGGAACCCAG
Source organism: Penelope pileata (assembly GCA_013396635.1). Classification (NCBI taxonomy): domain Eukaryota; kingdom Metazoa; phylum Chordata; class Aves; order Galliformes; family Cracidae; genus Penelope; species Penelope pileata. Next base: position 75,996 of record WBMW01001283.1, on the reverse strand, counting down.
CTTCAGTTATTTTCATCTTTGATACAATAGGAAAAGATCTCTTGTTCCAAGTGCAGACATTTCCTCTACTCTCCAAAGGAGCTGGAGAAGAAATGATAACCTTTTTATTTATTCCAGATCAACTCATTTATATTTATTTGTTCTCTTAGTTAGCCTCTTCATGATTATGTCTGTCTCAGATGGTGAAATTTGTTTTGCAGAACTGGTTTAAGGTAAATTGAATGTTTTTCTGGAAACTTTTGCTATTGATTATATTCTGTAAGTCTACTATGTTTACAGTCATTTATAAATAGATGATAAATGGGTCCTCAAGTTTCCATGTATTTTCATATTTGTTTATCTAGCAGAGAGATACCAAGACTAAACTATTGCAGTTTTGACTCTTCAAAAGCATAGGACAGAGTTACATCTCTGGAAATTGTCACACAGCACTAAACCTCTGGATTCTGTGTATGAAAACTTCATAAGTAAATGCTAACAATTCTCAGTCAAATTTATGAGGGATAGCACCACTCAATTTCCTAGAAAAACAAATATGTGATCCATGCAAAACTGTAATATTACTTAGAACTGTATGAATGTCTTTTAAAGAAAAAAAAATCATTGGAAATTTGCTAATGTACATTATGCAAATTTTGTTATGTTGTTGCTGCTAATATATAATGCAAACATCATATTTCAATATAAATAATCTCATTTTAGCACATATTTATTAAGACTTTTACCTTTCATGCAGAAACAATCTGTTAATGTGACTGCAATAATCTACATATCTTTTGTCCTCTTTAGAACATGGCTAGTCTATTCTTTTCCCCAGGATTTCTATGACTTCTCACAACGAACTCCATAACTTCAACAATTCAGTCTTTGATAGTGGACTTGTTTCGTGATATGGTAAAAATCAAGCCCTGCAAACTATATCCAAACCAAATCCCAAACTGTGGTGTAAACTTTTACTTAGGCCTTGGGTTTTGTAATACTCTTCAGTTATACAATGAGCACTCACTGGAACGAAGAATTGTTTCAAAGCATCATATTCCTTGTGCAAGAGGCAACTCCTCTGGCTAAAAATAAACACTCAAACAAGGCAGCTTTAAATAGCTTGAAAATAACACTCTTCCATTTATTCCAAGCAGAAAAGTTGTGTAAGAGCATTGAAACTGAAGTAAGGTAGTTGTATCATGTAATGGGAGCTTGAAAGGTAGTCAGATGACACGGTGACATCATGCAAGAATATAAATAGAACATTAAACAGACTGCTCTAAAACTGGGGAAGACATGCTCCCTAACTTTAGGGAATTTGAATCATATTGAAAATGACGAGATGCTGAAATACTGGGAGGGATACATTTTCGTAAATCTTTTCATTACCTTTTCCAGCTACTTTTGAAAATTAGTGAACAGATTTGTATTGTAAAAACTATTCCACAATTAGTGATTAGTCATAACTGTGTGACTTAATGTGTCAAAATTAATAAAATATATTCTTTAATACAGGGGGAAGATATATTTTAGGTGACCATGAAAAAAAATTCTGTGGTGTCCAGAAACTTTGCTAGCCTAGAAGAGAAAAAAATATCTTTGACATTGGTGACTTAGCTGGAACCATCTTCCTCCTTGGCTTCAAAATCTGATATATATATTGTGGTCTCCATGTTAACTGCTGCATCATACCAGCTTTTTTTGTTTTTTTTTCCCTAAAAGTTGCATTCAAAAAGATTCTGACAGTTTGTGATATCATGATGATATCAGTCCATGACATAAACCCATACCTTACAATTTCTCTTCCAGGTCTAATGCACCCTGATTCACTTTTTAAGTCTTCCAGTTAGTGTATAAGGATGTGCTGTTCTGCCATATGTTTCTATCTATAAACTCTTTTTCCGTTGTCTCCTAGTTTGCAAAAGAAATTCAACTCAGTTGTCACAAATTTTCCTGTCATATTCCTTGCCTGGCATCCATGTGGAGCCCAGGGCATTAATTAACCCATAGAACTTAAATTGCCTGTGAAGTCTTTTTACTTCATTATGCTATCCTAACATCGAAACCAAGCGATATAATTTGAACTGTTACACAAAATGTTACCAAAATGCAAGAGCAAGAGCAGTAAGTAGAAATCCATTTTTCGTTTCTCCTGAAAATAATTCTTACAAGTGGCTGCAATGTTGTACTTAAAATATTCAGTCAAGACAATATTTTATTTTCAATGTCTGCCTCATTGGCACTGATTGGTTCTTTGCTGTTTGCTGCTTTTCTGCCACGTGTCATATGCAGTCAGTTGTATCTCAGCAAACCTGTATATAAGATGGAAATCACGGAGTAGCCTTCCTGTGCATTTCTGTATTCCTTAACAAGAAGGTTTATTTAAATGACAATTTGGATATTCTCTATTTACTCTTATTCAGTTTATCATCAAAATTTATTTTTGCCATATACCTCACTGCACTGAATAGATAAACATTTTAAGCCATTTTCCTGTATCTGTGTTGATTCAGCTGATGTAGGAATACTTAAATATGGGCAGCCTACATTAATAAGTATCAACAGATGATAAGCAGTTTCTTCATAATCAAAACATTGTCCAAGATAATGTGAATAAGATGCTTCTCACCAAACTCAACAACAGCAGACAGAAAGAGGTAGAAACAAAAGCAGAGAGCCAATATTTAAGATATAATAATGATTGAGAATAGATGTTATAACTAGGTGCCACTGGAACAATAAACAGCTTTCACCACTCTCTTTAAGGAAATATCTAAGAGGAGAATTTTTTGAAGTAGAATAACAGAAAGATTTGACACCGTCACCATTCATAAGTGCCTGTCGAACTTGCAAGTAAACTGATATTTTCCTTGGCTATATTAACTTCTTGAGAAAATCTTACTTTTCCTTCATTACTAAAGAAAAAGATATCTCCTCTGACTAATTCTTTTCTGCCCTTTTCATACAATCATTTTTACAAAAGTGGGAAGGCAGAATTAATTCATTTGTTGTTTTGATGAGAAGCATTCTTTCTTCAGGTAATAGAGGAAAAAAAAGGAAATTCTGAGCTTTTTAGTAAGATACAATCTGATTGTTTTCAGAACAATCTAATTTTATCTTCAATACGATTTAGAATTTATATATCACTAATAATCAATAGACTGAGTAGTCAGTGGTATTGCGCAATGTTCTGTTTTTTTCTTGAAGATCTTGCTGTCTTTCATCTTCTTAGCAGTGTCCTTGCATGACCTCAGAGAGAAAGTGAGATAAACACATCTTTTAGAGCTGCCTACTTGCAGTTGTGCTGTCATTGCACATCTCAAGTTCCTTTAGCCACAGTTTGATTTTTCCTTTCCCTATGTTAGCTATACAATTTTCATTGGCACTCTGACTCTGCACAAGTTGAGTGACTTAAACATTCTTTTGCCCTCTGTGCTTTTATTTTCACCTGTACCTTCTTGTATTAATTACAAGTATTGTGTTTTCATGCTGTAATTACTTATTTTTATTATTGTATTTTTCAATAACCTTTTTCTCTTCTTTACTTTGATATCCAATTTTTTTCCCTGTGGCATTAATTTGTACATTTTTCACAAACTAAAGCCCTAACTACAGAATAATTTCTCTTTCTTGATCAAAATTGTCAATGTTTATCTCTTCTTTCTGTTTTTAAAATCTAGATGCTTAGACTGCCTTTTTCTACATTTTGTTGTATTGGGGATACCCAACAGACTGCAACCTTTCTTTTCTGTCCTTAAGAACAGTAAATAGCTACTGGTAATAATAAAATTCTTTCTGCTACTGTCTTGAAAGATCCAATAATTTTTTCCCCAAACACCCTATTTTTGAAAAGTTCTCATGCTTCACAGGAGAACCACTATCTTCCTCACATGATGATGGAAGGCTTCCCTTCACAAGCAGGCCACAGCATATATGGTCATGCTAAGCAGAGGCTGCTGGTGACTATTCCAGGCTCCTGAGCCACAAAGTCAGCTGTAGTTTATTCAGGAGAGTTATAATGTGGGAACTCATAAATCAGTCATTTACTGCTGAGGGCTCTTGGATTCTTGGCTGAGCAGGTCTGATGATAACACTTCAATAGGAAGATTTCAACCAGTTCCCTGCAGAATGCTAATGTAACACTCATCTACTCTTTTAATCTCTGCACAGTGCCACATAGAAATACTGATGATGGGCAGATATACCTTAACCGAGGCTATTTTTCAGGCATACATAGGTTTCTAGGTGGTTGAAAGGTAAGTTCTCTTGAATTCCCAAGAGCTGTCAATGACAAACTGCCCAGTCTGCTGCTGACCAACATCCTTGGATGGTGAGGACTGTCTAGGCAGGTGGCTTATCACAACACAGTATCAACATCCAAATGTCATCAGGTTCATAAAGAGTCTCCGTCTGGATGATTTTGCTAAGTGTTGCTGAAAAGGTAAGGGAAGAAACCTGCAAAATGTTAACCAACAAGGGCTAATAAAGCAGCTACTTCTGGGAATAGGAAGAAGACAAAGAATGAAGCACAATTTTAGTTCTGAAAAAATGCTCTATGATGAAGAGCGACGTCTATTTAGCATGTTTCAGATAAGATTAATAATAAGATTGAGATGAGGTCAGTTACATTATGTATGTACGGAAGAAAATGACAATAATGAAATGTTGGACCTTAAATTTAGTTGTAAATGAGAAATAAGTGACATAGGGTCCTGTCCATCCCCCCCCCCCACCTTTCTTTTTACAGCACTGACACCAACTGGAAAAGTCAAGTCCATGCTATTTAAATCTTCAGGTTTCCAACACAGGATGACTGCACCCAGTCGTGCATACCATCATGAAAGTACCCAGATTATGCCTGAAAAATGTTGGTTCTTGGTAGATTTCGTGGTGACTGACTAGCACTCTGCCACTCCAACAAGTTAAATCAGTATATGATCAAATTTCATAACCTGTCTTCTGCTACTTGCACCTTTTATTTCACTTGTAAAAGATAATCTTTTGTCCCCCCAGAAATTTGGATCCAACTGTATTGTGAATGCTGCTTGGGATGCTTGTATTCATATATTTTTTCATATGCAAAAATCTTGGTTTGTTGTTACCAACTCTAGTCTCAACGCTTATTGACAAGTCATTTTGAAACTTTAAGGGGAACTAGTTTTCTGATGATTCCTCCAAAAATTTTTGATTTTCACCAGACTGAGGAGGTATTTACAGTTCTGTCACAAGTCCATACTGGTACCTAAGAATCCAGGAAATCATTCCATTCGCTTTTCAACTCACTGAGCTCTTCCTGGCACCAATAAAAAAAGACAATAAGCAGTATAACAGTTCTCCTAAGGAAGTATTTCTTGATAATTTCTAGCCTTCAGGTATGCTCACTAGGCATTTTCTTTAAAAAAATGTACTTTGTGAGTATGAAGTGTTTTTAATCTGCAGAGAGGATCCTATGCTATTGAAGCAGCTACTGACGGTTGCTGAGTAACAGAGCAAATAAAGCAGCTCACTCTTCACTGCAAGGTCCTGCAAGGTACTGTTAAGCTGTTTTTACTTCTGACTTCAATAGGACCAGAATATAATGTAAGGCTTTAGGGTAGAAAGCCCAGCTTGTGTGTGTAAGGTAAAATGGAAAAGCTTTAGACCTGGAAACTGTGTAGCTGCACCTCTGCACCCTCACTGACAAATCTGCACTGCTCACAGGTACAGATTGCACTGGATTTGCACCATTATGTGTGTTGTGGTGTTTGACAAGTATGTTTTATTCAATAAATAGTAAAATGACAATTTTTCTATGAAAAAATGACTATGCTGTTCCGAGAAATAAAAAGGCAGAAAGGAGATTTTTTTGTGGTTAGAGGTGACACATCCGTTACACAATGCCCACTAAAGGTGAAGGATAAAGTACTTGTCTATGCAAAGCAGAACTGCAGAGGATAGGAATGTACATGTCTTGAGAGACAGAGTATTTCAGAGATGTTAAGATGGAGGGAAAAGAAGGAACAAAATCTAGAGGATGTGAGAATGAGGGACTGCAGTCACGTATCAGAGAAAGAAGAGATAGTGAATCAGCAGAGGGAACGTACAACATATCATTTTTCAAACACAAAAGTGTTGCTCAGTGCCTTAGGTGCCTTCATCTTTGTAGTGCTCTGGGATCTCCTCCATGAGGAAAGACTGACAGACCTGGGACAGTTCAGCCTAAAGAAGAGAAGACTGAGGGTGTATCTTATCAATTCTTATAAATATCAAATGGGTAGTTATCAAGTGGATGGGGCAAGGCTTCTTTTCAGCAGTGTGCAGTGACAGGTCAAGGGACAATGGGCACAAACTGGAACACAGAAAGTTCCATACAAACATGAAGAAAATCTTTGCTTTGAGAGTGACAGAGCACTGGAACAGGCTGCCCAGAGAGGTTGTGGAGTTTCCTTCTCTGGAGATATTCAATATCTGACTGGATGCTTTGCTGTGCAATCTACTGTAGGGAACCTGCTTTAGCAGGGGGTTGGACTCAATGACCACCAGAGGTCCTTCCCAATCCTTATGATTCTGTGTTTCCGTGATATTGTGACCTAGGATCAATAACTACATATAAATAAGATTGTAAAAATCTCCTTTTCAGTCATTTCTAAGAGGGAGGTCATACTGACTCTGTCTTTCTAAAGGGAAAAAAGACTTAATCTGTTTCCGATTCTGTTATTCCTTTCTTATCTGTACAAAACTAACTCCAGAGTTGAGATTAGAGTAAATATTTTAAATTTTCGTCATTTCTCCTAAAGCCAAAATGGAGTGTTTTGTTTTGGTAGAAGTCTCATACTATTCTAGAAGCTGAGATGTTAAGAAAATAACAGAAAACTTTCCTCCCTGCAGAACTTAGCACACTCTATTTTCTATTGTTTACTTTAAGTATATTAAACTCCCAGCATCAACAGCAGCCTCATATTTTTCTTTATATGAGTAAAACATGAAGAAGAGAAAAAAAATCTTTTGTGCCACGCTGTTGAAGAGACAGATGTAAAAGATCTCACAAACAAAAACAATTTTTGTAAACTTATTGAATAAGTACTGAACAGTAGGTCTGGAAAAGAAAGGGAAATATGTGCAATCGTAAAATAGTGATCCACAAAATGAAAACAAATTATATATGCAAAATATATATGCAGTTCTATCACATGAAGAGTACTTTTAGCAAGTGGAATCATCAAAATTCAGCAGAATGATATACAACTGTAACTGAAGGTATATTTTCAACCATAGTGGAAGAATCCACTTTATAGCAAGAATTTTAACTTTTTATATTTTTTCTCCTTGTTAGGGCATGTGTCTATGGACATGAAACTGTCATTTACTGTGCATCTACTGGTATTCTTTCCCTGTTAGGAAGTCCAACAGCAGCTGGTGAAAACTGATGGTCCAGTGCATCTTTCAGCTTTTTTACCAGCTGGCACAGTCAGTACCCATCTCTTCAATGACAGTGAATTAAAGAGCCAATGTAGAAGAAAAACAACTTTGTGTCTGGTGTCTGGAGCAGCCTGCTCATAATCAGACTTTCTGACATTAGTGAGTTGCTGCTTCTGTCTGTGATGCAGATACCTCACCAACAAATGGAGGAAAGTCTGTACTGGCCTCACTGTCCTGCTCTGGCACTGGATTTATTCTTCCTAAGTGTCTACAAAACACAGCGATGAAAGACACTGCGCCTGTACAAGGAATGAGATTGGAATCAAATGTTCAGTTGTTAGTTTGGACCCTGTTTTTCTCAGTTTTACTACTCTGATAATGATCAAAGCGAAAGCATAAACAGAGGCAGCAGGAATGTATCAGTTCATTTAGTAGAATAAGGAAAAAAAATCATAACTTTCAGTGATGTTTCTACAAAGATTTTTATGTTTTATTTTTACAACAGTTCAATTGCAGATGACCAGGTGGGATTCCATTTGCCGTTTGTCAATATACATTTGAATTTGTCAGCTACTTTAAAATGGGAAGTTGAGCCCTGATTGAATGCTTGCAAAAGTGGGATTCATATCAATAATGACTTTCATCAAAGAGCTTATCTTCACGGAACAGTTAAAAAACATCACTTAATGAGCCTTCACATGACACTTTTGAGGCTGACATTAATATGATAAGCTCTTGGCAGATGAGGCAAGAAGGGTGATAACATTTTATACATGTTCCACAAATTTAGAGGCTCTGAAACTTTTATTCTTACGTTCTGCATTCTCAAACATCTGTCTTAAACCCACAGACAAGTGTATGCATCCCGAATAGGGGTTGATACTGTGTCCAACCTTGTTTAATCTCTTTATTAATGATCTGGACAATGGGGTAGAGAGTACCCTCAGTAGATCTACAAATTACACAAACCTGGGCTCATAGGCTGACTCATCAGAAGGCCATGCTGCCATCCAGATGGACGAGACATGCTGGAGAGGTGGGGTAACAAGAATCCCACAAAGTTTAACTAGGAGAAGTGCAGAGTCCCATGACTGGGAAGGAGCAACCACAGGTACCAGACCATGTTGGTGGCACCCAGCTGAAATGCAGCTTGGCAGAAAATGATCTAGGGACTGAATGTGAGTCAATACTGTTCCCTTGCCACTAAAAGACTGTCAGTATTCTTGGCTGCATTAGCAGATCAAAAGAGGTGATCTCTCTGCTCCACTCCACACCAGTGAGGCTGCACCTGGAGTGCTTTGTCCTGTTCAGAGCACTCCAGTACAAGAGAGACCTGGACATGATGGAAAGAGTCCAGCGTGGCCATCAGAGGACTGAAGAACTTATTCAGTGAATAAAGGCAGAGAGTGCTAGGACTGCTCAGCTTGAAGAGCAGGCACAGGGGAGAATCTGACCAATGTTCATCTAAATCTGAAGAGACAGTGCACAGAGGATGGAGCCACGCTCTTTTCAGGAGTGAACAGTGCCAGGATAGTAGGCAATGGGCACAAACTGGAGCACAGGAGGTTCCATCTGAACACCAGAAAGCACGTCTGTGCTGTGCAGGTGACAGAGCTCTGGCGCATGCTGCCCAGAGGCTGTAGGGTCTCCTCCTTGGAGACCTTCAAAAGCTGCCTGAATATGGTCCTGGACACTCTGCTCTGGGTGGGTGTGGCTGCTGGAGCAGGAGTTGGGCCAGATGGACCCAGAGGTCCCTGCCAACCTCAACCATTCTACGATTCTGTAATTCTGTGAACATTTTAATGAGGAGTAGGTTGCAGAACATTGTTGTGCAATGTTGGCTTGCAGGAAAAAAAAAGGAAAAAACTTTAAAAACTGCTGCTGCCAATAAATAGTGAAATATTTTTGACATCTGTATACTAGCAAAGGGAAATGACTTCTCCCCTAGCGGAAAAAAAAAATGTCAAAGTCACAGACTGCATTGATTTCTTCATAGCAGCTATAGAAGAGGGAATATGCTTTAGAGAAATGTGAACAATTTTCATGGCTATCAGGTGAGTTGCCCCTTCAATTTCTTTTTGTTCTTCTGGGGTGCACTCTTCAGACCAGGGATCAAATTGCTTACATTTTCTTCTTACTGTTTACAGCCAGATGATCCTACTACACTATGTATAATTTGGTGCATACAGGAGCATATCTGGAGTCCTAATTCCACATCAAGATGTGGAAGCATGAACCTTTCTGCCTCCTATTCTCTTCTATAGACAATAACATGATGCCTACATGGTGTCTAGTAGATATGGATCCAGTAGGCAGTGGACTAAGAATGTCAGCTATTCACTAGCGCATATGACAGTCAGATAAAGCAAAGATTTAACTCCTGGTCTCAGGGTTCCCAATGTATGTTAATGTTGAACAGACAGAGGGGGCAGAAACCTCTGGCAGTGGCCCCAAAATTGATTTTACTCAAAGACTTTGCAGTGACAAAACTATTTTCAAAATAAAGGCTAAATATTCTCAGATTTGTAGTTTTGCAACGTATACAGGAAAGAATTGTTAGAACAATAATACTAAATATTGTTGAGCAAGTGTAAGATCCTGTTTACCAAAATAACCAGAATTTTGGGCTTGAAAAGGTACGTTTTCATATCCAGAAAAGGATCTTGTTTGGTGTTTATTTATCCCATCTGCTTTTTCACTTCCTGGGCACCACCATTCCTCAGCATCAGACTGAAGATCAAGGATTTGCTCTCATTGTGATTTTCACTAGCCTAAAAACTTAAGTCATCTTAGCATGGTAGGATTTGAGCTGAGACTTTTCCCAGCTAATGGCTCCTGTATTTTTTTTCCCTAAGGAAGCTGTACCATTGATTTGTCTTTTCCACTAGTAGCCTCTAACAAGTTCTTGAATTCAATACCTTGCATTCAAACAGCATGTCAGAATGTGAATATTTTGCGGAAATCTCTCCTTTCTCACGAGGACAAAGAAATATTTTGTCTTTGAGTCAGTCTTTTCTGTCCTATGGAAAAGCATTACAAGCTGTGAAAAAAGCCATACCCTAACAGAGATATTGAAACTGTGATTATGAGAAGAAAGAAAAAGCATGTCTATTGATGGTGCAGTATAGCAGTCACATGATATATTTTGTGTGAAGAAGAAAGAACTGCTAAAGCTAAAATATTGTAAATTTTCCAAAGGAAAGTGCCAACAAGTCACATGGAAGTGAAGCACACAGGAAAGAAGGAATATTTACAGAAGCAAAACTTGCTTGAACTAGAAATGTTACTATTTCATTTATACCACTGACTTGCAGAGAAATTCAGTCTTTGATGAAGAATAGAAGAAAGTTGACCTTGGACAGCCAAATATACCCAATAGGTTGAAAGCAAATGCTATCAGAGAAGACAATGAGACTTTATGGCTACTCAATATACATTTACAAGAGAATCTGCTCCAAAGATACCAAAAGCCAATTGAAGTCTATAATCTTTACAATGTTGCTTATGACCTCAGGCTTCAGTTCAACAAAGCACTTAAGCACGTCTAGCTACTGAGAACATCAATTGAGACTGACAGATTTTCAAGAAGTCTTTAAGATTAAGGATAGATTGAAGTATATTTCTGAGGAAAGACTTTAACTAGATGACTCCAAATGTATGTAAGGCTTTGCCTACTTTTTACACATCCATACTTATATTTAATACTTTTGCTATCTACAAAATATTTGATCTCATGCTACACAATTCAAATCATGACCCTCACAAGCCCAGAGTTTAGGACTAATAAACCATATTCAGTACTCTGTTCTGGACTATATACAATTCTAAGACAAATTGTAGCAGTGAGAGGGGAGAAAATTCAGCTTTTCTCCATTTTATTAGATTCATTTATTTATTTTTTAAATGCAGGAATAATCACAGAAAGCTCCATGGGACTGACTCTCTGCAAAAAATCGTATTTGTTTACTTATTTGTTTTGATTTCCTAGTTTTATGGGATGGGCTTTAGATTTGATTTGCTCAGAATACTTAGGAAAAATGTCAGTAATACTGAGTTGGAAAAAGTTTTAAAATTAGATATTCATTTGTATAAGTTTTCTCTCGGATCACTGTTATTCACCTTCCAGTCCGTGACATTTTTATCTGTTCAGGACTCTGAACAGCTCATGTTTCTTATGTTTCACCTCTCTCTAACCTACAAGATGAGGAAGAACAACACTAAGCCAGAGCACTGAGGAGCAAAACTCTTCTAACAAGCTCTTTCTTCTTCAGTGGTATGTTGCACTATTCAAGGAGTTTCACACCATTTTTGTGGAAGCGAGGGAGTTTCCTTTTCTGTTTCTTCCTCAAGAAGAACCCCCCTTCTGAGTGGGTCTAATGTAATATCTACATCTACAGCAGTGAGTAAGAGAGGAGTAAATGTTCTTGGAGAGAGCCTAAGAGATAGGAATATCTTTTCTTGGATCTGAAAATAGATTGTCTTGGGTAGAATAACACAGTAGTGCAATCCTTGTCTGGGCAAAGTCATCACTTGTCCAAATCTATTTTAAGGTGCTTAAATTGCTTGCTTTTTCCCCTTAGGTATGGTACAATTAAATAGAATCTGATCTCTTTAGAACACCCGTTCTTTAATATACTAATAAAAAGCCTCATTAATATGTTGCTTTTCAATTTCTTGAGGAAAAAATTTTCATCACACTTCATGAAGATAATCAGTTGAGAAGCAACAAATTACCGACAATTGGAGAGAGATTTCCTATTCCACTTAATGGGAAAGCCGATTTAACTGTTTTCTTAAAAAGAACTTAAAGCTATTACATACCTTTCACCTTTCATTCATTTTCTTGTTCTATGTTACCCACGTTACTGCTTCTAACCTTTTTTTTTTTTATTGCTGCAGAAGAAACAAACAAACAAGAAAACAGTCTGTTGACACCCTGGGTCTCATTTCAGAGGATTTTCTGACCAGTGAGTCAGCAACAGATACGGTTGTGTTCACTCTGCTTTTGTTTGTAATTCCTTTCTCCCACTCCTGTATAACTTAAATGTTTGCTCCAGGAAGACTCAAATACATGCAAAAAAATAAAAATAAAAAAAAAATAGATGAGGTATAGCTGGCATTAAGATGAACCAAAATAAAAAAATATATCTCCAGAGGATTCAGTGGCCTGAAACTGCACTCCAAATATCCTTCCTGACCACAAAATAAATACATGGCAAAAAAAGAAAAAAGAGAAAAGAAGCTGGGAATGCACTGGTCTTGTTATTAGGACAATTGAAATTACTATTGTCAAAACACTTATCTGAGAGCTAGATGGATAGCTCTTATTCTTAGTGGAAGTGTTTTTATATACATTCAGCCTATCTCAATGTACTTTTAATTTTTAATTGAAATTTCTTTTCAATTGGCACTTAAATTCATAATGAACTTTATCGATACTGTCCAAGTATTGATTAAAAAGCATAACATACAAATGAATTCCAAAAAAAAAAAAAAAAAAAGGAAAAACCAAACCCAAATCCACCAAACATTTTCTCCTGAGGAACTAGGTAAGTATGCAACCTACCAGTCCACTAGCCATGAAATCAGCCAGAAAATGAGTTGATTAGCTTGCCAACATGTTCACTTTTTTTCAGTATTCCAGCTGTTCAGATGACACAGAGAAATCATCAGAAAGATCATTTATATGGGTATTTGTATATGTATTTCACATAGTTTTTTTTCACATGGAATGTTAAGTTTATACAAATTTGTAATGTTTCTGGAGAAAAACTGTTGCGTTGGAAAGAAGAAAATCAGGCCTATTTTCAACACCTGTGTAATGTTTAGCAACTTGTAACATGCAGGAAATTGATTGATGTCTTTCACTGTATAAAATCACTGTATTAATTGATCAATGAGAAGGCTGATACATAGCACAGAAGGTCATATAAAATGCTTGTATAAAAGCAAATGTGTTTTAGTCCACTCAATTAACTGGTAATTCAAATGTAAAATCCTAGTGTTCACTGAGAAAAGTTGTTTATTTCAGTAAGAAAATAAAAAGGGAAGAATTTCCACTACTGTATATTGAATAAGTCTTCAACACTTATTGTTAAAACTTCCACTAGTTTGCTACAAAAGGCCAAAGAACAAATCTGTGTTACATTTCTAACAGAAGTGTAAAAGTCTCTTCAAGTATAATCATTGTTCCAAGCTGGCTGACATAAACATACACTTTGGCACAGTCTTTAACTGAATCTGGAGAGCAAGGCAGGAAAGTACACCTAGAGTATGGACAGGGTGGGCACAGAAATGGACATCTCACTTTAGCTGCCACTTCTTCAGATGTCCCATGCATCCTTGAGGCATCAGAGAGTAGGCTGGGATTTTTCCGAGAAGAGATCGTTTCATGCGCAGGAAGACAATTGGCAGCAGCACAGCCAACATCTTCTTTGCTGGCAGCACAGTCAATTACAGATAGGATATCTTGCTTTCACCCTCTGCCTCATCCACCTTCCTGTTGACAGTATAGCTATAGCTGTAGCATTAAATAAGATTATTTTTAACTTCTTTCACCAGTCAGATCCGCTTTTCCAAGAAACCCCAGCTGAGCAGGACCCACCCATGGTATATATAACTGTGCAATGTAAGGGAACGAGAATGAGGAATAACTGAATCATCTTGCTATTCTAAATTAGCAAATGGTCATGGACATATAGCTGAGTGCTATTACGGTTTAGCACATATGCAGCTTCATCTCTTACTGAAAGCACTTGAACAGTTTGCCCACAGATGTGGTGAATGCCTCATCCCTGGAGACATTCCAGATTGGGCTGGATGAGGCTCTGGGCAACCTGATCTAGCTGTAGGTGTCCCTGTTCATTACTGAGGAGTTGGACTAGATGACCTTTAAAGGTCCCTTCCAACTAAAACAATTCTATGATTCTATAATTCTTACTGTTCTGTTCCCAGGCCAGCTCTGGTTTTTGAAGCCTTGCGAGAGACCTTGCACCTTTCTAGCATGCACATTTTCATGTTACTCTTTGCATGTATGTGTAATATGCATCTTTGCAAAATGCATTCTTTTTCTAACTGTCTTTGTTCCCCTGCTTTCCATTGATATAATACCTGAAGTTAGATTACAACTTGATTGAGCGAAATTTGTCAGGGGAAACCTTTCCTTTGGATAAAATACTCTTTTGGGTTTGACTGAAACAGTATCCGAGTTCATTTAGTTGTTTCATCTGGAAAAAATGTTTTTATGTCAAAACATGACAAATACCTTTTTTTGTTGTTTTTTGTTGTTGTTGTTGTTTTTTCGGAAAATAGACCGATACTAAATGTACGTAAATGTGACTTTAATAAAGGTTACGAAAGTAATAACTTGCGTTACTTCAGTAGAAACTATTCTACCCAAGCAATTTCAATAACCTTTTCTTTCCAGTATCTAGACCAAATGAAAGCTGATATCTCTACAGAGTCAACATTAGCAAAGCTTTCAGTATCGTAATGGAAGACAGAAGACTGAGTAAATACTGACAGTGACAACTGTTTTCTCTTTGGCAAATCTTAGAAATAGTCCTGTCCCTGAGTTTTTAAAAACTCATAACTGATAGAACCAAAGTCCCTGTAGGCAAATACGAACAGCCTTGATAACCTTCTCTTCTGCATAGAAACTGCACACCAGGTTTTCACGACGAAGCCTTAAACCTTCCTTCACTATATGCAAAGCACTCTCTTTTTCATAGACCAGTGACCACATTTACACCAACAAAACTTGTTAGGATGCCTGAATTTTGCTGATGGAAACAATATGCCATTCATTAAACTAACAGAACCTTTCACCCACAAAATTAAATTACAGTAGCACACAAATATACTTGTAGGTGTGTTTGACTCATTATGAATGTCTTTATATAGCAAAACATTCATCAAAATGATTATCTCAAGGTATTTTGCATGATGTTTTTTGTCCATTATATCTGTCTCCCTTACTTTCCTGTTGTTATTTGCCTAGCGTCCTCACTCACATGTATAAAAGTGACATCACAATGCTGTGATAAGGATGCAGTTGCTATTTCTATTACTATCCTTTTTACATTCATAAATATCTTTGTATGTGTTATATGCATTCCAAGATACAATTTGAGGTATTCAACAAAGAAAAGCCATTCTCATGTCTTTATAAAACCAATTTGTTGATAACAAACATTTTAACTAACATTTGGACCATCTACAATTGAAAAAAAAAAAACAGATGGAATCAATAAATGTTACATAGCACACACAGCTGTTTGCTGTATAACAGAGTATGTCTAACATAACAAATATGCCCAAAGTATAAGACAAGAAAAGAAGAAAAAGAATCCAGAGAGTGAACTTGAATGAATCAGATAATAATGCTTAGATACCACAATGTGATTATCTTAGTCCAGGTACCCAATGAAAACTTTTCCATGAACAAAAAATCAACATAAATGAAATAAATTAATCCTCAATGTCAACCAAACAGAATAATCATGAAGCATATGAATCTGATGCCATAAAAGGGTATGTACATCCCTGTTTTTTTAGAATTTAAGTCCCACCAACAAGTTTACAAAATCAGTTCCTCAGCTTTGTTCATGTTTTTTATTATACCTTGGTATATTTTTAGGTATGGTGATCATACCCTGTAGACTTTGAACTAGTCTACACATTTGGAATAGTTGGACTGTCTGGAATCTGATTTACATGTTGAAAGGACTCTTGACTTTGACTCTTTACTGTAAGTAAGAGAAATCCAATTACATGAATCTGAGCTCCTCTCAGCACTTCCAAGCACTTGCAATGAACTGTTCTGATTTGACCAACATGCACTAACAAATATAGTTGTTACAATGACTTGAGAACTAAAACTTTTTTCTTTATTCTTTCTTTCTTTTGTTATATAAATGATTTTTTCACAAGATGAACACAAAGATTTGATTTTTTGATAGTTGATAATTCACAGAAACAATATATAAGAGGTTAATAATTTTTTATAAAAATGTCTTTTCCACAGGCAGAACTATCATATCTAAAGTTTGATGTAACACTTGTGGAGCTTAATGCACCCTGAGCTGAATTAACAATGCCATGTGAAATCCGTTTTTCCAGCGTCCAGTCTTTCAGGCATGTGAAATCATTGTTTCCTCTTCTGGCTATGGCAAGTGGGAAGAAACCTAGAAAATGAACTTTAAAAGGCACTTCAAATTGCCTTCTGAGGCTTAGTTTGAAGGAATGTTCTTATTAAATATCTAGAAAGAAAGAAGCTCTTTGTTTTTTATTTGCTTTGTGTTTGTTGTTTCGTTGTTGTTGTTTTTTAATAGTGAATTTCTCTAGAAATCTCTATTGGCATTATCTTCTAGTGAAAGAAAAGTGTGTAAAATAGTAAATAAATAACATTTGCAAAGCTATGGTAATTCAAACAGTTTAAATTCAAAGTACCCTTTAGATTATAGATACAGAGTATAGCTCTACTTGATTTTTACTTTCACATTTAAATAGCTGTTCAGCTCAAGTATCTAGGATTGCCATTATTTTCCAGCGGATATTCAAATAGAAAAACTCCAGTGGCCTAAGTTTCTTTGATTTCTCTACACTTCCTTAGTAATTTCAGATATAAATGACCAACTTGAGAGTTCAAAATAGTTTAAAACAAATGTGACTGAATCAATTTATATAATTAGCATATAAAATACTTCGTAGTATTGCTCACAATATGAAAATCTAGTCAGATTTGTCACTAATTTTCTTTGCTCCAACGGTTTTTTCAAAACTCCTCCCTAGAGGAGGAGGAATCATATGTAGTCTCTGTTTAAAACAGCAACATCCTTTGACATCTTCACAATTAAACAGTGCACGTTAATGAAGTACGTAGAATTTAACTATTAGTAACAGTCTGATGAAACTTGTTTTTTTTGGAGCATCTCTTGAAGATCATACTACTGAAACATTGCATTCATTTCTTTCTAGACATCAAAATTACTTTTCTCATTGTTTCCTATTCAAGGAAATAGGAACACATGCTCTCTGTTTAGGCACTTCAGCAATAACAGATGCCTGGAAAAGATCTCCCAACCACCAATTGTCTCCTTGAGATGCTTGTCTTGCCAGTGTTACAGTCGCTGTCTGCACTGGGTGAACTTTAGAACTGCATCTCTGAAAAACAGACCTGATCCTACCTCAGTGGAAGAGGAGGAACAGAACCCCAATATGCGTACTGGCTACCATTTGAGATAAACTTTGCCATCTCTAAGAAACCGTATACACATCACCAACTGAATTATTAAAGAGTAAAGCAAGACTTCTGCTTCTTTTTTAAAGGCTTAGAAATTGTGGTGCAGTCAGGGGTTTAAATTAGATAAAGTGCTGAGGTAGATCAAGGCACTGACACTGTATTTTGCTTTGAAGTTGAGCATATCTTTTTATACACTGATGTACTGAGGCTAAAGAAAGACGATCTACCCCCATTTCAAACTTCTTGGAAAAGATGTCTTCTAACTTTCTTATTCTTTCTACTTCAATATCTCAAAAAAGGGATGTTTAGGCTGTGTAAAGAGTTTCAGGATTTATAAGGATGAAAGAAGCCACATAAAATGATACTGTAGGTTGTAGGTATTTTATCCTTTCTTTTCTTAATGGAGACCCAGAGAACGCTGAATTTTTTCTTTAAACCTGCATTGAACTACAATGAGACTTTTTTCAACTTCAACCCGAGGTGACTAAAACTCACCTTTGATTTTTTCCACATATTTTTATGGTATTAAAAATCCATACAAAAGCTGGAAGGTTATGCTTATTTTGCAGATTTCTTCTTTAATATTCGAAATCATGTTATTTTACTTTTCAAATGTATTGTCTTAAGGTACAACAAGATCAAAAATTGTTAAGAGACAGTTTTCAGATGTAACTATGACCTTTAAGAACATCTAATCTAGCTATTTAGAAGCCTTATAACTCATGAGCCTATTTTGAAAGGAATGTGGGAGGATAATCAAAGAAAGTAATTTTGTACTGACTAAAAAGAGAAGTGAAAAAAATCTACATCAGTAAGCATGCTTCTTATAGAAAATTGTTCTTCAGAACTATTGAACACCACTGAATACTGTGATACCACAATACCACAATATCACTTGAGTGTCTTTCAGGTCAGCTTTTTTTGTGGTTAATCATTCATTTAAAAAATCCTTCCTGTTAGAATTCTTTCCTCTCAGAGTTATTTTTATAATTCACAATTATCTTCTATTTGTGGCCTTTTCTTTTTTTCCTGAAGATTTGAAATATATGGTTGGTTTTAGTGGCTTCTTTTGCATGTGTAGTATAAAAGATACTTAAATGCTTAAACAATGTATCCTGCACATATGTGTATTTGTGTATTATATCCATGGATTCTTCGTTGCAGCATGACACTCACGGACATGAACACAAGTGTTACGCGGAAAAACTGCTCATCTCATGGAGTTCATAACAGATCAAAAAGCATACGGATTTATTTATAACTGAGCTGACAAACAGTGAACCATGCATTCACGTTCCATATTGGTAGTTGTAAGGGACTGTTTCTGAACCTTTTGTCTCAAAGCTTGCTGTGAGAACTCTTTTGTCTCAAAGTTTGCCCATCTGCCTGCTGCCCGAAGGCTTGCAGACCAGGGGCAATGAGAGATAAGCAGCCGCTAAACTGCCATCGAGCAGCCTTTCAGACTGGCGCCTTGAGGGAGGCAACCACCGAGGGGATATGCATGCCCCTAGGTACTGTACCTGACGTACCTGGGTGCCCAGGAATGCCATGCTGGCAGAAAAGGAGGATAAGACGACCCCTCCAACAGGGGAACGCTAGCTGCCTGCCTGCTCCTGACTGATGTCTGACTGATGCCTCGCTGGACCTGGTACCTGCCTGGTGCTGGTACCTCCTGCTGCTTGAGACAAGAGGTGCTGCTGCCCTGCTACCTGTTGCCTGCTTGTTGTCTCCTGCTTCCTGCCTGATGGCTCGATGCCTGCTGCCTGCTGCCTGAAGCCTGCTCCTGTTTCTCCTGATGTCTGTTCCTGCTTTGCCTGGTGCCGGCTGCCTGAGACCTGATGGCCTGAAGCTGCTGCTCCTCCTGTGCTCTTGCTCCCTTGATCCCACATGGGCCTGAAGATATACCTGGAGCAATACAACGGCGTGGGATCCGTGGTGGTGACTGTCCCCGCTTTTTTATATGTAACCCTCGCTCTTATTTCTTATCCTTTTACTATTGCTTGCCTTCCCATTCCCATCTCCCTCACTGACGAGAATTTCTATTAAACTGGTCGAACAACGTTTGACCTCGTTTGTGTCTTAATCTCATTCCGGGTATGTTAAAGAATCTCCGCACACTCTGATAATTTGAGCGGGACAGCAGTAAAAAAGATAACACTAGTCACAAATCCAAACAGCTCCAAATTTTGAAATAGCTGCTGGAACTAATCCACGAGATTTTTGATCCTTCAGAAGGCTCTGTGGATTTCAGGCACCTGCATCTCTCCAGTTGATGTAGTCTTTACTTCCACATATAAAAATATATTTACAAATACATATGTATACAGGTATATATGTGCGCTCCTGCTCATAAAACAGCATGTGGTTTGTTTCTAACTGCTCAACATCAAGCATTAGGTGGTGGGTTCTTCAGTACTTGAGTATTTTAACATTACAATGGCACTCATCACTGGTAAACTGAGCTCTTTACCTCACATTAGGAGGCCCATATAATCATTTTCAAGCTGTTGGCTTTTTTTCTTTTTCTTTTTTCTGTATTCTGTATTCTTTCTCTGTTTTGTTTTTATCAATGCTATATAAAGAAGAAAGGTTACCTTCTGGATCTTATTTGCTTTTTTGCTGTTTTTGTATGACTGCATTATACTTTTGAATCACAAAATTGCAGTGCAAGCTAATGTTGAACAGCCCATTAAACATACAAATCCTTTTGCTAGTAGCTTTTCCAAAGTGTCACAGGATAGACTAATCCATAAGCTATAGCGGATCTGGACACCAGAATGTATTTAAGAACTAAAAAAATTGGTGTTTTTACCTGATTATTTAACGTCTGTAAATTTCCACAGTGCTGCATTCATTGGTTTCTACTTCTCTCCAGTGGAGAAAGAAGTCTTTCCATCTGGTGTCATCGTCACTTTCTACTTTCCAGGCCCTGTTCTTTCAAGACGAGTTCTCTTTGGGAATCTTTGTTTTCATCACTGACTCTTCCTTCCAAATCCCAAGCCCCAGTGTCCCTGCTTTAAACAGAAAAACTTAGCAGAAACAAATCCATTATATGCCTTCTTATTAATTGGTCATTCTGTCCCATGTCTCTTCGTTAATTGGAAGATTTAAGATGAATCAGTTATGTTTAGTCCAGCTGTTATCAAAATTCACAACCAACCCTTAACAGTTGTACCTATGATAGTAGCAGACTTGTGTCTGAGATTTCAAAAATTCCATTTTGGACATTCACTCACCCCCACACAGACACACAGCTACCTGCTGCCTGCTCACATTCACCATTTAAGCAATTTTTTCAACCAGGACAAAACCCAAGCCTATACTCACCAAGCAATATGTACGGCTGTTGTCCTCACTTTTAGTTATCTGAATTTGCTACTGGCTGCCTTCAAACTTCATTTTGTATAAGTAGGTGAGCTTCCTAAAGCATTCCAAGTCACTTTATGGGATCTCTCTTACCTAATTTTACCTATCTAAAAAGGGAGTGACAAGGTTCAGTTTGAGACTACACTTTCTGGTCTTTATGTATGTGTCCATAGGTATACCACATGTTTAAGCTGCCATTATCACTTAAAGAGACCTAGTTAATAAAGTCATTGGAGATGAGACAGTTCTTCATTTATACCATAGTTGCCACCTTCACTTGGTCAGCTGAACTTGCTCAATATTTTTGTATATATGTTGATTATATCTTCATTGACTGTAATGAGAGCCTAGACAGCTTGTATGGTTCTGGAAAACCTAATCTTAGTCTGGCGAATTAATTTATTCTGACATCTAAATTTAATGTCTTGAATTAAATCCTATCCCACTACTCCAGTCTCTGCTTATTATATGCAGTCCAGATAGAAATAGATGCCTCCATGAGGCATGACTCATTTCACCTTTTTGATGATGAAGACATCATTTTCTCTCCTTTGCTTTTAATTGCAAAGAATCTGAAATCATTATTTGATTCTTAGATAACTGAAATAAAGTTACATGGATTTTACATCATAGATGGGTTTTTACACCACAGTTGGGAAAGTGCTGTCTTCCCATTTATTTACTGATTTCTCACTCGTGCTTTCAAATTCGTCAGTAGTAGTTTATATACATATGTATAGGTATCTGTATGTGTATTAATTTGTGTTACCAATACTTTTTGTTGCTATTCAGGCAATTATAGCTTTATTTAACATAAAATAGTAAAAAAGAAAAAAAAGGGGAAAATTTAAATGCAAGAAGATGGGTAGGCTACATAGGCTTACAGGACTTTTTCATGCAAATACACTCATCCCACAGACTTTTTATACTCTTGACAAGCATGTTTTGCCCAAGGGGATTTTAACAGGGAACCTCCAATTGGTTACAGTACAAATCTATAGCAATGCTGTTTTTCCACGTTATATGATATCCTGATACTTCGAGCCCTTTGGATTTTAATTCATCAGACTGGTGAAAAGATGGAAAATTTCCCTCATATAAATTATGCGTTACACATAAAACTGTGCTAATAATGTCATTTTTTGTTTGTTCTGGTTTTGCTTTAAGGTAAAAAATAAGAAAAGTAAGTTTGACGCATTTTACTCTTTCCTTAATAGACTTCCCAGTGGACAACACTGTTATTTTGAATAACCATCATATTACAGCAACATTTAAATAAGAAATAGAGCCAATACTAAACTATCAAAGGAGCTGAACAATGGTCCTTAAATAGTCACATTTAAAATGAGTTTGCTTCTTTAAATTCAGGCTGAAAATCAGTATGACCATTGTTCTTGAAGAAGTAAGCAGTGTCATCTCAGTTTCTACTTCACATTTGACTAGATCTTTGAGTTGACATATTTCATTTTAATTAGGTATTTTGTACCTTCTCACTTAAAGAAACATCAGACCTCTACGTACCTAAACCTGTACCTTGAGGTCAGCACCACGAATACAGCATGATAAGAGCCGTGACCTACATGCAGAGCTGGCTCACTGTTATCAGCTGTGCAAGCAGAAATGAATCTTCCTGCTCCACGGATGAGGATGTAGGGTATGATCAGAGCTGGGCTTTCCTTTCACATAGGCTGAAAAGGAGGAATGACACAGAAAGGGGAAGAAACAGAGCTGAGGGAGGGAGGAAAACCCCAAAGAGAAAGACTTATTTATTTCTTCTGGTGGGTGGACAGAGAAGTAGAGACACTAACTGCCTTTTTGGGATGATGCTAGCTATTACTCCAGGCTCTAGATAGTAATAGTTTGCCTGAGCCTGAGCACACTGAAGCCCTAAATTTTTTGACTTACTCCATAGCCTGGTAGATCAACATGACTGCTAACTCCCCACATGCCTACACCTCTGTCAGCATCTATACAGTAGGCAGCTATCATCTGGGCTAACCTATGCTTCACTAAAAAGATGCAATAAATCTTTCTCTTTTTAACTTCATTTACACAATAACACTTTGATTCCTGTAAAAAGAATGGGAAGTTAAAGCAAAATCTTGTCTGAGGAGATGATCACATTATTTTGTTTGCAGATTCTAGTTAGAAAAATATTTCTTATGATTTTCCATGCTTGTAGCTTAAAAAGTCCATAAAGATATTTAGATATTTGAAGTCCAATACCAAAGAATAATTTACTGCTTTGAGAAATAATATCTAAGATGAAAAATAAATAATTTGGTTAAATATTTTTCAGAAATTAAATATTCAGAAATATAGAATTGCCACTTTTTTTTTTAGTGTCCAGTTGCAGTAAAACAAGCTCTTATTGCCTTGAACAGTGAAGAAATAAGATTACATTTTGAGCCAACAAGATATAATGTAGTTTCGAGCCCAAACACCAAATGGAGCTCAATGGAAAGTAGTTGAACCAGAGGGGATTCAGACTTTAAAGGTAAAGTAAAACGTGAAAGCTTTTTACCTTGGAAAAATGCCAAGCAGTAGAGCAGCTTGTGCTAAGAAGTTATGCCATTTCCATCCCTGGAGTGGAGATGAAACCCTGAACAACCTGATCTGACCATACAACTGACCCTGCTTTGAACAGGAGGTTAGACCGCAGAACTCTTGTTGTCCGTGCTCACCTGACTAATCTCATGAGCTTAAGAAGTCACAGCTACACTTTACAGCAATCGATGAAGTCTGTGTGGCCATAGCTGCACACATCATTTTTCTTTTCTAATTTAATTGTTTATCTCCATTTAATTTGCATCTTAACTGTGATGCAATGTATCCAAATCTCTAGTTAACAGAGAAGTGGTTGAGAATGACACTCTTCACTAATTTTGTATGATAATTTTCATTGCTTCTGCACTAAATGACCTGAAAGATGGATAAAATGTACTCCAAAATTTCCAAATAAGTATATAGAGACAGAGAGTCCAAGAGTTTATATGCATTCTAAGAAGACTGAGTAATTCCATGGAAGATAAATCCATTGAGTTTACTAAATACAATAGCTACCACCTCCATCTTTACATATCCCGGTGCTGTAAAGCAGGGACTGGGAAAATGTTGGGGAAACACACCACATATAGAATCACAGAATCACAGAATCAGAGAATCCTTACAGTTTGAAGGGATCTTTAAAGGTCATCTAGTCCAACTTCCCTGCAATGTATGGGGACATCTACAGCTAGATCATATTGCTCAGAGCCTGGTCCAGCCTAACCTTGAATGTCTCCAGGGATGGGGCTTCCACCACCGCTCTGGGCAACCTGTTTCAGTGCTTCACCACCCTTACTGTAAAAAACTTTTTTCTTAAATCCAAACTAAATCTCCTCTCTTTTAGTTTGAAACCATTTCCCCTTGTTCTTTCATCACAGACCCTGCTAAAGAGCCCTTTCCTATAGGCCCCCTTTAGATACTGATAGGCAGCTACCAGGTCACCTCGGAGCCTTCTCTAGGCTGAACAGCCCCAACTCTCTCAACCTGTTCTGGCTTTGTGTTTATTCTCAAAATGATTCTGCCTTTGTCAACTTTTGCAATCAAGACAGACCTTTTGTGTGGATCAAGTCATTCTTATAATCGTGTTAAAAATAATGAAAAATAATACTGAAAGAATCTCAGGTTTTGCATCACTTAGACTGAAATATGTCAGTAGAAGGGGCAGTGTGACTCAATAGGAATTCTCTTTGAGCTTTTGTTCTGAATATATTATAAACAGAAACCAAATCAGAATATTCAGTTTTCCCAGTTTGATTATTTGAATTTATTTGCAGCCCAGAGAGTCAACCACATCCTGAGATGCATCGAAAGAATTGTGGCCAGCAGGGTGAGGGAGGTGATTGTTCCTCTCTACTCTGCTCTTGTGACCTCATCTGCTATATTGTGTTCAGCTCTGTGGACCCCAGTACAAGAAGAACATGGTGCTGTTGGAGCAAGGCTGGCGGAGGCCATGAGGGTGATCAGAGAGTTGGAGCACCTCTTCTATGGAGAAAGGCTGAGAGAGTTAGGGTTGTACAACTTGAAGAAAAGGAGACTCCAGTGACACTTCTATCAGTCTTCCAGTACCTAAGGAGGGCCTACAGGAAAGCTGGAGAAGGACTCTTTATCAGGCGGTGTAGTGGTAGGACATGGGGTAGTGGCTTTAAATTAAAGAGGTAGATTTATATTAGTTATTAAGAAGAAATTCTCCACTCTGAGGGTGGTGAGGCACTGGAACAGATTGCTCAGAAATGCTGTGGATGCCCCATCCGTGAAATTGCTCGAGACCAGGTTAGATAAGGTTTTGGGCAACCTAATACAGTGGAAAGTGTCCTGGCCCATGGCAGGGAAGTTGGAACCAGATTATCTTTAAGATCCTTCCCAACCCAAACCATTCCGTGATTCTATTATAAATCCAAATCTGAATACAGACTTGCTCAAAATCTAACATATTTCAAGACAATTCGTTACAGAAATTAAAACTAAACAAGGCCTGTGGCATATCAGAACACCAAAGGTAAGTTTCAAATGCAGAAAAATGACCCTGAGTTATGGTGACTAGGAAAATACATGTCAACACCTTAAAACAGAGTGAATTAAAAGCAGTTTGTTGACAAACTTTTTATCTGTGAAGATGCTATAGCACATAAAGACAACTTTCCTTTCATTAGCTTTCCCTTCTGTTTTCTAATGTGCACTTATTTTCTTAAAGTCTTTGACTCAAATAGACATTATTTTTTTTCATGAAAATTTTTATGTAATTACTTGGGGATTATAGTAATGAGGCTTAGAGACTTATTTTGAGGCATCAGCAGTGCAGCTATCTTTTCAGTACTGCAATGCAGATATGTGGCCAACAGTGTGTTGAATGATAGTTTCTGATTAATCAATGACAATTAAAAACCTAATCAACCAGACATGTACAGTTCAGTCCTTCAAGAGAAGTTTGTTGGTTTTTTTCATTATTATTTTTTATTTTTTGTTTGTTTCTTCTTTCATGGTAGTCCTCTGGAGTATTTGCTAAGTAATAAACAGTTATGAATTAGTTTCTTGGATGATATACATCCATTTAGGCTCTTTTGTCTTATGTTAATAAGGCAGGTCCTCAGGTTGGAAATATAGATCAGGTTTCTGTTCTGACATTTGTCTCCAAAATATGGGTTGTCGATGTTTTTCTATTAAGGTAACTTACTCACATGACTATGTTTTTTTCAGTTGCAAGTGCAAGCATGTGCTGAATATGCTGAATTTATTTTATTTAGTGGGAGGAGCCTCCCATTGAGTTCTGTGAATCACATTAATCTTTGAGTTGTAAGGTATCTTTCATTCAGGGACAGATTACTTTCTGGGAGAAAAGGGATATTCTGGAATAAAATGGAATATTGAACATGAAAAAATTGCCCAGGCATGGCACATGCCTGAATTATCTGCAGGAAACATTAAAAATAGATGTATTCCTGGATACTACATTTTATGCCTATCTTCAATAAAGATCTTCAGGCTAATTTGCATTCTAGGGGTTTACAGATATTCTTTGTAGTGTTTGACATTAAGGATAATGTCAATAGAAGTGAAAGGTTCCTTAAATGAAACAGAATGCAGTTATTTCTCAGTTAACTTTGTCTGTCATAAAATTAAATGTCTAGATTAAGGTTGTTACATGTGTCATCTTCTGTCTAGAAAGAATGAGGGACTTTCAAAGCATGATCCAGGATTTCTTAGGGAAGGTAGGAAAAATTGTTCTTTTAAGGTTTTTTATGTCTTCCAGATACTCTGGATTAAATTTAGTTTAACCAGACACTTAATTTTTAGGAGGTTAAAAACTAAACCTAGTGAACCAGACTATAAGGTTCCTTATTCTCTGAGGAACTTTAGAAAATTCTGCTGGAAACATGAAAGTTTTCAATGTTGCCCATTCTATTTTATAGTTAGCCTAGTTACAATACCCATACAAGGTTAACACATTTTTCATGGTGTTTGCAAAGATGGAAACATGCTTTAATATTTTTGGTGTACATGGGAACTGAAAAGAATAGAAGTATCAGATTCCTCTTTTCGACACTGAGAAAGTGTGCATTGTGTTCCAAAACATGCATTGAAAGTGGACTTTTTTTTTTTAAGTTCATATCTATTTCTTAGACCAGAGGGGATTGAGGAGCTTAACCTAACTCTGAAACCTATATACTTATTCTCTCTCAGGGGCTGATTCCAGTCAGAAATTAGTTTTTCAGTCACTCTCATGGCCTTTCTGCTCATAAACATGCATAGAGAAACTCATAATACAGTACGTCTTCAAAGATTTAACACCACTTTGCAAATTCTCTCTATACACATATTCTACACTTGCTGACAAATGTATACTGTGCATATGATTTGTTTTGCAGGAATCATCACAGGCTGTCATCATCTTTGCACTCGGAAATCCAGGGACAAGTTTTGTTGAGTATGTGGAGTGCCTTAAAAGCATGATGAGGCTCTGGGCACAAGATGGTCTTTTGGAGCATCTATTTAGTAATTATTTGTATGTCTTTCTCAAAATAGGCAACACACAACAAGGAAACTCTTCTGCAGCTCTCATATGAGATGATTCACTGTATGCAGAGATGATTCACATGAACTAAAGGCCTACATGATACAGTGAAAGCTGTAGAATAAGAACTGAAAAAATTCATTGTGCTCAGCAGGGAAATGAATAGCGAGTCTTAAGTCTGCAGCTCTTGGGAGACTTGTATTTCTGAAACACAAATATCTTCATTAAAGATTAATCATATTTCGTAGCAAACTGACAGGTCTCTGACTCTTATCACTGGAGTATTTCCCAGTAACGTTAAAGGAAATTATGCTGTAAGTATACGCATAATCTCCAGGAGATGTTTTTCAGGTTCTTTTAATTATTTTACATCTTGACATTTTCAGCCTAGAGTTCACTTGTATCATTTTATTTACAAATATTCTGATGCCTTAGCATATTTTTGAAAACAAGTGAAGTAATATAGTATAAAGCAGTTTATTAACGCACTGGAAATGATTTAACCATATCATTAGTGTTTCATTTACAATCATTAGCTGAAAAAGAATCCACTGATGTCTGTGGAATGAATGTTGTTGCCTCCAGAGGACCACAACTAAGTTAATAAAGAATAATCCAGTAGAAGATACTGCTAAATATACTAAAATCCATTGAGTCATATAAAAGGACTTCTCAGTAAAGAACTCCACTAAAGGCGAAATATCTAAGTGAGTCACCTTCAAACTGTGAAGAGGCCATATTTGCACATCCTATCCTCCATGTTTATAGCTTTCCATCTGCTTTAATCTGCTACTCCATTGTATAGTATTAATTCTGCAAGTATGTAATTGCTCTGCTTGCTACAGTACAGTTTATGTCATAGTAAGGTATCCAGCAGAGATTGTGAGCAGTACGCAAGAGGTTACTGAGCAGTTTTGGAAGGCTCGTGCCTCAGTCAGATACCAAATACATGTACCACAGGAGTTTGTAGTTGGCTTTAGAAGGTAGTTTCAGCACACTTGAACTCTATGGGATAGAGGATCTCCTGCAGGGCAGATTGCAATACCCAGGAAGATATCTTTTTCCATTGACTAAGTATGGACCCTGGCACTACTGATTTTAGGGGTTTAGTAATGCTTGCAAATGGGCTCTACAGGTTACTCCAAGAGCCAAGACTTAACCAAGTGATTTACTTTGATTTGATTACCTCAGTATTTCAGATTTCAGTAATATTACAACCAGATGTTTAAAGCTACAGTCCAAGAACCTCTGCTGTTCAGTGCCATGTTATAACAAGCAATGTTTATTGCAAGGAAGTCTGGAGTAGACAGCTCACTGTTGAATTGTTTTCTGAGACTTATTGATGTATACGTGGTAAAATTAGGTAGGGGTGATATTTGCTTTACGTAATATAGTTCAAGATTGCTGTATGAGTAATGTTTAGAACAAGGCACAATCCTATTTGAATCTTCACTAATTAATAACTTGGGAGTCCTTAAGTATCTTAATGGGACATAAGCAACGCTATCTGCAGAATGGACACTGATGGGAAGGCAGTATGAAGAAGAGATAAGGAAAAAGTATTACTGTGTAGCCATGGAAACAATGTCTCTCTCTCTCCCTTTCTTTCTCCCTCTTAGGTTCAGCAACACTGAACATCATTAGGGCGTCTGAGTGTCCTGACAATGGTAACTTTGCAGTGTCAGTCAGTAAATCTTTGCATCCATTCATGCTGTCAGCACTAAGTGACAGAAAGCCTAGGGAAGATGTGAGATGCATACCAAGCAGACTTCTACAACGTGTCAGTCTAGTCACGTATTCTTATGCGATTGTCAATTTTGAGGCTCAATTCAATAAAGAAGAACAAAATGGAACAGGCCTGGTGAGACCTTGTTCTGTTAGGGTGGTTTCTAAAGTTAATTTTAGTGCTCATAGAAGTTAAAAAGCTGAAAAATGAGACTTGACTGTGTAGGAACATGGGTGAGCACAGCGCACAAATGAAATAAGGCTGTGGATGAGCAGCAGAGCTCTGGTTAGAAGCAGTTTTGTAAATCCATGGCAATCAGAGCTTAGCTCATGTGTTTGACTGTGCTAAATTGGATGGTGATATGCGTGTGAACTGGTAGCAAGAAAAAAAATGTTAAAACCTTTGAATGTGAGTTATTCTCATGCACAATCAATGCCATGTGTACTAAAAGCTTTGATTTATGCCTTGCAAAAAGCCCCATAATTATAAGAAGCTCAAGAAGAAACAAAAAGAGTGAGTAAAAATAGAATAGGAATTCAGTTTAAAAACACTAAAAGAAAATTTCTATATGAGTTCTATCTTTTACCTTTTTCTCTCATTTTTCAGCAGTAATTAAACCAATTCTAAATGCCTTGCTTAACTCATTTGTGACTAGGGACCCTGCGGGGAATGAATGGAAAGGTGTGAATTTGTGGATCATCCAAATAGAAAGGAATAAATAGTATATTTATCATCCCCCAGATTTGTATTTCTTAAACATTTTATTCCCAAAGAATTGTGAGGCACAAATGATCATAGGAGACAAGTATCAATTATAGTTTCCAGATATTTTAATAGATGCAAAACGAATGACTTGTGGCTTAACCTACCTTGCTACACAAGCAAGTGCAGAGATATACATCCCCTACTTGGACAGCATGCTGTGTTTATGTTGTGCATGGGGGAAAACATAATTTCTGCAAAACTTAGGGATGTGCTCCTGAGGGGAACGTTCCTCCCCAGCCGGACCTGGGAAGATGCTGACGTCATGTCCAAGACACTGCTTTCCTGGTCACCTCCTTGGTCAGTTTGAAATAACCCCAAAAGTCCTGATTTATCTCAAACAATAAATCTAAATAAGGAACAGATCATTTGTATATCAGACTACTCTGCATTTCTGACACTATGGGTTGCAGGTCAGTGTCTTCTCATGATCAAAGACCAATAGGAATATTACTTCCTGTAGCTTTTCCAGGGCAGGTAATGTGCCAGAAGCATCTCCTCAGAAGGCAATGATAGCACTGCCACAGGTGTGGAGTGTAGGCTGGCCCCAGGTTTGGCATGTTATGTGTTCTGGTATGATCAGAAATGTATGTCTCATCTGCCTCTGCTGACTTTTACTTAGGGATTTGTATTACATACAATGAGAATAAATCACATGGAGACACACTTTGGACTGCTCAGTCAAAAAGAATGCTTAAGGTAGCACCAAACAGCTGGCAAGTGGATCTCATCTGGACTTTAGTGTGAGGCCCTGAGATTCGGTCAAAAACAGGAACCAGCAGACAAATTGTCTATGAAAATATCTTCCATCCAATGGGATGTTTTTGTTCTTCTATTCTGATAAAAATCCATAGCCTCACATGAGCCAACCTGCACTTCAATGCCTGTGCATTTTTCTCAGTTTATTTGTTAAAATAGAAGACAAAAAATTCTACAGACTTTAAAGATGGCTGTTACGTACTTTGTTTAGAGAAGCGTACATTATTCTGATCTATTTTAATTCCTTGCCCTGATTGGGTGCCGTAAGGAATCATATTTTTATCTACTGTGTTTTTGTCAATTACAACAGGCTTTATACACTTTGGATACCCCGTGTTCTTGGTTGTTTTTGTTTGTTTGTTTGTTTAGTTCAAGAGATGCTTTATTTATTTATCTAAATATAATTAATAAATGAGTTTGAAAATTGAAATTCAAATTCCCATTATGATGCTAATGTAGCCCTCAAAAATCAAACCCATGCCATGAGCATCTCAATTTGCCTATAATATGAAATGTATTTTGATAAGGACCATTGAAACAAAAATGATGTAAAACAGAAAGATGAGTAGTAACCAGTTTTCAGAAGCTGTAGCTTATAAATTCCAGATTAGAAGTTCCAGATTTTGCTTTGTTTTATTTGTTTCATTTGTTTGGTTGGTTTTTGTTGTCAAAAAGTATCTGCAGGTTTACCCAGTTGGAAAGAGAAGAAAAACAAAACAAATTGTAAGCTGGCTAGCAAAATTTTTCTTTCATTTTTCAGCTCAAATACTATGTGCTTTTATTTTTTGTTTGTTTTGTATTTTTTTCCTGAAGAACGAAGTTGATGAAGATTAGTTTTAAGTCTTCTAAAAAACGAAAATTACTTTAAAAATTAATGTTTGTATTGTAACTGCCTACTGTGAAGGTTCAGCAATTTTTTACATGAGAAAATAAAATTACTCATTATCAGAACACAGTGACCTTTCAAGACAGTCACTATGTCAGAAAGGTAATTAAGCATTGGACCAAGACTTAGTTAAATGGGTTCAACTCTTCAATTTGTTGGAGTGTTTCTTCTTCATTTTCTTAAGGAAGATGACACAGACTGGGATTGTGTAGGATAACAAACAAAATACTATGGGGCTGCTAGGCATGCTGGCAATGTTCAAGCATGTAGAAATCTGTAATAAAGAGGTGGTGAATAATTTGTTTTCCATGTGCATGGAAGAAAGAAAAAGGAACAGACTTAAATAAGGGAATGACTCAGCTTAGATGGTAGGAAAAATAGGGACGATAACAGAAGACAGGGCTAACTCTCCACAGAAACTGTATTGTTTTAATATATTAAACAGATTCTAGGATATTAAACACTCTGTGAGAAATTACTTAAGTATAGTTGCTTCTATACCAAAAGAAAGAAGGGCTTTGAAAATGTCTTCAGTGATGTCAGAATCAGCTCTGACTGTTTGCAGAAGGAACTGCTTTGATATACGGTAGGAGGAGATCAGAAGATTGAGGCAGCTGACTGAGGCCCTAAATCTACATTACATGTGTTTGGGGGCAAGGGAGGGGGGGATTAATTCAGAATAAATTTAATAGGAACTGAATACACTCATTATGCATGCGAAGGAGACCTGACTTAACAACTGTTGGTTTAAGCCCTTGTATTTCCATTGAGATTTGGAGTGTATATGGTGCATAGCTGAATTAGAGTTTCTGGTAGTCACCATCAAAAAGTTGCCATCATTTGAATGTATCAAAACTTCTCTGCTAACTGAATATTAAGTATGGGGAATTGGCTTCCTGATCTCACTACTACTCCAAACTAATATAGTAATTTATTTATAGCCCTGATTATATAGAAGAATCACAGAATTACAGAATTGCAGGGGTTGGAAGGGATCTCGAGAGATCATCGAGTCCAACCCCCCTGCCAGAGCAGGTTCCCTACAGCAGGTAAGAAAATTATCTGGATTGTAAATTAACCAGGTGCTGCCTTCCCACAATACCCTGGGTAAGGCACAATAACAGAAAGGGAGTGATGTAAGGCACGTGCAGCTCACATCACAGCTGGCTTTGCACAGTGCTGTGTAAAAGCATTCTACAAAAGCTCTTTGTAATTTTTCAAGGGAGAATATACTAAATGTATGCTTATAGCATAATTTGCATGTGAATTATCCACGTTTTTGCCTTTATCTGATTTATCTCCTTTTGTCTTTTTTTTTTTTAACTGAAATAACTGAATTAACTTCTGCCATCAGTAAAATGAAGGTAACAATAATTCTTTGTTCTGTCTTCAGTATTTAGAATATAAACTCTTGAGATTTTCTTCTGATACTCATGCACGCACAGCATAGTTCAGTTGGAAAATTTGATTGAGATCTCCGGGTGCTCATATGTACATAGTAATATGTGATGACATAAGATGTATCTCACCTAACTCCCACTCTGTAAGACAAAGTTGTCTGTAATTAAATTAGTTCTCTGAATTGCTTTTGTAGTTACTGGAGACCAAAGTCTTGAAAGCATGATTCATTGCATCCATCCTAGGGTAGCCATCTAAGGTAGGTGAGATGAGTACAGGATGTTTTTAGTCTCTCTGCTGGCTATGGCAGGAGCCCTGATGTTCAGCTTAAACTACGATTCCAATCTTCCTGCCAGTTAGAAAGTAAAGTAGGTTGGTCTGTCTCTCTGAATGGTTGCATAGTCTGGAGGATCATAGGTCTGGAGGGAACATACTTCAATATATTTAGCTTTCCTGCCTTTTTTCTTTTTTTCTAGTGTGATGCTAACTAAAACACTGACAATAGTGTTTTTTCTTTCTGTTAATAAATCAAATTCTCAAGCATACATATTTAACTAATTATATAGAGAGATTCTAACTACTTAATCTTTTATTTTTACTGTTCCAAATTTATTTTCAATATTGCAACTTTACATAAATTCCTAAAATCTTTTTCAGCTCTTTATATATAATTTTGTTTTACTTAAAAGTTGTCATTTTGCTTACTGTTTTCAGAATAGTGAGTGAGATTGTCCAGCTGATGGAAATAGTTTCTCTACAACGCTTACCTCAAGCATATTCTTATAGCTTCACCTGTCGGAGGAATAACTACAAAGCATGAAATGAATGATAACCAATCTGAATAATGTGCATGGACATAGGATTGTTTTGATTTCTCTTTCGCTAATTGACACTTTAGCTTCTTATACTAGTCAACACTCCCCTCGTTCACCAGATAAAAAAATGTTTGGATTAGCTCCTGTTATGCCCAAGAATTTAACAGCTAAATACGTGAAGATCAGAGAAACACGACTGCAACATTTATGCAGCCTTTACCTCTCTTTGCTGAATTTAGGGACATTACTTTTTGGGAATTCAGGATGTCAAACTGAAAATGTTATCTTTGTTGTCACCAGTGGTCCCTGCAAAGTGAGCATTTCTTCATGACTGATCCATGTATTTTTTTATTGTTGTTGGTGGTGCTTTTTTGTTGTTGGTGGTGGTTTTTTGTTTTTTGTTTTCTTTTTTTTTCTTTTCCTTCAGCAGATATAGAGTTCAGACTACATCCTTTGCAACCATTTAGTAGTCTTTACTTGTTCCAGTAGAAGATGGCCTGTGAAGGTATCCCAGACCCACAATTTATAGACCTGACACTCGATTAGACAAGGAATACATTTTCTTCTGCAGAATTTGAACTATAAATAACGCAAACTAGCTGAGGAAATTTAAGAGAAAAGCAATGAATAGTTTCCAAAAACTGATAAAACAGTTTCTGAAATTAAACAAAAATAATGGAATTAAGGGTGGGAGGAGAAGTGCAGAGAGTGACAGCAAAGAATAGTCTGAGCTGAGTCACTGTAGCCACTGAATGCCAGTGTCAATGCATCTGGCCAACTCTTCCAGCAATGCACTTGAACCAGTACAGAACAGCAAGTATCGGGCAGCCTCTGTGTCAAGAAAAAGTTCAGGTGTTCATTTTTTTCTTTTAGCACTTATTGTGTAGGTTTTCTCTGAGAAGGAGTACAGTGCCTATTGTCAATTATTGTTAATGTGATATCAGATGCATTGAGACAAGAAAGAAAACTGTCAGGTCCTGCAAGAGAGCTAAGGAAAGGCACTAGCCTGTCAACTTTATTATTTTTTTTTCTAATAGGTAAAGAAATGCCATAACTATGGAAAAAAAAAAAAAAGAGGGAAAACATGCATGTTGGAGACAGAAGAGTTTGCAGCCTAGAAATATCCCTATAAAAACATTGGAAACTACTCGTAACATAGTTTAGCTCCTTATATATTATGGGCCAACAGAATAAAATAGGAGGCATTATCTTTGGAGCATCCCTCATAAAATTAGGCAAAACCTTTGGTTTTACCTCAGAGCAAAATTTTAAGAAACTTCTCAAATTGAAAGAGATTTGGTTTAATAGAAGGGAGCTCTTTGGGAATATAATTGTTTGCTAAATACTTGTGGAGTTTATGTTTTTCTTCATGATTTAAAAGAATGACTTTAGAACTTCCCTGAGGATATACTCTGCTTTTGGAGAATCACTACTTAGGAATGTTAGCTTTTTTAGATGAGAGATAATCTTTTTGACTTTTTTCTTTCATATAATAATATGAGTAGCTTACTGGGGTAAATATTATAAGTTCAGATTCTCCTGCATTCTGTCATTTTTTCAGAAAATTGCCCGTAGGTATTTTTCTAGAAACATTCAAAAAGTGAAGCAGATAAGAAATGACAATAGGGCTTCTAAGTACAACATTTTGTTCTCATAAAAATATATGTAATTCTGAAGTTATTAACAGGTTCTGTTTCTGTTTTCTTGTCTTTAGATTTTTCCATTTTAGGTACAGACTTAAACATTTATCAGATCAGAAGTATGAGAAAGAAGAGATCTTCTGAACAAATTTCTGATCTACGTATTCTGAGCTATTCCTTGGTGGCACACGCAGTCCAACCTGAAATCTTAAAATTTTCTGCATGAAAGATGATTTATTATATTTAATTGTGGAAACTTTCACTGTTTGAGAAAACAGTTTTGTACATCATTATGGTATGTTTAAATGCTCAGAATAAATCAACACAGAAGTAAGAACAACATGACCTGCATGGAAGTGGATTTGCAGAATTGGTCTGGTTCATCAAGGGCTAACCAATAAATGAAAAATCTTTTCCCAATCTCTGTTTAACTTGTCACATGTCATCATTTTGACCCAAATCAATATTTTCTTTGAGACAGAGGGGACAGGAAGTAAATATGCTCTGTTCTGAGCTGTACCTGTTAAACCACAGGTGATCACGGGATGAGATGTCACTGGGACATCTGATTCATGTTTCGGTGTTTCTACACAATTAATGAATTGGTCATTTCTACTGTGTTGTATAAGTATTGCTGTCTTTTTCAAGAAACTAAATTTCTGAGTGCTAAGCAGTCTATTCTGATTGTATGCTAGTGAGATGCTGCTTAGAAAGTGTCAATGGATCTTCAAAAAAGCAGCTTTTGTAGGGTGATACAATATAGTAATGACAATGCAAGGTGCAAAGATGAAAGACAGAGAAAGATTGAAAGGATTTCTGCCGCAGGAGCCTTTTGGTCAGCACAAAAGGCACAGTGCTTCAAATTATGAATGGGGTCACTACTGCGAAAGAGTTGAAATTAGTGGTAACCAGAGTAGGAGAGGAAGATACTATGAGGGAGGAATAAAATTAATCATAGGAAGAAACACACCTGGGTGTTTTAGTGTCATAAGAATGCTAGTAAGGGAGACAAGTCCCTAACGGTTTTGAAGTCAGCACCAGTGTATTATCAGCCTGACAGGATCTAAGAAGTACACACTTCAGATATAGTATTACTTGCACAGGAATCATGGGGTATCATTCAGTCAGGATGAGCTGAGCTCTGCTGCTTTGTGACCTGTCACATATCTCAGGCTGTTTCTGTGGGCAAAAAGCACAAAAGAATCTGCTGCTGCTAAGGCACATCTTTAATTTCATTGGATTTTTACTGTTTGTATGTAAGCAACAAGAAAGAACGACAGACACCACATTCCAGCTCTCAATGAAAATGTAACCCAGGGTATCATTATCATTTCAAGGTTCTCTGTCTAGCAGGGCTGAGATGTGCATGAACATTTCACTTATCAATACAAATTAATAGCATTAGAAGGGTGAGTCAAACAACAATTCATAAATCTGTGTGCTGCTAAATGACATTGTAATTCATCAAATCAAGGGCGAATGGAAAATAACCAGCCTTTCCAGTTCCAGTTCACTGCATCTCCACCAAAGGTGAGACTTGTCTCCCAAGGCTTCTGATGTCTTATATGTGCGGATTTGTATTTAAGACAGCACCTTAAATCTCTGATACTTTGATGAGCATGCTGTACAAACGGCAGTTATCCTCTCATCTGAAAAAAAAAACATTGGGGATTTAAAAATCAATGAAGAATGCACAGCGTGGCATTCCTGAATACAGCTTGATTTCTCATCCTTCTAACAACAAAGATAGTGATTGACTGAGCTCTGGTGCAAGGTTGATACACAATCAGCACAGGGTATCTCTTAAATGGGTGCTGCTCAGTAATGTACTGGAGACAGCTGTGAACAAGGAATATAGTTGTTTGCACAGTGACATGCTGCTTGATACTAAACTGTCTTTCCCGTATAGCTTCTGTCTTGCTCATAAGTAGACATGCTACCACACAGGGTAATTGGAAGGTTGGCTGCTCAAACAAGGGCTCAGGAAGAGAATTATGCTAGTCAGTGAGCAGTAACTAGCAGATATAAAGTGCCTCACATTTTAATTAAGTGAGGAAAATAATTCTCATTTGTTGTGGGGCAGACATGGATACAGAACCAATGTAGAGCAGTGTTTACTGTACTCAAACTTACCTCTCGGTCACTGCAAATCAGTTTTTTTTTTCTTAGCAACTTAAAACACTTTATTTTGATGGTCCTTCTCTATGTTGCAGGCAATAGATAGTGGCCACTTAGGAGAAAGATATGATTTTCCAAGGACAGTTAGATCTACTTTTCCTCAAACTTTAATGTGAACATTGAGATCTTTGAACTGAATGCAGCAGACAGCTCTATATTCACTGATTATCATTAGCTGTGATATTTAGTTTTTCACAAGGCCATTGAGTGAATAAAATATTATGAACTCTGTAAGATTTCTGACAGAGTTAAAAATATTGTACTTTACGAAAATCAATGTTCAGACTGTATTATTTTGAAGATAACAGTTTTTCTGCTACACTGCTATTGTTCCTTAGAGATTAAGCTGAACTCAGGAGAGTCACAAACAGTATATCCCAATGAAAATGACAGCAGAATTGCATACTAGTAAAAACTGTACTGGAAGAAAATATTTTATTTGCCTCCAGTTTGTGTGTCATTCATAGTACTTGTTGGCTAGTTTTTCAATAACCCAGTGGAATAACAAGAAATTATGAAACAGGAGCTTCTGGAAAACAATGTACAATCTTGTAAAAGAGGGCAAAAAAATAGCACTCAGAGTGTTACACTCCCAAAGGTGCATGGGATAAATAAACTCAGTGCTCAGTGTTTGGAAAATTGATCAGAAAGTGCTTATTGTAGGCGGGTTGTTTAGTAAAAGTCACCATGTTGCTATGCTGGAATAAATTCTTTTTTTTTCTAACACTCTGGAGTAACTGAAAAGGAAACAAATTACAAATTAAAGAGGACATCAAGGCATGATAATTTTTTTTATTAATCCCAGTGGATAACAAGTATGACCAGCTTAGTTTTCTGATATCCATTTTACATGTTACAAACCACAAAACAAATAGTATTTTACATTAAAATTTCTGCCCAGAGGGAAAGTCCCTGAGCGTAGATGCAGTCAATTAAGTTGTGTAACTACATTTGGTGAGAGTGAAATAGTCTGAGTTTCTTTTTTCCCCCCAGATTTTTATTTTTTCTTATCTTTTGTTGCTTCTTCTTTCTTTCTTTCTTTTTTTTTTTTTTTTTTTTTTTTTTTTTTTTTTTTTTTTTTTGGTTTGTTTGTTTGTTTTAGCAGGAAAATGGAAGGCATAAGAGGGAAAATACTTGATATTGCTGCTGCTGTTTAACAGTGGTCCACTCTTCAGAGATATACATCTTATAAAAGCAATATTTATACAAATTTTCTAATACATATTCCAACCATATATTTTTCTGTTAATTAATCACAAGTGCTACAGGAAGAAAGAAACAGAATGAGCAATAACTTTATCCAGTAATTTCTGTATCTTATTCAATAGTTAGGGATAGAGATAGGCTAGAATTTTTTTTTTTTTTTTGGCAAAGCCAAAACAGAAACAGGATATTTACTGTAAAAGAAGTTGCTACTATATCAGTATTCATAGATTGTATACTCAATTTATTGGAACAGGCTGATAACTGATATCCTTTTACCTGAATAGTTTCAAATATTTTCCCAAGATTTCTACATGATTGCTATAAGAATATCTGATAATGGCAAAGTCTGAAATTCCTTATTCAGTTATAGAATTTAGCACGTATTTCCATGCACATAGCTGTGGTCCAAGGACCCCTCTACTCCTTTGTATCTTTGTGAAAAAATGCTGACAATAGTATCAGTCTTTCTTCCTTTCTTCTGTATGTTTTGCAGTATCAATGCTTCTCTTGGGCATAGCGTTTCTGTTATATGAAACTTAAATTTGCATATAGCTTAACTTTATCCAACAACTTTCTCTCTTTCTAAGGCTTTTAGAGATCTGAGCCTGATACTCTACTCTTTTTCCTGAGGTCAAAACAATTTATGTTAATCTAAGTACCTTCTGTGTCATGCAAAATGTATTAAATTCTCTGAAAAGAACATTGAATATAACCCCAAACTGTAGCTGTACTAGTGAAATCAAAAACATATGGTCTTGGAACAATTTTCAGCTACATCAGTCAATGTCTAGAGGAAGTCCCTGACCACGCCTGGCCTATGCCAATGACTGCTTTCTGAAATGGCTCCCCAACATGGCTCATGAGCCAGAATGCGCCAGGGAACATTTCCACACTAGTAGTGTGGATGTCGTTACTCTTTTGTTGAAGGTAAAGCATCCTAGTGTGGGTTATTTTGTGCCAACTGGCCTTGACCAGAAATGTTCTTCAGCAAATTTTCATTCACTGGTGTATATGTAGAGTTGTTATTCAGAGATATTTGTTAGTACTCAGTCAAGATTCTGTATATATTTGGGATGCAAAAAGATGTACAAGTTCACAGAGTCTTAGTTTAACGAAAGTTGCGTCTAGAAGCCCTTTTTAACTGTGAGATGTCTCTTCCAGTAGGTTACTGAGAGTAACAAGCCAGCTTACATCTCGTTGAGAATGTACCTGCTAGGATGGTGGGATGAACTGCACTAGGACACAACCGGGGACACCCGAACAGTCACTCTGGGCTTTTCCTTTTACCTGAAATGCATGTCCAGCTCCTCCCTCAACCTCTAACCTCTTGCCCCTACAGTACGACCTTTCTTTTTACAAGATCAGGTCTTCATGTTTTTTCATTGTTGAGTTTTAGTGATATTGCAAGTTCTACCTTTTAGTTGTTGTTTTTTCCAGTTAGATAGCCAATATGAACCATATTGCCTCTCTCATCTTGATGTTTTGCTGTTCTTTCATTTCTGTTATCTTTATTTCAGTTATCATAGTTGCTTACATATTATTTTCTGGAGTGAAAATGATTAAATGTGCTTATTTCAAGCTTGTGGTCTGTTCAAATTCACTTGAAATATCATCCAATTCTTACATAAAGCACTCGTTCAATCCAGTGATGTTGCTACCATCCTCACCATTCTTACTGTGTATGTTTTGCTGACTCCTGCAAAGTGATGTAGTCCACTGGGTTCTTAGAGCTTTATCTAACATCAGGAATGAAACTGAGTTGTGATATTTACTGTTATTTTCAAACTGACATTGAATACATTTGCCTTTCAATCTCAAATCTTTCATAGTAAAACTATGGATATTTCACAACATCTGCAGTGTCAGAAAATTGCCTTTTCCTTTTGAGCATCACTAGGTGATTTCTCTGCTAGAAAAATTCTAATTGCTTTGTTAAGGGTGCATTCTGTTTCTTCAAACAGCGTGTTTTCAAATGCTATTTTCAAAACTCAGTTACAACATTTCCATTAGGAAGTCTGGGATTAAACACAACTGTAGAATTCTAGCCAAAAGAAGAATGTATTAGCAACCTAAACATGACACTGCAGTGCTTGTCTGTCCCTTCACTACATGCTCTTTTCTCTAATGGCTGTTATTTTATCTACTGTTAAGCACTTGGCTACTTGCTTCGGTGATAACAGACAAGACTGAACAAGGACTCAGTAAGTCCTCCTAAACTGCAAAACTTATAATATTGTAAGCATTTTAATCTAAGACCTTTAACGGAAGCATTTTGGCCACAGCTGTCATTCACTCATGGACAACCACTGTAAAAATTTCTCTAACAGCACTTCAAAATCATCTTCAGAACTAACAGAAAAGAAATTGAAGCCAACTGAATAATTCAGAAAGTTTTTTCATTCTTCTTGCTGGTACTGATAATTTATCCTTGTGAAATGAGTCCAGATTTAACTGTCACTCACTCCTCACATTCTCAAATAAGTGAATTACTGTATTCTTCTGTTGAGAATACTTGCTTAATTTATTTTGGCCTTAGTACCACATCCTGTTCAGAAATAGGTCAGAAAGAGTTCAGCGTACTTCTGTGTTTCTGCTTCTAACTCATTAGTATTGCACTGTGAGAACTTCTACACATCTTAATAGCTTTATGCAACACGCCCGTAAAGTACCCTCCTAATGGAACATCTTCCTAAATCCAATAGCTTTGAAAAAAACTTTGCGAATTCTGATGAAAGAGAACAGAAACAATAATAATCTGAGAGAACGTAGCCCAGGTACAGGCCTCCTCCTAGGATGCTGTCTGTACATGAGCAATATTGTGCTAGGACTAGAGAATTGTCTCTAGTCAAATAGTCTTTTGTCCAATAGTCTTTTGTCCAATAGTCATGAAGCCAGAAAATTAACTGCTATGGCACAGTGCTTATACCAAACAGCTGGCTTCATAAAGTCCACAGTAAACCTCAAAGCTGACTTTTTATCAGCGTCTCTGGCAGAAAGCAAAAATATTAATAAAAGCTATTTGAAGACGTGCTAAAGAGCATTGCAAGTTCTTTGTGTGAGTGACAGTTTTAGGCCAAAAAACTATTTTAGAGCATGAGTCCTTCGGGATTAGTGCAAAAATTCCTAATAATACAGCAGCTATTTAGTTATTAACCTTTGTCTTAGTCATGATCTGCAAGAAATTCAAAGTATGTTTGAAATATTTTTATTTCCTCTCACTGGTACGTCTTTTTTTTTTTCTGTTTTTCTCTCTTTTGGCTCAATTTCTTAAGTTATTACTGTCACCATTTTATCTGGCTACTCACTGTTCATTATGTAAAAAAAAAAAAGGGGAACTAGCATTTTTTGTATACCTTTCATTCTTCTCTTCAGCTAGAGTTTTGGGAACAATGAAAAATATTGCTTTACTATGGACTGGGTTATTTTGAATAACATAATTTCATTAGAGTAGACAAGAGGTTTGGAGAGGCTTTTGTGAGAAATCACTTTCATATTTGGAGCAGTTTCAGAAAGATTCCTCATGTAGGATGAGATTTTAGGACAGAAGTAACAACTGAAGATAATTTTTGTTAAGGACTCCAGATTATGAATATATCTTTCCTATACTTCATTATTTATTTTATTTTTGAACTACTTTGGGATCTTTTACTCTCTGGGGTTCAGAGTGATAGCGTACATGTGAAAGAGAGGACTGTCAAATTCCCAACCATGTAAAGTCTTCGTTCATAGACTGGAGGCTCTTCTGTGCTACCATGCTCTAACTAATGCTATTACTATCACTCCTAAAACTACAAAGTGAAAAAAAATTACGACTTCCTCTTTGTCTATATTCCCAATATTAGAGAGACAGATTCAGCAAAGTCATGTTTTAAATGAGATATTTCACATCAAAAGTTTTTGGTATTTGAAGGGAAGGTAAGGA
The DNA here is from genome assembly GCA_013396635.1 of Penelope pileata. NCBI lineage: Eukaryota > Metazoa > Chordata > Aves > Galliformes > Cracidae > Penelope > Penelope pileata. The sequence continues at coordinate 33,159 of WBMW01001283.1, read as the reverse complement.
AAGTATTTTGAATCCTAACAACAAATTCTGAAGACATCTAGGATGGCAGGGAACTGAGCTGAATTTCTATATATCAAAAATCAGTAAGAGGGAGATCTCATTCTTGTCTTGCTAAAAGTTCTCCACACATTTAAAACAGTCCTATGAGACATACAGATTTAATCTTGGAGATCAAATGTGATTAGCCGTGGTACATTTATGGTTATGAATGTATTGACATTTGTGATGCAAAACATTCCCAGGTGATGCTGATGAGCAGTCATTATAAATTAAAATTTAGGTGCATAAAGTCCTTTCACTGGTTTTATGCAACATTTGTCTCATTAAACTTGAGCTATTCACTGTTTTCTATACCATTTTGATTAACAGAAAAATTTCTTTTCATTCATTCATTTATTAAACCTGTGTTTTCTGAGTGTTGGACCCACCAAAAGGCACATCATTATTTATTTTGATTTATTTTCTCACATCAGCCCATGTTACTCATCCATTAGGCTATATTAAAATACATGTTGAAAAGATAATTCCTGTCTCAAAGATGTGAAGCAACAGATGGTAATTGATAAAACAGAGTTTGTAACAAATCTGTCATCTCAGGATTGTCATCATATAATTTTTAAATAGTGTCTGCAGCATATTTTGATAAAGTTTAGAACTGATTTAGATGTCTTCATTAGGTTTCTCTATATTATTCAAGCTCTTACTACCTCACAATTGGATTTTAAACCTTGATGCTTTGTACAGATGAGTTATCAGATTTGTTCCTAATTCATGCAGCTACAGGAATTTCATCTTTAGCTGTATATTTGTTGAGTAATCTTGTCATACTTGTCAGCCCAAATATGGATGGAGATGGTACAACACAGACAAAATATATTAGGTGCTTAAGAGAAGATGTCTTCTGGTGACTGCAACAATGTGTAGTGGAATTCAGTTGTGGAAGATCTGTTGATGTCAGAGGGATGATGTATTCTCATACATCATCTGGAGACTGTTGGAAACTGTCTCCTTTTGGAGACGGGAGATATTTTCCCTATAATCAGTCAACAGCATAAATGCTGGGGGAAGTATGTTGCCTGGGTGCTGTTGCTATTCAGGAGAGTGCCTTTACTTCAGTAATAGAAACATCACTTTTTTTGTTGCTGAGGAACTAATGAGTTTATGTCTATATGCAAACCTGAAGTGACAAAGAGCAAATTCTGTTGTCAATATATTGCATTTCAGTCTTCATCTAATTGTATAAAACATGACAGGTGATGACAAATGACAAGAAGATAGATGATCATAAGGAAAAAATTAACTAATATTCACTAGTAAAAAAGTGGTCTAAGAGCACTTGCAATCTTATTTCAGTCAAACTTTTTGGAAGCATAACAGAAGAGAGGCCTTTAAAGGAATATGCATGTAGTTTTCACAGTGAGTTAGAAGTTCCACCTGAACATGGAGATTATCCTGAAAAATGTGTGAAGGTTTGTTTGAAAATTCAGCTAGCAGGGAACATTGGTGTGAGAAATACAGTGCATATTTGATAGGAGCTTGAGAAAAGTTAAATGTCTAGTTAGATAAACAAGTGATGCTCGTGAAATGAGAAAACAATTTATGTTCTTATATTTAAGGTCATTAGGCAAAGTTCTGAGTTTACCCTAATTTTTAGAAAAGAAAAAAAAAAAGAAACAGATGAACCTTTAGTTCTCTCAAAAATGACAATATCTGACAGTGTGTTCCTTGTTTTTATTTTTATTTTTTATAAAGGGCCATCCAGTGGAAAAAGAGATGAATAAAATGTTGTAGTAGGATCATGATACCAGCTTCTAATCTAGTAATATATTCTAGCTGTTTTCTGAGGCTCAACTAAGCCTTCCCTGCCTAGTTCCAAAAAAGGAACAACAACCACAATGAAGATCAAAAGTCATGGAGCACAAGTTCAAATCAATCACAAGTATTCAAAGCCAGGCTGGATGGGGCTTTGGGCAACCTGGTCTAGTGGGAGGTGTCCTTGCCCATGGCAGGGGGGTTGGAACAAGATGATCTCTAAGGTCCCTTCCAACCTGAACCGTTCTATGATTCTATAAAAAAAAAATAAAAAAATTTTATTTTAACTTCTGTTTTAAGAAAGTGACATCTTCTCCTCTACTTTTCTTAATTTTTAGTATAACATCTGTACATGAGAATTAGAGTTCACAGACAGAACACACTTAATAACTCATTATCTCCTTTGTGGAATCTGTCTTCATGTTGATTTTTCCAAGTTAAATTACAATTCAGAAATTTCTATTTTATCAGGGCACAACCTTCACATCTGTGTTTAGTGAGTGTAATGAGTCTTAGTGAAGAGGGCAAATAACAATGATCTAACAGTCTATGATAACAATAAGATCTAAAGATGAAACATTTAAGTGGATTCACTGTGGGTACTCAGATTGCCCTGTTTCCTGTAGCTAAATTAAGCTATGATTATCACCTGCTTGGGTGATTTATCTTCGCTGGCTAAATCAGTAAACTGATGATTTGCATTGTTCTGTGTTTCATTAGGTAAACAGACCCACTGCAGCAATATGGGGTGTGCTTGGCTATGTGTGTATTTTATCACGGTTATGCGCTCCTTCATTTGAAGAAAGAAAATGAGCTCCAGGGATACTACATTTTAATATTGCACTGAAAGGACTCCTAATGTAGAGGTCTGGGTTCATTAAGTGTCACAACTACCAGGACACATTTCAGAGCAAGGTGTTAAAGAATACGAATGAAATTCTTTGGAACTTAGAATAGATTTTCTGTAGAAATTTAAATTAATTCACCAAGGATTATCTTAAGCATTTGCCACCAGTTATATTTGAATTTTTTTTCATATAAGGATATTTTACCCAGTGTATGAAGTAATCATTTTCTATCTTTCTTTCTTTTTTTTTTTTTTATCTTCCCCAGGGATTCTGTGATGCAACATGTAACCTTTATGCAGTCTGAAGAGGTCTGGATGCCAATTTAAAAAAAGGCTGTTTTTGAAATCAAAGCTACAATTTCAGTGACTAAAATTTCCGCACATTTTCAGGTTCAGAGTTCTAAACTACAAGTTTCCCAGACAAAGGAGAGAAATTGAGAGAAATATGAGAATTCATTACTATGGTGACGCTGAAATGTAACTGTCAGTATTTACTGTATGGTACTGTCAGTATATACTGTGTATTACTTGCCTTTAAAGCAGCTTTTTGTACAAAATGAGAGAATTCAATGTGTCAGTTTAGACAACCTTACAAACCTTACACAAGGTGTTTCAGAACCCTAATCAAAGATACATATCAACCTACAAAACGAAAAAGTGAATAGAAAATGTAAATCTGGAGATATCAATATTGTAAGGTCAATTTGGGAACATCATTGATTTTTCCTTTGCCTTTAAGTATATGGAAGAGTAATTTTTCTTTAAAGACTTTAAAAGAAAGTACTTCAAGTGCTTTTTACTTTTTCTTTACGCACAAATATGGAGGAATTTTGGAAACTTGACTTCTTTTTCCTGACTGCAAGAAGAGCATACATGACAGGACTATACTAGAAAAGAGTATATAAATGGTATTCAGAAGCAGTCAGCTTTTGAAGAGGAAGGAATGTAAGAGTACTGGTTTTGCAGCACAATAAAATTTTTATCTAGATAAAATGATGCCCTTATTATCTGAGGGCTGCTCTGAAAATAATGCCTCTTATTATGTTGATGATGAGGTTATATATAAAAGTGATTGAAATTCTTTCAAATTGTTTGCATTACAGTCTTTTCCAAAAATGGATAATATTTTGCTTTTATTTAATGCTATTTCTTAGCTCTGTTTTTATCTAGCACCTTTGATTTCTCTGTCCTGGAGAAACACAATTTTCTCATTCCAGTCCACTGGTTCAACTCTTTTCAATGTCTCTCAATCTATTCAGAACAAGTAAATAAATAAATAAACACAAACTCTCAAAGTACTACTAGATGAAGCATTACATATAGTGAAAAACTTGCATTATAACTGTGATGGACATATAACATAGCAGATGGCTGGTTTGAATAGAGAGGTGATATCTTCTACTGGGCCATCTGATGTACCTGGTCTACATGGGGGAAGCAAAGACAAAAAGATTTTTGTGCCTGAAAATCATTCTAGATTTGCTAGACTCGAGAAATAAAATAAAATAAAATATTTACACTTACATAGGAATATGTCAAATAATAATTTCCTTCTGATAAACTTTCAAAGCACATACGGATAACTTGTGAAAGTTTCCTCAAAGAAAAAAAGTGCCTTTTAGTTAAGCATAATCCAAAATAAATTATAAGCAAAATAAAATAATCACAAATGTAATATTTTAAAACCTAGGAAAGTGAGAGAGGTTCATCAAGTAAGAAACGTCTGCATTTATAAATATGGAAATTTCCCAATATATTGATCTGCTAGAAATATCCCTCAGGAATGAGATCATTTGCAATGTAAATATATCTTGGCACAGCAAAAATTATTGATGTTCATTATGTCTTCAGTGTTTGAATAGTTGAGGGTGAATTTATATTGTATGAAATAAATTTGAATGATTCATTGCTTATGAAAATGTGAACTCCTTTAGAGCTCTGGGAAGGACTCAGTAGAGGGCAAACTGTATTTTTACATATCTTTTCCATTCCACACTCCATTTTCTCCCAACATCTTCTATACATTAAAAGTCTGTCAATGCAGCTATAATTAATGTATTTTTACTTGTGAATATACTTGTTACTCTATTTCCAAGACTTTTTTTGAAATTTATTCCTACTCATAACCTCGTACTCAAATAGAGAGGCCACATGAAATCGAATCTTGTTAGTTACTTCGATGATAACAAGAACATGAAAACATAGGTGTACTTATAATAACCTAGACATTACAAGCAACAATGCTGTTAAGAAGCTGTTCCCATCCAATCTTACCCAAACTAATTTTCAGTAACAAACTCTAGTCATTTCAACTAAGCCTGAAGAGTAACTCCTGTATTTCACTCAGCCATTTACTTGTGTCGTTTTGTTTGTTTAATCTGCTCCTATACTGGGAAGCAGAATTAATCTAAATTCTTTGTTCCCATTTTAACTCAATACATACTTCCTCCTTCTGGTAGATCTTTCTCAAAAACTACATACATATAATTCAACCTTAAATATATATTTGGATCCCAATGTATAAATTTAGATTCATATAATTTAAATGAGATCTGCCTTGCCCTTCTGTATTGCGGAAATTATGCAGATTTCAGAGTCACAGACTGCAACTGATAGCTCAACCAAAACCCCTTCACATCTTAAAGTGTGCAACTTCCCATTTACACATGTGCTAGTCCTAATAGGCAAAATCCTGTGGTGTTTACACAGTGTTCTATCATGTCTTCTTTCAGAATTGACAGCAGAAGAATGGGACGGGACTGAATGAATAAAATCTAAAATATTCCCCTAAAATTTTTTCATGATCTTTCCTCTTCCTATCTCTTGCCTTTGTGCCTTACTTACCAGTTTTTGTATCTCCCGTATTTTTTTATTTTCTTAATCAACCTTCTGTATTGCTCTTTTTCACATTCTTTCTTTTCTGATTAGTTTTTCCTTTCTCACAATTTTTCCTTCCTCTTTTTAAAACCATCATAGGTGGTCACAGATGCCGTAAAAATGGTTGTAGAGAAAGTCTTACATAAGGATAACATTCCTGATAAGGTATATAGTTATGTAAAAGCAATAGAATGAAACTTCCTACCGTTAAATCAATCCTGCAAAAAGACATGATACGGATTAGTGCAGCTGGAGACTAGTGTTGAAGAGCTACAAATTGCTTCAAAAGGATCTTCTTCTAGAATTGATGGGATTTATTTTTTTTCCCCTTTCCTGGCAGAAGTATAGTTAATATTAGAAATTAGAGCTATATTCTGCATGTGTAACAAAGTACTATTTCTCAGTACAGAATTCAAAGAGAACTTTCTGAGGCATTAAAAGTGGAAACATTCATGTAATTATCCACACAACAAGTAATGTATCTCTTGAGCTATTTGGCATGGGGGTTCACTGGGGCCAAGGATTTAGTAGTTTTGGGAAAGGCTGACAGCGTTCTTTCATCTGAAAGAATGAATATATGAATACAAATGAAGATAGTTCTTTCGCTAGACAAGACTGGGCTTGACACAGCTCCTTCTGCATAGGCATGTAGCACTTTTAGACCCTTGGGTCTAAGACTCTTGGATACTTGCCAACTCCAGTGTCCTTTCTGTAAGAAAATTATCATCTCTGTTGTGTCTGCCACCCAAAAAGGATCTCTTCAACCTTGTATTGTTCTGTCATGCAAACAGCAGCAGAAGTCTTTATGTAGATAAATGAAGTCCCTTGAAGAAAGATGTAATCTAGTTAACTAAATACAAGTCCCTAGGAGTTTTGTGACACCTATTGTAATTAACCCCTCCTCCAGCACTCACTTGAGAATCACATGGATTTCCTAGAAATTCCTTTCAAATCTGCCAGCCCTTTGTGGATGCTTTGGTGTGTATTTCAAGCGAGGCAATCCAGAAAATAAAACAAACACCAATTTCTTTGTAACTTCTTCCATTTTTTTTCTTAACTTGAAAGTGTGCCAATACACACATTCTGTGCATATCCTCTTTCTTTCCCTCATCTGTCATAATGGAGTTATATAGTTTATATTTTTATGTGCTTAGATGAGTTTAGCTTTCATTGTGCCACTTACAACAAGTTTTGCTAAGAATAGAATATCACCTTGCATTAAGACTTCATTCTTATCCATATAGAAGAAATTTCTCTTATATTATATCAGGTAGAGTATTTGATTTTTTAAATAAAGATTTATGAACTATAGAATTTTTTTTCAGACAGCTGATTACTAGCTTTGATTCAACTGCTGTCTATCAATGGATGGGTTGCTATATATTTGTCCTTATTATCACAGAAAGGACAGGATTAGCAAACTTGCTTTTTGTATAGAAAACAAGATATAATATCGTCAGTAAGAAGGCCAGCGAGGAACATTTGTATATCTTGAAAGACAACACTTGTTTCACAAATTGCACTGTACTACAGTATTGTTAATATCTGTCATCATTTTAAACGCTGTCAGTCAACAGCTCAGTTTGCTATAAGCAAATGCTTCAAATCCTTCAAAGCCTGCACACATACAGAAATTTCTCAGTTACAGAGGTTAACAAACAGTTGACAAAAGCTTCTGTTTATGACGGACATCTTTCTGATTTTTACTAAGCTAGAATTGGCTGTCGACATCAACCAGATATTTGCTTTAATCTCTGTATTAACAGCATGTTATGGCAAGCAGTAGAAAAACTCACAGTCTTGGTCTTCTTATAGCGTGGCATCCACAGGAAATCTGGAATGTTGTGCCGAGGGTGGAGTGCAGGTGTCACAGTCAATAATCTCTGCTACAAGAATAAATATTTCCTCAGAAGGAATAATTACTATTTTCATACCTCTCAGAAGAATCCAGCCTTCATCCTTAAGGCAGTAAAATCCAATTTTCCTTGCACTGCTGAGAAACTAGAGCCTATTCAGGACAATTCATACAGTAGAAAGTCAAGTAAAATAACTTCCACTAGAGAGAGATTCTCTTAAGATAAGACACTTTCTTCTGTACCCTCTCAGTAGTACTCCTATAAGTGAATCAGCCTGCTCAGTAGGAAAGAACAGAGTGGAAATAGGTATAAAGGAAATAGATGTAATGGTACTAAAATCCAAAGTGAAATGAAAAATTCACTCCACTGAGCATTATTTTTGTTTTCGTTGTTTTTCCTTATCAAATAATTAATCTGCTAATAAGGTTATTAGGTCATTTCACCTCCTTAACAGGTTGTCAGAGAAACCAGAATTTTTAAGGGTATAGCATTGCAATTATTTATTTTCCATATAAAAAATGAAAGTGTGGAAGGCTGTTGTTTTAGCTATGGATACATGGTATAAACTGGAGATTTCAGGATATATGGAAGAGTTGTCAAAGTCTGTACATAAAGTGATTCATAAAACTTATAATAAAGCAGATTCTTGGCATAATTAGTATTTCAATGAGATTATTTAGAAAACTATTTCTTTCCCATATGATCTACTTTTCTAGATTTATGAAAACAAGATTTCATTTTTTGAAACATTTTTTATGAGAAATTACATATCTTCTTTAAAATTCTCAAGAGTTTCATCTCCAGGGAAGATGATCTTGTACAGATGGCCAGTGTCCAGAACAGCACTGTTGGTGTAGGCAGTCTTCACTCTAGCTCTGCCTATGTTCCAAGACAGTGGCAAGCTAACGAACAGCAGTTCCAAAGCTTGTTTATTCAAGAAGGCAAACATTCTAACTGAAGAAAGAAAAAGACTTCCATATAGGAACTGACATTTTTTCTACCAGTTGGAACACGTGTAGCTGGTACACTTCTACATACAACCAAGCAGACCAATACAGTCATTTTAAAATTAATATTGAATAACTTCCAATAGGTATTGACCCTGTAACTCTATCTGAACCAAAAGAAATGAATTTTTTTTTTCTTACTATTGTATTCAAACAAAGGTTTAGATGTCGACATAGAATATCTTCTATAGCAAAAAGAATTTCCATGGTAAAAGAGTTATTTATTATTTACCTTACATAAAAGTGAAATTTATGTTCTGTGATACATTGAATCAGAATAGACATCAACTGATCATGTCATTTTTAAATCCTGCCTGAGTATGAATTTATTTCATTTCTTGTTACTTGACAAGTATTTGGTGTAAACTCTTCTAAGTTATGTCTATAGTAGAGAAGATCACCAGAAAATTATGTTTTGAGTCACTCCCTGGATTTACCTGTGTCTGTGTTCTGACATTGAGGACTAGCTGGCTAGAGAGATAACTGAAGCTGTTTGAACTGAAACAAACAAACAAACAAGCAAAAAAAAAAAAAGAAAGAAAGAAAAAGACAGACAGACAGACAGACAGACAGACAGACAGACAGACAAAGAAAGAAGGAAAGGAAAGGAAAGGAAAGGAAAGGAAAGGAAAGGAAAGGAAAGGAAAGGAAAGGAAAGGAAAGGAAAGGAAAGGAAAGGAAAGGAAAGGAAAGAAAAGAAAAGAAAAGAAAAGAAAAGAAAAGAAAAGAAAAGAAAAGAAAAGAAAAGAAAAGAAAAGAAAAGAAAAGAAAAGAAAAGAAAAAAGAAAAGAAAAGAAAGGAAAATGACCTTAAATGTATAATTTTATTAAATGGAATTCAAGTTAATGATCTCAGGAGATTCACACAGTACTGTATTGCTGAAAGACGAGCTCTTCATTTTTTCCCATGCAACAAACTCTTGAACTCAGCATGTAAATAAAGCCTTTCTAGAAATATGTTGTATCTTTTGTAGTTTCCATGCAAACAAATAGGAGGCATTACTTTTGGAGCAACCTACGGATATAAAGCATTCTTATGAGTTCCATTTAGGAACTCCTGTGAAATTCTCAGTAAGTGATATTCAATACTGCTGCCATGTCAATTGTTGATTTCTGTTATAAGCAGAGGAACTTTGTAGCAACATCTTGTTCTTTAACTTACGTGTGTGGTGAAGTTAAGGGATATCCCAATAAATAAACAAGATTTGGACTCGGGCTGTTTAGTAATAAAAGTTTATCTTCATCCCCATCCAGACTACTGATGTACTCATTAGAATCAAAAGGCTCCCAATTCCTGTTTAAATGAAGACTCTTTACACTTTCTTCAAGGGTGGCAGAACTGACTTCAGATAAAGAGAGCTGTGTTAATATGAAGAAATTATAACAGAAGGTTGAGATTTATCTCACTTAAGACATCCAAAGGTTGCACATGTACCTTGGCTCTTTCTATCATCAGTGAAAAGAGCTGGGGGCTCCAGAGAATGATTCATCTTAACTCTCCTAGACATATGTCATGGTGAGATGAATCGCACTCTGAAGGTACATGTTTCTGTCCTGCAACTGTGAATGAATCACAAGATGACTAAATCAGACTAGAAAACTTAAAGCTGATTTTCCAAAATCTAAATGGGAGCAGACGAATAACACTTCGAGTCTTTTTTTTAATCTTTTTCAACTTAAAGAAAATAAATTATGTCAATATATTGTCTTTCAAAGAACATAACTGTCATCAAAATTAAATGGAGCAAAAATTGCAGATAAAGCAGTTTTTAAAGATCTTTACTAGTATCTTTAACCTAGAGATAATTTTTTTTCTTTTTGAGGTATAATGGAAAATGAATACAAAGATTAATATCTGTGAACATTTAGCATAATGTACTATAATTTATTTCCTGCTACGTTCATGGTCAGATTCTTCACACTTAATTTCACCAAAGTGAAAAGTGATCTACCTAAAATTTAGGCACTTACAAGTTAAACATGTACTTAAGCTTCTTACTTATGTAGACCCTAATAGAGTCACTGTTGAAATAAAAGTGCTTCCAGGAAATTTATCATGTCACCTTAAAATAAATATCCATAGCAGGTAGAATAAATTGTCATTGCTAAGGAAAACTACATAGAAGGTTTAAATAAATAGTTTTGAAGAATTATCAGGAAGAGAAGGAAGCTTAAGCCATTTTCTTTGCACATGGAGATAGCCTCAAAATCACACTCTGTGGTACTTATGGGCATCTTTAAATATATCAGTATCTGTTAGAAGTACAATAATTCCAGACACAAACAGTTCACAATTTCTTGACACAGGTTATCAGTAGACTGACTAGAGAAGGTGTACTTTTGCACCTGCTACTCACCAAAAGGAAATTACTGTCTGAAGACAGGAAGGTCAAGGGTAATCTTGGCTGCAGTGACTATGAAATTGTGGAGTTTAACATCCTTAAAGAACTGAACAAGAGAAAGTTGATTTGTCTACGTAAGAAAAGCAGCTTTTTGCATTTTCAAGGACCTGCTTAGAGAATGGACCTGTGGGAAACTGTCCTGAAGGAAAAGGGAAAACTTGCTGATCTTCAAGGACAGCCTTCTCAGAGCTCAACAGGAGCTAAGCTGCCTAGAGGAGTCTATGGGAGTGAATGAATACCCACTATAGAGTAACATATGCTTTGGTATAATTTAACCCTCCTGTACATGCACAAATGAATGGGATGTGATGGATTGCATCCAAGGATGTTGATGGAACTGGATGATGTCATAGCAAGACTGCTATATATCATCACAAACAATCATGGCAGTTGAAGATTTACAGTGACTGGGAAATCACCATTTATTATCATGGTTAGGGGTTGGAGCGTAGGTTATGCAAGGATTGTCCATGAGAGTCAAGTCTGTTCAGCACATGGAAGAAAAGACTCAGTGAAATCTTACTGCTTTCTGTAATTACCTGACCAGAGCATACTGTGATGGGCTTGTGTGACAAGGTTAAAAGGGACCCACTGCTGGGCAGAACTGAGCCATGAGGAATGCTGGGTGCACCTCTGTGAGAGCAGATTTAAGTAAGGGAAAAACTGCTGCACAACAGCAACTGGGATAGGGGAGTGAGGACACATGAGAGAGGGGAAAGCCCATTCTTGGAGATTCAGAAAAGCAAAGTAGACAAACATGAAATAAATCATACTTCGTCAGAGCGCTTAGACTATAATTAGTAATGCTCAGATATTCACAAGCATGTGCTATTGCTTTAGAATATCAGTTCAGTGAAAATATAACAGTTACTATGAAAGGACTTTACAGACCTTTCCTGTCTTTAGAACAACAGGAATGCCCCATAAAGGCATTTTTTCTACCTCAGGAGCAGCGACAAAATACATTTGAAATGTAATTGAATTAAACTTGAATTAAACTTATGAACTCAGATTTCATGCGTGAATTGTTCAACAGTAATTCAAAGTTAAGCAAAACTATAGAAAAAATGATGTGAACTAGAAAAAAATAAGAGAAGAGAAGAGAAGAGAAGAGAAGAGAAGAGAAGAGAAGAGAAGAGAAGAGAAGAGAAGAGAAGAGAAGAGAAGAGAAGAGAAGAGAAGAGAAGAGAAGAGAAGAGAAGAGAAGAGAACAATAGCTCAGTTAGAAGGGACCTTCAAAGGTCATCTGGTCCAACTGCTCTGAAACCAAATATGTTGGCTTGAAACAAAATATTTTTTATCATCTCTTTTTAAGTTTGAAAACCACAATATTTTCATCCTCTTTTCTCAAGTGAAGAAAGTGAAGTTCACCTCCTTACCTTCCCAGCCAGTCCTTCCTAAAGTGCCTGTTTCCATTCCTGGAATGTTTCCTGTCACATGAGTTAACCCACCACATCTCTGATCCCAATCATATTGTAACTCTACCATTTCACACAGATTTCTAATTTTTTCTCCTTGTTCTTGTGTGCATCTGTATACAGGCACTTCAGAGGCACAAAACCATGATGGTTTCCCAGAAAAACTGTGAGAGTTTCCCTCTTAACACTGTAGGCACATCATTATTTGTTCACACATGTTTAGGGCTGCCTCCTTCAGTCCTTCCTTACAGTTTTCAAGGTATCTCCTGTCCACCTCACCCTGCACCCTTTGCTTGCCAATCTGGTCTGCTACTTCCTCATTTGATTGTGGGACATTAGATCTTTCCCTCATTGTTCCTAGTTTAAAGCTTTCTTTACTAGAGCAACCCCCCTTTGTATAAAGTTCTATAAGGTGGTTCCCATTTCCTCTTACTAGTCCTCAGTCCCCAGAGAGTATCTCATAGTTGTAAAACCTGAATTCCTGTTGCAAACACTAGATGTGCAAACAGGTCCAAGTAATAACTGTAGTTTTAATTGGTTTATAGATTTTCCAACTCCCCTACATGGTATCTTGTTAATATGAGGACTATATTAATTCCCAAGAAGAGACTTTACAGTTAAAAATTTACAAAGATAAGAGGTTTTTTGTTCTTACAACTTGCAGTTAACATTAGCAGTGGAATATTTATTGGAAAATCATATGACTCTCACAGAGGTCAGTGCTCTTTTAGTATAAAAAGAAAAGAGAAGAAAATAAAAAGCTTTAAAAGCCAAACTAACAAGTGTGTGCTTCCCACTGGGCTTGTGAATGCTTTCCTTGCTGTACCTTGTTAAATGTAAATTTTAAAAAAAGTCAAGTAGATACCTGCTGAGAAACATGTAGTTTTACTGTCTAACTGGGCCATATCCAAACCTGTCACAAAGGGTAAGACACTTGAGTAATCTAAAAATTATGATAATGATCAGTCGTGTCAATTTACTGCTCTGCCCCTCTAGTTCCTGGCGCAGCTCATCAATGAAGCTTAGAAGATGTCAAAAGTATTGAGCTCAACCTTTGTAATGAAAGGAATTTATCTCTAATGATGAGATTTGTCTCACACATATATAGTAGTAGGACTCAGTTAAGACACCTACATTTTGATTATTGACTGTATGGGATTACGGGTTTCTAACATCACTGCCAGGGGAAATCTTATCTATACCATCACCAGATTAAACTAGAAATGATTAAACTGACCAGATGCCTGATTCCTGATTCAGTTGTCTGAGGGATGGCAAGTATCTAACAAGCTCAGAGGTTCCATATGCAGAGGTACTTAACACCTAAGGATAGTAGTTATGTTACAGCAAACATGAGATCTGTGCCCCTCTGCAATGATTTCTGGAAGCTGGGAGTGCCCTGTGAAGGTGTCCTGTGTGCAGGAGGTGGTTAAGGAGAGCAATTAGCTAATTTTACTACCTAAACTTACATAGGATGATGAATTTCTAGATTATGGCTTCACTGATTACTTATTTTATTTATTTCTTTGGTTTTCCTTCCAATCAGCCAATGCAGTCACTTGTAATAATCCAACCTCTGTCACATGGCAGAAAATGTCCTGCAATAAGCATCACTAATGAAGTACCTAAAGCCTTCTCCTCAACTCTTGTTGATGTGTCAACCTTTGCTGGCACATGAACTGATAAAAGCAGGGCTTTTATAGGTTTCAAGCACAACAAATCTTGATCCATTGTTAAGGCTGTTAATTGCTATGTAACACATACCAATACTACCACCAGAGGTACATTCAAATATTTCCATTACATAGATGTTGCATTTTGAAAATTATTGGATTTATTCTGAATAGTGCGAAAGAAATAAAAATAAAATTCCTTGTCAAATATGCCCTGTTTCAGCAATTGTTTACTGACACATCTAAAAGGAATGCTTACTGAATTCACAATCAAAAAAGACAAAATAGCTATTTTAATATGAAAATCACTGATATTTCAATGTCTTTATTTACGCAAATTTTAAATCCAGCTAAATATTTCCACCCTTTCAAGAAATACGAAATTTCATATGACTAATTCTTAACTTTTCCCACTGCTTTCCAACACTTGTCTTAACAGTTGCCTTGTAATCCTGTGTGGAATGTATTTATTAGGGGTTATGTACCAAGTGCTCATAATATATTTTGATTTTGTTTTAAAAATGCTCTGAACTAAGTGTTTGCCAAAGTACTAAAATTTCACTTTATTCTTTGCGAATATCCAAAATGCTTAGGGTACCTACACATTTATTTTGTTTTCCAGTTATTCTTTTTTTCTAAAGTCCAACACTCCATGGAATTTTTCCATCATTTTACACTAATGAGAATGAAGGATTGAGGTGACAGAGAGTGCCTTTCTTTCACGTGATTGATGGAACCAAAATGATTAGGACAATACAAATTTCTTCAGTGCTCTGTTCTGTACCAAACACAGAAACCTCTTCTATTCACGAAGACAGAACTGGTGGGCTTACCAGCCACACACATACAACAATAAAACATATTTTTGTTATGTCCAGAGTCATGCATTTAATTTACAAACTAACAGTTTTCATCACGCCACTGCAACTCTTTACTCCTACTCGTGATATTTTGCACTCTTCTTCCTGTGTGATAAACCACTCCAGTCTTCTCAAAGCAAAAATAGATCTACTATGACACTAAATAATAAATAAGAAAATAATCATCTCATTTGGTGACATCTTATGAATGTTACCTTTCTTTCCTCATGCCGAGGTAACATTAGGCTAAGGTTTTAAGTGACTGGTAAATGTGGTCTTGTTTGAAATGCAAAACAGATTTCAGGATTCCAGATAAAACCTATGATAATTACTCTTGACATAGAAAAAGTCGGTGTTCCTGGCAGCTCAGCTGAGGCTGGACCTCCACGTTGCTTGATTTGCTAGATCCTTGGAGACGTCTTGAGTTCTCTAGGATGTCTCTAATAGCACCAGTTGCCTTTGTTGAACTAGTGAGTCTTGCTTTTGTGACTAGCATGTTTAATCTTTCTCCTGACACCTCTTCACAAGAGATGTAAAAATATAAAATTCACTAGATGTTTTAGTCTTTTTCTCAGGGTGAATCGTTACCTTCATATTCACTGTTTATGGCATAAAAAGACCAGAGAAAAACGTTTGTTGTAAGAGATTACACTTCTTTGTACGTATGTAGGTGAGTGACTCTCAGCATAGCATGATCAATGAAGATCCCTCAGATTAAACGCAGTGGGGTGAAACCAAGAAATTTGCTGCTGTCATAGGAAACCTGAGATAGCATGGCATCATTGCAATATCAATATGGAATGTTCACCACAAAATCATCCCTCTTCTCAAATGAAAACAAAGGTTAGAAGTGTAATTAGAAGAGGAAATATTGACTGCGTTGAAAGGTACGGAAAGTTTTCTATCTTTTCCACCTATTTTCAAATAGTGGTGGGAAGGGATTGGAGAATGTCTTCCTGACTGTTCTTATCACACAGGCAAGTTCTTCTCCACCTGGCAAGATAGGCATGTAGATTCTACCCCTGAGAACTGAGAAAATGGTGACAAGTCAGAAAAAAGATATTTCTTTCTTCCACAAAAAGGTTTTTCTGGTGTGGCTGTGGATACAGAAGATCACAGGGACATCTATGCTTCCCCTTTTCAAAAGAAACATAATAGATTTAGATAATTTGATTTGAATTCTGGTAAAACCTTATATAAGTGTGGCAGTAAAATGTTTTTAGACAGTTCTTTCAAATAGGAAACGTATACTAAATATTTCAGTTAAAACAGTTAATCCTGCTTGTAAAACACAGATCAGATGAAAGATCTTTACCATTCTTTACATTCTACTTGAATGCAGGCTTTTCTTAATGTGCTGGTTCTGTCATTTTCTTATCATAAAAAATATAAGAAAATCACTCAACAATAGCAACATTAATTTTACTTTATATATTCTTCCCATAGATTGTTCATTGCTGTATATTCTAAGATTAAGTTATGTTATCTAACTGAAACAATTTCTAACTTAACTTTGATTTCAGGTTTTTAAACTGTTGTTTGGCTCATAGATTCTTGTATCCATGGTAACAAGCTTTGCATACTCCATCTTAAATATTATCTCACTAAAAAGCGAAACACTTGAAATGGAAAGAACTTCATGTCAGAACTTAATTGTATTTCAGATAGACAATTATGAACAAGAGGTCAGATGCGTAGTGTGTTTGCTTCTGTATGTACTGTAATTACATCTCTGTAGCACAATGTATTTTTATGGCTCAAGGTTCTTCAAAGTGGAAATCAAAGTGCTGCATCTTCATTTACTAAATGCTAATGCATGCTTATTAGAAAGACATAACAATACAAATATTTAACAATGACGCAGAATTCAGTAAAGTGCTCTCAGCTTAATCAGTTTGTTTTCATCTTTTTCTTTATTTTAATTTTCACTGGAATTCAGCAACAAGCAATTGGTCTGAACAGAAATACAGGGATAGAAATCAGCACTTTATACACAGACTGCAACTCAACTCCAAGTTGTGGTGAAACAGAACAGTAAATTCAGCATAGGGAGTGAAAAGAAGCTAGTACTGCTCCTTGAGAGTGACCCTCCAACCTAGAACAGCTCCCCATTCAGCAAAACAAAATCAGCTTTAAGAAAAACAACAGTATCTTCTGAAATGTCACCAGCAATTGTAAACAAATTTATTTTTGAGTCCTGGCTTAATAGGACCTTAAATTGTGCTTGAAAGTTTGGTGCAGAATAATAGAGATATCAGAGCTGAGGTTGTAATACAAACAGCTGCTAATTTTAGAATAGGTTAGAATTTTTATCAGTTTTATATTAGTTTCTAATGTACACATACTTTTAGGAAGAGTTAGGGCAGGCACTTAGTCATCAAAACTCAGTCTTAATATTTGAAAGTACCACATGTATATTTCTTTCTTCTGTAGCAATAGTCAAATAGAGAATAAATCATCAGACATGGTGATGATAAATGTTCAGAATTATTTGTAGTAAAACAGGAAAACACCATGATTTTAAGATGCAGAATTTAGTTGAACACTGCATGGAATTCTCTCCATTAACTTTTTAAGCAGAAATGCAGGAAAATATGCAACTATTAGAGTTTATTTCATATCATACGCTCTGTTCTGAGAACCTGACAGAGAGCAGGTGGCATGAGGGGGAGCAGCTCTTTGAACTGTAGAACAAAGAAGGGAACTAAAGCCCCAGGAATTTTCACATCAACATGTGAATAGGGCCTAAAAGGAGATAAGAAAGAGACAATTGGATAGGTGGATGGGAAGGCTGTTTGCCTGGCTGGCGGTGCTTATCAGCATGGGCCCCAAGGGAAAAAGATAGAATGTACCCATAACTTGAAGATGAAGCCACAGAAAAACAAGGCTGGCCGCTGATTGGAGAAGAGTCTGAATGAAAGTAACCTTGAGATCCCCGAAATGAGGATCCATGACCCCCCGCTCAATTTGACTCGAAAGAAGGTGACCAAAAATGAAAGAAAGATCATGTGAAGGAAGGACTGTATGAATATGCATAGATGATTACAAAATGTAATGAATATGTAGTAGAGTGTAGTGAATATGTAAGACTCACTGTAATATAATCAACATACTTGCCAGACTATTTCAGGAATTCCTAGATGGAATGATCCCCGGCACTGCCCCATGCGCTAATAAAGAATACCTGCTAACAAGAGATCAAACATCTCGTTGTTAGTTCTCCGGGAGCCTTTGCTCCATATCAAACCTAGAGTTCTTCACCATTGTTTCTATCTGAATAAAAAAATTTCAAAATGTTAACAGACTTATTGATTTATCTTCTTATGATATATTCAAAGAAAGATACATCTTGATTTCAGATAACTACCTTTAGCCAACATACCAATTTGCAGATGCAGTTCAGCTTTTCCTAATGTGCTTGAGGGACATTGCTACACATTGAGAGTCGTATAGCTCAAAATAAGAAATAAATGGGCATATTCAAAGAAGAAATCGCTCCTTAATTTGACAAAACTTCTATTACACTTTGCTGATATCGGAAGGAATCTGTGTTGAAATCCCTTTATGCCGTGTGAATGTAAAGGACAGAAACAGGAGAGGTTGGCATTACAATTTTGTTTCCAAGTTTATAATTTTTTCTGAGGAGACGGCTCTTATGGAGAGAGACAAGCATTTTGTGCAGCTTACTGTTAATGAGTTTTCTCTCTTAACAGAGTCTTTTATTCCTTATTGCTTGTTTGTTCTCCTTATTCTTATTTCTGCTCTACTCATTTATTATGTTTCTCTTTGATTTTTGTGTTCAATATTCTTTTTTTTTTTTAATGTTAAGCATGCATGTAAAGCACAAATTGAATACCAAACTAAGGTCAACAGCTCCAAGTAACATGTATGATACTTTCTTCTATTTAACACTCTCTTTGTGATTTACCTACAAATTATCCCAAGCTTTTTCCTAAACCACTGTCACTGGACTCAGGTCCTTAAAAAAAAAAAAAAAAAGGGAATAACACCAAAAAAACCCCAGCAATCTAACACTCAGTCAATAATTGATTTTGGCTAACTTCATCTTCTGACATTGAAATTCTAAAAAGTAAAAAGAAATGTTCAAGCAAAAGAAATTCACACGCAACCAATTTTGCTAGATCTGACTTAGACGTTCAAGGTCACAAATTGTTCCTGAAAACCTTGGGTTTATCTCTCCAAAACAAAGCCCAAGATCAAGGACAGACACTTTCAATTTCCAAACAAAGACTGAGCATGATTATACCCTGCATGTAATAAGACAGCATGTTGTTTTAAACTCACCAGGTGAGTACTTTCCAGAAGATCATCTTCATACAATAAATATGGGATTTTATCTATACTTTAGGCTCCTACGTGCTGTGATAAAAAATACATTTCTAAGAAAAATCTTCCACATACTTACATAGACATATAACATACATCCAAACTGTTCCAACTTCTAATTTTCATATTTTTCCCCTCATATCTTTTGTTATAGATTTTAATAAAGAAGAGAAATTAACAGAAAAAAAATTAAATAGTCAAATTAGAACAGCGAAACGTTCTTTAGTGTTGCTTTCTTATGTCCATAGGACAGACTGCAGATTTCTACAGGCAACGACAGTCAATATTTTTAATTTCAGTAATTAACTCTTAGATTGTCTCATAAAAACAATTAGAGAAAAACATGGTGTTACTTGTGTGCAATAACATTGTTAAAGTCTAATACTTTTCAGTGTTTAGATTCCTTCTCTTTTCTAACAAAGATATCTTTCTCGATTTAGGGTATTTTACCATCATCTTAAGTCTACAGTTCTGGCAGTTTAATTATAATTCTAAATAAACACAGTAGAAATTAATGGAATGAATGACATTTCATACATCTCCTTTGCCGAAATTTTTTAACATTTAACAAATGTCAGTACTTCAATAAATGTCAGCTTTGACACATATACTGTCCACTAATCCACTAGAATACAGTGTGCATATTGAAAGGAGGTTTGCCTTGTTTTGTTTTCTGCCTGAAGCAAGTCTCTCAAGACCTGATAACCCACAAGTAATTTGCGCACTACCTGTTTGAATCTTGGCTTTGAATGAATGACAGTGCCTAAAATATTTGCACTTGGTTCTTGCTCATTTAAAATTGGCTATCCTACTAGAAGCTTAGACTGAAATCAAAGCTCATCACATTTATCCTGGTTTTCAACAGGAATAGAATTAATTTTATACCTGGTAGATGGCATGGCGATGTGTTTTGTATTTAGGACTAGAAGAAAGTTGATAATGTACTAATGTTTTAGTTGCTGCTGAGCATTGCTTACATTTAGTCAAGGGCTTTTCAACTTCTAACACTGCTCTGCTGGTGCTGGCGGGACACAGTAAGCTGGGATGGGATAGACGCAGTACAGCTGATCCAAACTAGCCAAAGGCATGTTCTGTACTGTATGATGTCATGTGGAACAATAAAACTGGAGGAGTTAGACAGGGGAGCTGACACTGATTGGGGACTGGCTGAGCATAGGTCAGCTAGAGGTGTTCATTTGTGCTGTACATAATTTGTTTTGTGCATTTTTGCTGCTGACTTTTTTTCCTTTTTATTTATTTTTAATGTTCTATTTTTCTTTCTTATTAAACAGCCCTTACCTCAACCCATAAGTTCTTGTACTTTTTTGTCATTTCTCTCTCCCTTTCCGCTGTGGGGAGGGTGAGTGAATGGCTGTGTTGTGTTTAGTTCCCTGCTGGCCAAAATCTCAACAGTATAGTTTTTTTATTTTTTTCTCACATTGTCTGAAATGCCATGGCATCCATTCTAATAGAGCCTTGACCTGAAGTTCCCACTCTCCTATATTCTCTAGACGATCTTATTCATTGAATTATTTCATGTAGTAGTGAAGATTTCTCTAAAATCAAAATTTCCTTTGCATTTAAGACTCTGATGTCACAGCTTGAAGGTAATCTGTCCCTTCCAAAAACCTTTTACCAGTCTCTGAAACAGTCTTTTCAAGAGATAATGTAATAGCTTCATTTCTTTTTGGAATGATGTTTTGTTCCTGTGCTTCTTTAAAGAAGGCTGACATCTAGAATAAAAATAAAAATGATATTGTGCTTACTTACAGACTGTAAATGATGCAAATCAGAAAAAAAGAGTGAACAGGTGGAAGACCGTCATTCAAAAGTGAAAAACTGCTTTCCAGAATTCACTCTAGCAGAAATTCTTCTACGCTTTTTAGGTTTTGTCGTTTCTACTTAGAAAAATCTTTCTCCTCTCAATTTTTTAGACAAGTACTAATATATGTTTTTAAATATTTAGTTTTAAAACATTACCATACATTTTTTCTCTGAAAATATTAATACTTCAGAAAAATCTTTTAGTGTAATGAGAGTTATGTAACTTACCAAAAGTTTGTAGGTATATACAGGGACATATAAGAGACACAAAACATCAGTGTAACTAGAGTATTCAAAACTGCTCCCCAGTAGATGAACAGCAGGATGAGAAGGAAAGCAGGAAACCCAGTCTGCCAAAAAGTGATTTAGGCATTTACTTGGGAAGAGAAGAAAAGGACCATATGCCTGGACTGTTGTCTTTTTGTTTGTTTGTTTTTTATATTTTGCCCCAGTAATCTCACAAGAATGTTTATACAGTTTAAATGAGAGGATCTGAAGGCACAGTTCTGCCTCATCCAGACAGACAATATCTGAATCACCAGGGGCAGAGATCTGAAATATTAGTACATCTTTATCTTCTGTAAACTAAATATAGGCCCATACTTCTAGCATTGGGGCAACAATAAGGTAGAGAGTCTGTATATAGCTATTGACCTATTTTGAATTGGGAGATTTCCTACCTAAGTTGTTTTGTTTCCCTTCATCTCATGGTTCTATAACACCTCTATAATAACATATTTATTAAGAAGCATGTCATTAGAAACCCATATCCGAATGGCCTCTCTCAGAGAGTTGCGGTCGATGGCTCAATGTCCCAATGGAGACCAGTGATGAGTGGTGTTCCTCAGGGATCAGTACTGGGACAGGTACTGTTTAACAACTTTGTCAGCGACATGGACAGTGGGATTGAATGCACCCTCAGCAAGTTTGCAGATGATGCCAAGCTGTGTGGTGCGGTCGACACACCAGAGGGAAGGGATGTTATCCAGANTCAGCCTGGAGAAGAGAAGGCTGCGGGGGGACCTGATAGGAGCCTTCCAGTACCTGAAGGGGGCCTACAGGAAAGCTGAGGAAGGACTTTTTACAAGGACAGGTAGTGTCAGGACAAGGGGTAATGGCTATAAACTGAAAGAGGGTAGATTTAGACTAGATATGAGGAGGAAATTCTTCCCTGTGAGGGTGGTGAGACACTGGAACAGGTTGCCCAGAGAAGTCGCCATGTGGCCATTTTTAGCTCACTGTAAAAGGAGCAAGTGATCGGACTCATTTCTCATTGGTTGGTTTTGTTATTGAAGTCCAAGATCATCAGTTTGAAAACAGTGTCTCCAACGGATGTGAAAGGAACTTAACTATTCTTTTAGGTAATTCATTCTGAATGACTGTACAAGCTTCACGTATCTATTTTCAGTTCATGCATCATCAAAGTTAGTCACCTCAAGTTGGTGGTCTGACTCTCCTCTGTAGTCTTCTTGCTTGCTGCAGTGACTTCATAGAGAATGTTGAATATGACACTTTAATGTTTTTATAGTGTTCTGTTGCCAAAAGAACCACAACATTTAGTTGAGCATCTGTGAAAAGTGAAAAATGCTCATGAGAAAATACTCATGATCCAAGGTATCTCAGATAAACTGTTTTATCTAATGCTTTTCTGTCTTTATCTAATGTTGGCCTTTTGTGCAAAATTTGATCTTCTTTATCATGTTTATCTGTTGAATGTCATTGAATCCTGAACTGAATTTCAAGCTTAAAGTATTCTAGAGGCTTCACTTAATGTACTTAAACATAAATAATTGCATCATTGAATTACTTCATTCATTTAGAGTAAACGCTTACTGGACATAAGGAATCAGAAATAAGGAAATAAGGAATTTTTCTTCTTAAAACAGTGGAAATGGTTACATTACCAGTAAAGAAACAATCTATCATCTTTTTCCATAGTTTTACCATAATCAGAATCATATATTCCATAAAGTGGAAAAACAGAGAGTCATTCATTATTTATGTTTGTAAATCATTTACATTTAGAGAATACAACAAGCTGATGGGACTTCCATGCTGTGAAATAACAACTTACCATCTTTTCGAGACAAGAACTATTTTGTATGCTGTGCCATCAAAAAACTCATTGCAATGGTTCAACTGAGGGCATGGTACGAATAAAATGAATCTCAAAACTGCTTTGTGTCTTCAGAGGATTCTTTCTGCCAATAATGTTTATCTGATCTATTTAGTGTACTAATTTCTGTAATGTCTCCAGATGCATTATTCATTAACAATCAACACCTCTAAATTGTGCTCAAAAAAGAATATTTGAAACATTTTTCATATATATAGAGAGAATTGTACTGGGATTTAAAATAAATGTCAAAAAAATTGCAGTCAACTGAAAACATCTCTTACTGCATTGCAGATCCTAAGCAACAACTTCATGAGAAACAACAGATTGCAATGAGCGGCACAGAAACAGACAGCATCCAAACATTGACCAGCATGCTGTTAAATTAGATTTCTTAAATGATCGCTGCCTGCTACTTTCTGTGTGTTGTACATGCAGGCCACTGTGCATCTTCATCTATTTTAAGACTGCTGCATGCAAATATTCAAAGAAGATCATACAAGGAAACCCACTAGATGAATGGCATAATAGTTTAAGTAAATCAAATAAGGAAAATAACAATAGGAGATGCTGATGTCTACAGAAAATATATCTGGTTGCTCAAACTGAAACAAATATTATGTCCAAATGACAGAGAAAGGAAAAAGGTTTTAAAGAAAATATTTTAAAGACAAAGCTGAGAATGAATATTTCTTTTCAGTTAAAAAAAACTAGATAGAAAGGTATATTTGGAATGTTTCACTGGAATTTCTGGACTTTCATCTTTGTGAGCAATTATTTAGTAATCAATCTCATGCTCCAAAATGGTCTGAAATTATGATATCTCATTCCATAGAGATGGAAAAAAATATATATTTAATTCATAACTCAGACAGAAATTTTACACGTGTAACATTAGGATACATCCATTATTCAGTTCTGATTAGATGAAAGTTGTGGGCTTTTTTCTAACACTAGAGTGAACTCGGCAGTGAGAAGTGATGCTCTTAAAGTTACAATAACATACCAATATCTAACTGTGAGTGGATATTATTTCACAGAATCACAGAATTGCAGGAGTTGGAAGGGACCTCTGGAGACCATCGAGTCCAACCCCCCCTGCCAAAGCAGGTTCCCTAGAGCAGGTTGCACAGGTAGGCATCCAGATGGATCTTGAATATCTCCAGAGAAGGAGAATCCACAACCTCTCTGGGCAGCCTGTTCCAGAGCTCAGTCACCCACACTGTGACGAAGTTCTTCTACATATTTGTGTGGAACTTCTTATGTTCCAGTTTATGGCCATTTCTCCTGTCCTATTACCTATTTCTTTCATAGTTGTTTCCAAAACTGCCCATTGCTCATTGCCATGTGTGATATTTAACCCAGTAATTTTCCTCAGGTGCTGACATTGGAAGATACACAGAAGTTGTGGTGATGTGTATAGACTGAGCGTATGCTAGTTCACTTGAACCTGACTGTAAGCAAGTGGACTGTGACCAGGGAAAAGACTTTCTGATCTGGGGCTAGGATCCACTGAACCATCTCATCTCTATTGCAGTCCTGGCAGTGGACCTGTTCCCATTATTTGGTAAGGAATTAAGCCCTCCTGGAGCCCTGAGCAGTGAGTAGGGATTTCTGTGTTTTTGTTCTATCTCTCATGAATACAGCACAGTGCATTAGTTATTCGGAGCACCTTTATGTATGAATGTAATTCAGCTAAGGACTCAGCTTGTACAAGGACAGAATAGGTGGAACAGACTGGTGGAAAGTAAATGTGGTGGGTAGAGGTTGCAAATCACATTTTGTTTAATGTAAAAAGCATCACAGGTCTGTAGCTGAACAACAGGGAGATCTTCAGGTGCCAAAACAGTCTATCACTACCTGAAATGCTCTAAGGTAGCTCTCTAGCCTCCCACTCTACCTTCAGATGGCAGACATCTTGTGTAGGTTTTGCATCAAGCCACATTAAATTGTCTCAGATAGCATAAATCACCCCAAAAGAAAAAACGATAATGCTTAGACTGCAAAATCCCATTCAGGGTGTTATTGTTGATTCTAGCAATGGCTATGGGTGTGATACAATTTTTTTTTTTCCCTCAATGTGGAAAGAATGAGTAGAGAAGTAAAAACTTCTATGTGAGAAGTGAGAGGCTGAACATTTTCCATTTTTGCAGAGTAAAGGTCAGATGTTGATGTTTCATTCCTCTGATTGAAATGTCAGAGGTACAAGATCGTTCATAGAAACAGAATATCATATCTAGAAAAGTGAATTAAGTCTCATTTTTGAATTATCACTGAACAATCTGTATAGGAAGAAGTGTCAGGAGCTGGCAGGTGTGACAGGAAATGAAGTAGCCAGAGGGATTGCCTTTTTTCCAATACAGTTGTTCTCTGTGAACTGTAGAAATTCACTTGTTTAGTTAAACAAAAGACAGAGACAACTCACGAAGGCTTCACAGCTATAATTATCTTTGATCTGATATGTTTGAGAGCTTCAGCAAAGGCAAACAGAAAACAATCAGTGAAAACAATCTCTATGGATTTGCAAGTCTGCTAAAAGAAGACAGGCTCAATGAGTCCCACATGTTTTCCTGTTCCACCAGGAGAAATTAAACTGTTTACAGCAAGGGGCATCGATTCCACACAAATCTTGCACTTACCAGTACAAGAGGAACAGCCAGTGTCATCTTGTATTCAAATGCCTCTTTAGATCTCAGCCTTCTTGTAGATGAAAGAGAAATTTTCAATAATCATAAAACTTCAGAATACTATTTATACAAACGTAAGTGTAAATGGCTTGTTGGAAGATTGTTACTTTTATGGGACGACTGTTTTGCTTTCACTTTGGAAGGTTACTTCCCCAAAGTGCTGACTCTGCAGCAGAGAGCTTTGGCAGATCAAAACTGCCTGGTGTTGTAATATTACTACCAGCAATATTTCATTACAGAAGGTGGCATTTGTGGTAATATGATCCAGACACGAAGAACAACGAATCCAAGGCTAAACTAAGAATATTCCTTCTGTCTTGATTTCAAAAGGAATTCACAGTTGCTGGTATATTTCAGAAACATTTACATGGCTATCTAAGTATCAAGTGGACCTCCATATATCCATGAGTTCATGGCCATCATCTATGTTCCTGGCTGTCAGCTCCCTAACTCAAACAACAGAATTACTCGCTGACAATGATGAAGACATTGTAGTTCATGTCTACATCTGAGACAACCATCTGTTGTCTCCTGATAACCAACGCACAAGTATCTACTTTATAATTAGATAGTTATGCCTAAGAAATGTCTACTCATGATTATAATGTCTCCAACCCAGAGTAGTTGGAATAACTAGATAGAACTGCAAAATAACAATAGTGTACATTTATAGCTACATACAGCCACTGTGTAAGTGTACAATGCGACAGAATACCCATTAAAGCACAACGCGTATTGGACTCTTTTGTCTTATCTACACCGGAATCATCCAGAGCACACTCAAAATATAAAGTCTGTGCTTGTGCTTAAGCACCAGTCCAGAGTCTGAGCATTTCCTGTGTGGCTGCTCCAGAATTTTCCTATTCCCAGTAAACCTGCCTATTAGGTTTACATAAGTAAACCTGCCTATTAGGTTTACATAACAAGATTTTAGTAGTAGGGATGGCCTCTGTGAGAAGAGACCAGGGTTTACCAGACAGAGCAAGATCAAAGTGGGTTCTCCATGGAAGACGTAGTTGCCCGCCCTGCAGTCCATGGGGAACCCATGCTGGAGCACTCTGTTCCTGAAGGACTGAATCCCACTGAATATGACCTTTGCTGGAGCAGTTTGGGAAGAACTGCAGCCTATGGGACTGACCCTGTGATGGTGCAATAACAGGGTATGAGGAAGGAGCAGCAGAGAGACAGCATTATGGGCTGATTGCACTGCTCAGCAGGATGAAGGTAGAAGGGTTGGGAATGAAGGTGTGAAGTTGAATCTGGGAAGAAGTTGGATGGGAGGAGGGAGAGGTGTTTTTTGTTTAGCTTAGGGTTTTCAGTTGTAGTCAAAAATAGTCCAGAAAGCAGGAATGATATCTAATGTTTATATAATGGTTGTCATTTACATTTACCATGTTTTTTTTTAATAGGAAAAGCTGTACTGTTAAAATTATTTCCAAGGTAAAAAATGAGGTGACAACACATAGAAAGGTCACTGCAGCAGAAGATACAGGAATGAGGCTCGAACATCCTCACTTCCCAGGTTTTATTTTCTTGAGTATGTTAATGTGCATTGAAAAATGCTAATGCTGTTAAAATGATAGTAAAGGTCTTTCATCTATAATCTAAAGTGGGTTTCTTCAGTAATTGATGTAATACTGGAAAATACAAGCTTGATTAAAAAGTCACTTTATGGTAAACCTGGCAAGTAGGACTAGAAGTTAGGTGTGAACAGGAAAAGAACCAAGACTGAAGTGATAAGTGATTTTGGATACTTTATTGACAGACACAAGTTCATTCAAACTTGTTAAAAATAATGGGAG
>WBMW01001282.1:0-14358 GCA_013396635.1 Penelope pileata | reverse complement strand
TTGTCAAGACAAATGATGCGGCACTATGCTTCATTTGTAAGGGAATCATGTCAGTTTTCAAAGACTACAACATGAAAAGACATTATATGCAAAAACATGCTGCCACATTCAATTTGTATCAAGGAATGCTTCATAAAGACTAAATAGTGGAACTGACAAAAAGTCTGTCATCTCAACAAAATTGTTTTTAAAAAGACAAAACTCAGATTCTGTTCTAAAAGCTGTGGTAGCAAATCTGACTGCAAAAACATCAAGTTATGGCAAACAATTTCATGCATTTTGATACTTTGGATAAACAGTCCTGTGAACAGTGAAAAATATGCAGTCTTGCTTTCCATTTTGATAAAGGATTTTGAGAACAGGTTTCAAGAGTGCTGAAAAAATAATCAATTTTTTTGTATATTTGCGACTCCAATTTCGGTTGACATAAATACATTGTCTGCAAATTTTCAAATGGAATGTACAGAGTTATAATGAGACATTCAACTCAGAGAAATTGATCACGTATCTTTTCTAGACTTTTATAAGCCCTCTGTTACCACAGAGAAATATCCCTCGCTTCACACTCACGCCTTATTCACGTCATTGCTTTTTGGCAGTATGTACATTTGTTTTCAAGGATGAAGCACAGGAAGAGTAATATTTCATTAAAAATCTCTGTCAAGCACCTTGAGAACTCACTGACAATTGCAAGCAATTCCATTGAGCCAGACTGATGCATAAGTTTCACCAAAAAGAAGTCAAACATCCCAGTAGTTTTCTGGTTTCCTTGCTCTCATTTTTTAATGATCCTAATTAAAAATATTTTAAAATAAAATATGTTTTGCGAACTTACATACATTGAAAATATTATAGATTTTATAGTCAGCACAAGACAATTCCTCTTCACTCAACGTGTCCCAGGCAAGCCAAAAGGTTGGACACTCATGGGGTAGGGGAAGGCTCTGGAGCTCCCAAAGCTCTTCCCACAGTCAGAGTTGGGGGCCTCCCTCATCTCTGCCTCTCCAGTGTAACCAGAACAGATGAAAAGGGCAGTGACATTGTGCTCTGAAGGAAATAGGTGATGTCCTCTTGCTCTTGTTGCCTGGTTGAGACTGCCCTAGTGTTGGACGCAGGCATATGAGAGCCAGGGGTCCAGCAGTCCTCAGCACTGAACAGAGATCGTCCTCCCCATGGTTTCCACTCCCTTACTCCTCCAGGGGCCGCCCAGGATCCTGCACATCTGCTGGGATGCTGGTGCTCTGTCCTGGCCACCTGTACCCGTGGAGACCAACAGCGCTTGGGCAGAAGCTGCCACCAGCCCTGGGCAGCGCAGGAGCTCTCGCTGCCACAGCCACCTGCACACATGGGCTCGGAGACAGGCTGGGGCACCGGGCACTGCCTGCCCACACCCTGGACCTGTCCTCACGTCCCTCTCCACCCTCTCCCTCGTGTCTCTAGGAACACAGGCACAGCACCCCATCTCCTACCTGCCTCTTCTCCTCCCAGAAATCTCTTCTTGATCACACAGTAATTGCCAGAGTTTTCATAGGGCTGGAGCTCTGTGGGGACAGAAAGAGCCCAAGGGAGCCAGGTGTGCAGAAGGAGCAAGGCAGACACAGGCAGCAGCTCAGGGACTGACCTGCTCTCCTCCCACTGCAACCCCAGCCCCACAGCTGTCCCTGTGCTGGGGGCCCTACCTGCATAATGGTCCTCCTCGGCTTTGCTGGGCACAGCCTTCCTTCTCCTGGGAAGGCAAAGGGAAGGCCTGAGTTTGGGGACCAGCTGACATGGCCCAGGGCCCTGCTGAACCCGGTGGCACTGGAAGGAGAATTCTGCATGCTCTGTGCCCTGGGCCTCTCCCCAGCTGGCAGGCATTGCCCACCAGCACCCCAAGGGACATCAGCACTGGAAGCAGCAGTCGCTGGGAATGGGGTCTCTCAGCCCACACGGTCCCTGCCCCAGCCCTGAGAATGGCACTCAGGTGACCCAGCTGGCAGCCCTACAGCTGAGCCAGCAGCACAGCCAGGACATGGAAAGGGTGGGAGCAATGTAGGAAGCCCACTTTCTCACTAGCCACCCCATTAGCACAGCATCTTGTGAGGCATTGCAGCAACTCCAAGTCCCCTATCTACTCACCTGGACAGCATCATCCACATGATCCCTGCAGACAGGATGACAATCACTGACAGTACAACCACCACAGTGACTGCTGTCCATGGCCAGGGGCCTGGAGGCTGCCCTGAAACTAACACACAGACAGCAGTGTGTTCCAGTGCCAGGGGTAGATGCCCAGGCCTTGGCATCAGTTGAGTGTGTGCATACAGCTGTGTGTGTCTAGGCGTCAGATCTCTAGCTGATGCAGGTGCAGGCAGCAAGTCAGTGCCATGCCATGCCTTCAGCATGCCTACAGGCAGAGAACAAGCAGGGAGCTCCAGAGCACAGGGCAGAGTCCCATCCCCCACAAACAACAGAGGGCACAAAAACCCATCCAGCACAGCCTGCAGAGCAAGAGGATTCACATCCCTAGGGGAAGCAGCCATGCTCCTTGCCCCCATCATAGAGGGTCAGGGTGGGTGCACAGCAGCTTGGGAGCTGATCCCACCTCATGCTCACCCCACAACCACCCCCGGCAGACCTGTGGCACAGAAGCCGTTACCTGAGATGTAGGCTTGGAACTCCAGGCGGGACGCATCCCCAGCGCCAGCTGCCGTCAAGCCCTGGACTGTCACCGTGTATTTGCTGCCTGGGCTCTGCTGAGGTGGCATGTACTGGGTGACAGAGTGGTTCACTGTCACCTGCTGGAAGTTCAGGAAACTGCCATCGTGTGCACTCCTGGCTGTGAAGTTCAGCTGGAGGAAGGAGAGGAGCTGAGGGAGCAGCAGCCGGCCCCAACCCCAGCCCAGGGCAGCTCTGCACAGAGCAGCTGCTGCTGCAGGCTGGGGACAGGAGGCTCTGCCCCTGTCACAGACACCTCACGTAGAGCTGGGGGGCCCAGGCAGAGGAGGGCTCACACCTCTCCCCACCTGCCTGTGCAGAGCTGCCAGTCAGAGAGGGGCCAGGTGTGGGGCCCACAGGACATCCCTGCTGCCCCGGTACCTGGTACCCAATGATCTCCCCTTGGCAGGAGGGCAGTGCCTTCCACCTGAGCATCCCGGTGCTGGCATCCAATTGCAGCTGCTCTGGCTTCTTTGGTACTGGAAGCACAGGAAGATGGAGTTACGCATGGGACCACACACAACAGTCAGAGTTTTTGGGTTGAAGTGTAAACAGCAACTTTTACATTACATTTAGGAAGACAGTTACCTGTTGCCTTTGTCCTGAGGTGCTGTGTGAACAGGATCGTGCTGGGGGGTATTGAGATGGTGACACTGTAAACAGTGAAGGGCTGTAGAGGGGGACAGGTAAATGTTCCCTTCCAACCATGTAGCATCTCCTGTTCTGTGACCTCCCCAGCCTCACAGGGAGGGGAGGAAGGCCCTGCCAGCCGGCACGTGGCCTGCATGTGCTGGCAGGCATCAGGGAGCCTGCAGGTCCAGTTCAGTTTGATGCTGGTGCTGGAAACCTCCAGAGTCCCAGGGACAACCTGAAAGACTTCTGCGAAGGAAGCATTGCAACAGAGTCACTTCCTTCCCTTCTCTTCCCACCCCTGCAGCAGGTCTCCATTACTCCCACGCTTGCTGACATGTCCCCAGCACTGTGTGGCCAGTGCCATCCTGCCTCCTCCCACACAGCATTTGAGTGCTGAGTGCACCTTAGTCTGGTCCAGGACCGATCTCTGGGCAGAGTGCTGCAGTTACTTGGAGCCTGGGAGGTGAGTAGCAAGAGCACATGCCTGTGGTCCATCCGTTCTCAACACCACAGGGCTAACACTTAATCTGGTAACTTCTAGAAGGACAGACACAGCCCTGGGCTGCACTAGTAGCTCCCTTCTCCTTTCCCTGACCAGCCTAAGCACAGGGCATTGAGGCTGTATGCTGCATCTGGCACCACTTTCTCTGCCTGGGGAGAACAACGTGGCAGCTTCACTCACCCAGACAGGTCATGTTTCCTTCCAGAGGGTGCCAGCGTCCTGTGCCATTCTTCACAAGCCAGATGCTCTGAGAAGTTGTGGAGCCTCGTCTTATGTTCTGTTTCATGCAGGCAACCTCCATGTTGGACAACCAGTACCCCACTGGGCATGTCAACGTCACTGTTTCATTGAGGTCATAGGACTCTCGGTCTGGGACAAAGAGAATCCTGGGGTCCCACCATGGCTTCTGACATTTCTCTGCATCAGCAAAAGGAAAGGCATTAGCAGGACAGAGGCTGTCCCTGAAGGACAAAGCAGGGGACATAGAGGGGGATCCCAGCCATGGTACACGATGGTGAAGGATGGAGCTCCTGGACAGAAAACGGAGCAGTCTTCCTGCACCAAAGCCCTGGGATGTAAGGAGAAAGGTACCCACGCTGCTTCAACCAGAACACCCCAGGAAAGCTCCAGGAACTGCCTGCAGCAGCACATTCCATTTCCCCAGCACACAGCCTGAAGCCTCTCAGCTCACATAGACTGCCTTCCCCTGGCCAGGAAAGGCAGCATGGGGCTCGCAGGAGAGCTCCTGGTGCCTCCCTTACCCAGGCACTCCACAATGGACTGAAGACGTGTCCAGGCACCTCTGCTGTCCCTTCCCAGCCAATCTCCTCTGTATACAGGTTTCCCATGGCTGATGGACTGCACTTCTCTTGTACATTTGATGTGAGTGTAGGATGGCTGTGAACCCTCAGGGCAGCTCAGCATCACTTCTTCATTCTTCTTGTACTCCTCCTGGTCTGGTGCCAGACGGAGTCTTGGGCCCCACCGGGGCCTTTGGCACATTCCTGGCAGAGGTGGAAGTGGGTGAGTGCCAGCTGTGGCTGGAAACTGCCCAGGATGGGGGTGGATGGGGCTGTGCTACTGTTCCCTGGGGGACTGGGCTCAGCCGTTGACCCCAGGGTAATGTCTGGTCAGGCACCAGGACCATGTTGCTGCACACAGCGGTGAGGTGGGAAACTCAGAGAGGGAAGAAGGGGGGCAGGTCTGGCCCCAGGGCTGCAGAGAAGGTACCTCCTGCCACCCCACTTACCAAGGCACTGCACAGTCCCCTCAGTGCGGATCCAGGCACCTGTGCTGTTCCTCCCCAGCCACCTGTTTCTGTGTACAGATCCAGAATAATCCAAAGATTCATCTTCATCTCCCCCTGCACATCTGATGTGGGTGAAGGATGGCTGGAAACCCTCAGGGCAGCTCAGTGTCACTTCTTCATTCTTCATGTACTCCTCCTGGTCTGGTGCCAGCCAGAGTCTTGGGCCTTGCTGGGGCCTTTGGCACATTTCTGGTGGCAGAGGTGGCAGTGGGTTTAGTTAGGGTGGAATGTGACGAGGTCGGGCATTTGCTGAGGATGAGGTTGTCAGGAATCACTAGAAATGTCTTCCTGACCCCAAAACAGAGCAGAAGGTGACGCTTGCAGCTGTCATGACACGACACGTCAACCAGGACAAAAGACAGAAGCCTTGCCTCTTGCTCACAAGGCACAAGTGATCCCCATACACCCGCTCTGCTCTCACAACCAAGGACACTGTGAGCCATCCAGAGACTCCCACAGCATGACGCAGTCTATATCCTTCCTAAGCAGACTCCTCTTTTCCCTCCTTTGAACCTGCCTTCAAACAGGTTCTCCAGAACTCGCTCTTTGAAATTCCCTTCGACATTTGACACTGCTGAAGGAGGGCTTGAGATCTCCAGGGCAGGTCAGCATCAGTTCTTCTCTCTGTCTCTAACTGCTTTTGGTGCAAACCGGAGTCTGTTTTCCCCTGGGCGCTGGGGCACTCTCCAGCTGGGGACAAAGTGACCATTCTTCTCAGGACTAGAGGTTTGTCTGGTAATGGAGGACAAGGAGAAGAGCTTTGTGCCACCTCTTTACCGAATCCATGAAAGCACTGTTCTGGGGCAAAGCACAGCCTGCATGCTGGCAGAGGGGAAGCAGGTGTCAGCACGATGGGGAGGGGCTTATGGTATGACTACAGTTCCAAGGACATCACTTTGGAAGAGCTGTGGTCTAAAAGTGTTTGAACCTCATTTGTTTGCCTAGAGTTTTCCTACATAACAGCAAGAAATGAGGGTGTGGTTGGAGACTGTGAGCCTGGACCAGGCGACAGGCCAGAAAGGGTGACACCGTGGTGGTCACTGTCTCCTTCCAGACTTTGACAGGTTCTCTGAATCCCAAAACTGCTGAAAAGATGAACAGAAGAGGTGTACTGGACAGGCAAGGAGAGACCGAGAGAACTAGGCTTATTTAGCTTGCAGAAGAGGAAGCTTGGGGCAGGAGGAGCAGCAGACAAGAGGAAGCAGCATCCTCACACAAATTCCTATGCACTTCTGCAGGCATGCAGGCTTTCCCTATCAGAGCTCATTTTCATAGAATTGGAGAAAATCCTGAGTTGGAAGGGACCCACAAGGATCATCAAAGCCAAGTCAATGACAACATTGTCCTAGTGCTCCCTGAACTCCAGCAGCGCAGGGCTGTGCCCACTGCCCTAGGGAGCCTGTGCCATGCCCACTGCCCTCTGGTGAAGAACCCTTCCCTAATACCCACCTGACCCTCCCCTGACACAGCTCCATGCCGTTCCCTCGGGCCCTGTCGCTGTCCCCAGAGAGCAGAGCTCAGCGCTGCCCCTGCGCTCCTGTGAGGAGCTGTAGGCCGCCATGAGGCCTCCCCTCAGCCTCCTCTGCTCTGGGCCCAACAGACCAAGGGACTCAGCCCCTCCTCATATGTCTTGCCTTCTAGACCCTTATCCATCTTCATAGTCCTCCTTCGGACACTCTCTTAACAGTTTTCTGTCCTTCTTACATTGCAGTGCCCAAAACTGCACCCAGCGCTCAAGGTGAGGCCACACAGCGCAGAGCAGAGCGGGGCTATTGCTTCCTGCTTCCTCACACTTCCAGTGAGGCTGTCTGAGATCCAGGCTGCCCACCTCCACTGACACACAGCCTGTATCCCACTCAGCACGCCCAGCCTCTTCCACACCATCCCAAACACGCCCATCTCCATCAGCTCTGGCAGCAGGTCACCCTCAACCACTCACACAGCGGAGTTGCCAGCTTTCTGCCCCTCTCAGTCTCCTGATTCAGCAAGGTCCTGAGGCAAAAGGTGCTGCTGCTGAGATGAGGGAAAACAGATTCATCCTGCCCTTGACAGCTCAGGGCTATCCACTGCTAGCAGGGCAGCATCCTCCCAGCCACCATGGATGGGTAACATGACTCATGACCCACACGACAACTTTGTAAGCCACTTCTGCTCCCATTTCCCTACAGAGGTAACAACTCACACCTCAGGCTCCCCATTCCTTGCTGCAAAGAGCAGCCACTCTTGTTGTGTCACAGGGGCACCTTGATAGGGACTGCCAACCCCAGGACACCACAGAGGCCAAGACACACTGTCTCCGTACAATGAACCAAGAAGAAAACTGGGAGATGCCCCTAGCCCTCCCGCTGTGGAGAAAGAATAGAAAAACAGTTGAAGAATGATCCCATCAGACTAAAGCTCACCCAGCTCCAGGGACTAGAAAGAGAGCAAGAGTCCCAGTTAGCACTGAGGTGCATCCCACAGCTTCCTATTTCTCCACTGAGCACCCACATTCCTATGTGATGGGAACATTGCTCCTCAGCCTCAGGAAGGCCACATGCTCAAGCTACACCTGCCTACCACACAACAAGAAGCAGCCACCTGCTTCCTAGGATCCTGCCCACACCACCAGGTAACACCACAGTCCTCACATTCGTCAAGGCATTCCCAGCACACTGAGGCTTCCTGCCCTACATCCCCAAACACAGCTTCACCCTGACACGACCAAACTGATGCCTGAGTGCCTTGGGACCAGCATGGACACCAGCTTCAGCCCTCTCCAACACACTGCTATCATCCAAACGGGAAAGATACAAAGCCAGCTTGTGGAGAGAGCAGCAGCAAAAGCTTCTTCTGAAGAAAAAAGAGCAGCCAGCCCTTACCTGCTTCCCTGGCTCCTCCCTGGGTTCCAGGAGCAGGCTGTCTCTCTTCTCGTGCCCCCAGCAGAGGGGCAAGGACCAGCAGGAAGGCCAGCACTAGCCCTCGCAGGGCCATGCTGCTGCCAAGTCCCAGGCAGGACCACAGCCTAAGCCCCGCTCAGCGCCTCTGGGGAAAGGTGTCTGCACAGCTTAGCACCACAGGGAGAGGTGCAAACACAGAAATGAAACAACAACCAAGGGAAATCACATGTGGCATGAGGAGTTTCCCCTTTCAGCACCCACAGAGCTGCTCCTTGCCCACACGCATTGGGCTCTCCCATAGGTACCTCTGAAGCCTCCTCAGAGCCATCCCACTGCCTCAGGGAGAACACAAGGGGCGAAATGCTGCCTGGGGATGAGGAGCGAGGAGAGCAGTCTGAGAGCAGCCAGGTTGTGCAGAGCAAGCAGGAAGTGCTGCAGAACCTGAGCAGGTACTTACCTGCAGCTGGTGGGAAGGGAGGACGAAGGAACCGCAGAGGCCAGTAGGCGTGGACTCACCCCATCTCCATCTCCATCCCCAACCCAATACCCCGTCCTTGTCCTCAGTCCCATCCCCACTCCCCTGCACTGCTTGAGGGGATGTAGAGTGGTTGGGAAAGAGGGAAGCTGAGCCTGGGAAAAGAAGGGATGGAGAAAAGCAATCTAAATTTATCTTTGATAACATTTTTTCTCACTCTCCAAATCTATTTGGACTAACAACAGGCTAAATTTCCCATAATTTTCCTGGTTTAGCCTGGGGAGGCAAATGGTCAGTGTCTTTATAGAATCATAGAAGCATTTAGGTTGGAAAAGACCCATAAGATCATGAAGTCCAATTCTCACCTAACGCTACCAAGTCCCCCACTAAACCACATCTCTAAGCACCACATCCACACATCTCTTAAATACCCCCAGGGATGGTGACTTCCCTGGACAACCTTTTCTATTCCCTAACTATTCCTTCCATGAAAAAGCTCTTCTGACCCCTAATCTAAACTCCTCCCACCCTGGCACTACCTCAACTTTCTTCTCCTGCGATGCATGAGACAATGCCTAGGAAGCGCTTGGCCACAGTCCAAGGTCAGCCCATCACTCTTGTGTTGAACTAGGCTTTCACTATTTTTGTTAGAGCCAACAAGCTACTGATGGTGAAAATATGTTCACGTTTTCTCTCCTAAATTATTTGGAGGAACTGTGTATCACCTTTGCCTTGAGGTCTCTCTACTTACTGCCTTGACTGAACCCAGCTGCAACAATCTTGTTATCGAGTCCCACCTGAGGACCTTCCAGATCTGCTGAGCTCTTGAACCAGCCACAAGCAGCTTGCTTGCCTTCTCCTTCAAACCTTTCCTGTTACCCTGTTCTGACTCCCAATTTCTCTGTGGCTTCTAGGATGTGAAGCACCTCAAGATGGACAGTGCATGCAGTACTGGGGTAACAGGATCTTCCCCAGGGGCCAGTACTGGGTCAGGTCTTGTTCAGCATCTTCATCAATGACTGTGAGGGTGGCAGAGCACTGGAACAGGACGTCCAGAGAGGTTGTGGAGTCTCCTTCTTTGGAGACATTCAAATCTCACCTGGACACTTTCCTGTGTAACCCACTCTAGGGAACCTGCTTTAGCAGAAGGGTTGGACTAGATGATGTCCTGAGGTCCCTTCTCACTCCTACGATTCTGTGATTCCTGCAGCTGGATGGAGAAGATTGTTTTTGGCTACTTCAAGCTAGGCCTTAGTGTATGGTAGGACATTCCCTGGACACTCCTCATTTTGGACCAAAAGCCCAAACCTGGATGACTCCATTTCCCCAAGTCTCCTGTCCCTGAAGACACCACCAAGCTCTTCCCCAGGCCCTCTTCCCACGCCACTCACTGATGCTTGGCCTCCTGATCCCGTGAGCCTTGCCTCCTGTGCTGCTGCAGCTCACCTGGGCAGCCCCTCTCTCAGCTCAGTAGCTCATACAGCCTTTCTCTTCCCATTTTCTCACACAGATTGCTCTACAGTCTTACACAGTCAGTGTTCTGGGAATGGTTGTTATCACCCAGGGCCCTCTTCACTGCCTGGCTGGGACCATTGTCCAAGAGGATCACTATTGCCACCAGTGTATCTCTTTTTGTTTTCCCTGTCCTGAGATGCAGGAGGGCCTTGCAATCTGTGCTGGGCCTCCTCCTCCTCAGAATTTTCTATTTATTGTTTTTCAGAGGTCTCAAAACCATCCATAGAACTGCAAGAAAAGAAGTAGTAGCTGTGACTTTTGGAGATCCAGCTTTGCGGAAAGCACTGCTAACACATCCACTGTATTCTCCTGCAACAAGTCTATTTCCATGTCAGCTCTCACATATAGCAGAAACATACTTGAGGTTTACACCTGTCCCTACCACATATATACTGCTCCCTGAGGGAGCTTGGTGTGGGGATTTCCTGTAGGTTGTCAGGGATAACTACAGAGGAGAAGGCTGTCCAAGCTAGGGACATCATCCTGTGAATGGAGTCAAGATCAGGCCCAAGAAGGGTAACCTGCTCAGATAAAGCCCTAAGGCGACCGTACAGAGGCCTGTTTCCTGCACAGCACCAGCATGTGATCTGGAGGTCCAGCTCATCACATGCTGCTGTGTCTGCCTCGGTCAGGGCTTGGAGTCCAGAGGCTCTGCTGGCAGGCAGAGATGGAAAACGCCTGTAGAATCCAAAGAGGTCTCCATCATCCATCCACCAACATTCCCAACCACCTTGCAGTGCCACCAGTGAGACAAAGGCCAGGACCATGCTACCATGTGCCCAAGGGGAGCTGACAACAGGACAGTCATGACTTCCTTCATATCTATTGAGCTGTGAGCATAGGAGCTCCCCAGGCTGATGACAAACCCCAGAAATCTCTGCCTTCCCGCAGAGCTGTGGCAGAAGGAAGGTGAGGGGAGCCACAATAGGGGTGCAGAGGGATCCCTGCAGGATGGTGACCATGGGCTGTCACAGAAAGCTGGAAGGTGTTTTCTGCCACCCATCCAGCAGAAGCAGCCTGGGCAGGGACTCCCTCTTGTGGCACTGGCCGCCCACGGCTGTCATTGCTTCACGACATGGCTCACGGAGCAGCTGGCCTGGCTCAGGGAGGGGTAAGCTGTGAGCAGAGGTGTGACAGGGGACATGCTGGCAGGCTGCGTGGCCCCTGCAACCACTCCTGGGCATGGGGCAGAGCTGTGGCAGGATGACCATCTGCCCAGCAAGCTCTTTCCAAAGAAAGCAAATGGACCTTCTACAGTCTACACAGTGAGCATCTCCCCCCCTTTCCAAGTCCCTCTGCGCATCCCCCCCAACCACCTCACCAGGAGCATGGACTCCAGACAAGCAAGACTCAGCCTTGGCACTGCCACATGTCCCCCTGCAGCGCCTGTCCATGGCCTCATACTCGGCTTGCCTGAGCCCATCTGACCTCATGTTGCAGCCCACACTGCCCTCAAATGCAGCCCCATTCCCCTTTGCTGCAGACTGCAATCCATTCCCAAATAACTGTGCACTTGCTGGCCACCCAGGAAGGTGGCCACTAAATTGGAGATAAGCAGTTTGCAGCTGAGAACAGGGTGGAGTGAGGCTGGAGGGATGTGGGTTGCTGCATTTTGGTTTGGAGAAAATGTGCTCACAAGTGGGGTTTGCAGCTCTGACTTCCAGTTCCACACCTGGCCCAGCCCCTCCTGCTCCTCTCCCCAGGTCCACTGTCTGCACATCCCACCCTGGTTCTTGGACAGGGAACCTGGCTAAGCCAGGAGTGGAGAACTGTGAGATTTTGAGTGATATCTCAGCCCAGACCAGCTTCTCCCCAAACCCTGCTGCCTGAAGGTGCCATTTTCAGGGCAGGATCTCTGCACCACAACCAATACTTCTGACCTCTTTCTGCCTCTGTTTCTCATACCCACATCACCCATCTGCCCTCTGGAAGGGGTTGCATATAGTGACTCTGGTCTCTTTGGTGCTGTAGCAGAGGAGCTCTCTATCTCCTATGCAAATCCTTCGCTCTGCAATTCCTTCATAGCACAAGTCTCTACAGTGCTCCTCCCAAAGTCCTCCCCCCAACCCCACAGGATGGCCCCACACATGACAGCTCTCCTTCATTGGCAGCCGATAGAGCACATGTATTTGGTAGAGTCATGAATCTCTCCTTCCATACACAGGTCTCAAATATAGGGCGTGGCATTTCCCCTTTTCAGCCCATACAGCTTCCAGAGGAAAGAAAATCCTGAGGAACTCTATGCCACCAAGGGTAGCTGGGAACAGAGAAGTGCCCAAAATATTCTGAACCCGGAAGGAACCAGATGAATAGGGAAGAAAAAGCCAAGCAGCTGTTTCCCCAGTGCACTGGAGCCTGTGGCCTGGCAGAGGGGGAAGGTGGCACAGCTGTCAGTGTTAGCTGGGCTCCTGTGGGATGCAAAGCCCCTTACCTTGCCTGGCCCTGCTCCAGCCATGCCTTGGGGTGGTCCCTCACCTTGCTGCCAGTAGGAGAGCTGGCAGAGCCCCCCAAACCATTCCCAGGATTCTCCATGCACCCTCAGTCACCCCTTTCCTCCATGCGAACAACTAGGGGCTGCAGGCTTACCCAGCCTTCAGGACGTGCCAGACTCCCACAGCTTATCTCGCTGGGACCTTACTTCCCACAGAAGCTGAGCAGTTGGGAAGGAGCAAGAAGGCCACTGCGTCCTGGCATGTTGGTGAGAGCGGGGGGCTGGCACGATGCCCAGGAAGCAGATGCTTTTTCTTTATATAAATAAGTGAATGAAGACACATCCACTTCCAGGCCGGGATCAATCCAACAGGAAGCTACTGAGCAGATCTCAGATCCTTGCAAGGGGAAGGAAGGAGGTGCTGCCATTCCCCTGGCCATGAAGGATGTTGAATCTCAGGCAGGAATGAGGAGGAGCTATCAGTCATCCCCTGGGGAGCTCAGAGAGATTGAACCTGTGACAGTCCCTCAGGAGGGCTCAGGGCACCCACTCACTCAAGTGCCCCAAAGACCCATCCAGCCTGGCCTTGAACACCTCCAGAGATGGGGCATTCACAACTTCTCTGGGCAGTGTGTTCCTGTGCCTCACCACCCTCGCAGGAAATAACTTCTTCCACAAGTCTAATCTAAATCTACCCTCACTTAGTTGAAAGCCATCACTCCTACTCTTATCATGAAACTCCTGGGTAAAGAGTCTCTAACTAGCCAACATGTAGGCGCCCTTCAGGTGCCCGAAGGCCAAAAAAGGTCTCTACAATGCCTTCTCATCTTCGGACCAAACAACCTCACCTCGCTCAGACTGAAAGGCTGGAGCACCTATCCTACGAAGACGAGCTGACGTGTCCTTCCTTGAACACCTCCAGAGATTCACAGCTCCTCCGGGTAGCGTGTTCCTGTGCCTCAGCACCCCCACAGGAAAGAATTTCTTCCTCAGCTCTAGTCTAAATCTACCCTCGCTTACTTGAAAGCCATTCCCCCTTGTCTTACCACTACACTCCCGGGTAAAGAGTCCCTCCCCAGCGTAAGCGCCCTTCAGGTACTGG
Organism: Penelope pileata; assembly: GCA_013396635.1. NCBI lineage: Eukaryota > Metazoa > Chordata > Aves > Galliformes > Cracidae > Penelope > Penelope pileata. The sequence goes on along the minus strand of WBMW01001282.1, from coordinate 815 downwards.
AAGGCCACCAAGAGGTCTCCCCGGAGCCTGCTCTTCTTTGCGCTCAACGACCTCACCGCTCCCAGCCTGAAAGGCTGCAGCATTTCTTATGCATCACCAAAGGAAACTTCACTCCCAAAGCTGCACATACCCAGCAACACCCCTTCCCTGGCTCCCATCTCCAGCCCGCAGGCACATCCCAAGGTGAGTTTGAAGGCGCTTCACGGACACACAGCAAGTACCACGGTAGGGCTAGGAAGAGGATTTATTGGGACTGCAACTGCAATCTCTCTGTTCCTTCCGCACGGACCGCTGCGCAGCTCCAAGGAGATGCCGGTTCCCAGCCCACACACGGGCCTGCACGAGCACAGGGCAGTGGTGACGTTGGCTTGACAGCCATTGTCTTCCCTTGGCAGCGCTGAAGCTGTTCCCGCTGCCAGTGCTGCTGCCCTGTTCTTCAAGTTGGGAGGCGCTGGGGAGGCCAAGGGCAACGCAGGAGCGCGCTGGGCCTCCTCCTCTCACCAACAGCGGATGCCGTTTGGATGCTGGAAGTCAACGCGCAGTATGCTCCCTCGCATTGGTCGCTGCGTGCAGCAGCAGGTGTCAGGATGCCGCTTTTCAGCTCCCCTGCGTGGCTTGGAGCCGTGAATCCCAGTCCGGGAATGTCTGGGGGTCACCAGCAGCTGCTGGTGCCGCCTGTTCTTGGTGAGCCCATCAGGCTTCTCTGCCTTCCTCCTCATGCTGAGGGCGCAGTTGAAGGACTGGCTGGTGCATGTTCGGGCATCACCTTTCTTTGCCCGGCTCAAACATGCTTCTGCTGCTGGTGCTGCTGCTGC